>JBBJLS010000128.1:11800370-11815135 GCA_037577275.1 Bryconaethiops microstoma
CCCCCCCCCCCCCCCCCCCCCCCCCCCCCCCCCCCCCCCCCCCCCCCCCCCCCCCCCCCCCCCCCCCCCCCCAACCATCCCTTTTGATTGAATACCTTTTTATTATTTATTTATTTATTTCCTGTGTTTGTGTGTCTTCCAGGGATGGCTGACCACTGTTCTGGTTCCCATTAATCTGGTCATTTACTTTGGCATGCGTATGAACAAGGCTCAGCGTGGTGGATACCTCAGGAGAAGAAAGCTGAGATAGTTTGCAATGATTGCCTTAAAGGAAATGGAGCTCAAGACATCCAAAGTGTCTCTTCTGTGCTGTTTATCAATGTAGTTTGGAAATGACTGCCTGACTTTTGTATCAGTGTTTTGAGTAGTTTTGTGTTGAGGTCTTGAAGTACTGCCTCATCTGAAGATCATCTTTTTGTTTTTTTGTTTTTTTATATATCTATATATGTGGAAGAACTACTGACTGCACAGATGTAACACTGAAACATCTTGAAATGAAGTAGTTCAGACTTTATCTTGGTGAGAATGTTCTAAATTTGGTTTGGGAGTGGGGGACTTTCTGTACAGGGTCTAAAGTGTTGCACCGCTACATGGAGGGCTAACTTTTCACTGCTGTTGTAAGCAGGGGGTGTTGAATGGAAAGTGGATTTAATATATACATAACCTCATGTGTATACAAAAGCCACTCATGCACCTAGTTTGTGCTCACTGATGCCAGTTCCCTGTCATTTGTTTACAATGATGAAAGGTGAATTTATCCAAGGACTATTTCTTTTGTACCTATAGAATGATCAGATGAGTTTTGGCCTTTTATCTTTTTTTTTTCTTTTTTTTTACTTTTTGTACCATTTATGACTATAATATTTATGAAATTGGTGGTGGGTTTTTTTGGTGTTTTATACTACATGTTGATGCAATGGTGCTTTTGTTTGTTTTTACACAATGAGCCACGCACATACTGTCAATCTCTGATCATTCGGAATGTGCCTTACAGTAAGCAGGAAACTGGTAATAGTTATTGAAAGGAAACCTTTTAATAGCTGCTAGTCAGGCTGAGACATATCAATGCACTTACTGGCCTTTCTTTTTAATGAAAAACCCAAAAACTTCCAAAGAGCATACCATGCCTTATCAAATGTATTTATTTTTTAGGGCCTCAGTTTTCGCCATTTTCTATGGCTTATTCCTCTGTATGATTTTTGTTTGGACCAAAGCAAGTCAAACGGAAATGCTCAGGTGTTGCAGCAGATAGAAAACTTGAATTTGTATATTCCAAACATATTTAAGCACAGAGTAAAAATGTGCCTTTTGTGCTTAATCAATGTATACTTGATTGGTAATAAATTCTTTCCAATTATTAAAGTGGTTTTATTGTCAAATGTGTGTCATCATGAAGTTTTCACTTCATCAGTCTCATTTAAGTCCTTATCATAGTCCATTAGAGAATTTAAGATGTTTGGTGGAAACTGCTTACTATGCTAGAGGTCGTACTGAATCTTGAAATAATGTGCAAGACCAAAATGCTTTTGCAAATCAGGATGACTCTGCAAGTCTGCCTGTTTTCCCTATGGACTAAAACAGGTTTAGGGAGCTGGTCACTTCTTCGGTTCAGACTTGGCAGAGATTTTCCTCCACGTCAGCCCTTCATACATACAGTGGAACTCTAATTGTTGGTTTATTTCCGGCTAAAATCAAAGCATGGAAAAAACATTTACTTATTTCTGAAAATAAGAAAAATTGGACATAAGGATTTAAAGGGATTTTTTAAAATGTCCCTTTATGTCTTAAACCACACATTCATGAATTGTTTGCCACAAGTACATCACTTTAAAAATGCAGTCAAGAGAAGCATATAACCTATTATACTGCTGTTAGCATTTACTAAAATGTTTGAGTACATTGCGCATGTAGCCTACCTTAATTTTAATATTAAAAATCACTGTTTCAGACCAAGCATTAGTGGATACCCTTGAGGAGTACATCGAATGCATATACTTAATTTATACTTCAATCAGGTTTTAAGATTGTCATTTGTTTAAATAATGAGATGGATTTGAAAATAGAAATTGCAATTTTTAAGGAATTTTATCCGTTTGTATTTTAAAGTACTTAAATACCTCAACACTGAGGTAATGCTAAAGCATTCTTTCAGATCTGTAGTTTTATCTACAATTGGATAAAGGAAAACATACTTTGCTGGGCAAAACAGGTCAAAGAAGAGAGCCTGTTTGTCTTCTCTCTGTACTATGGCGGTGATGACTAGGCTTGTATTTGATTGTAGACTACATTTTTTAATCTGGCTAATGAAGAAGCAACCTGAGACGCAAGCCAAATTATATTAAATAAGAAACTCAGTAATAATGCATCTAAATTTAAAAATCAACAGTGGGTTTAATAAAACAACATGGGTTTACAAGCCAAATTAGTAATCGGACAAACACACTCCACAGCAAATGTTAAGCTGCCAAATACTTATATATTAAACCGCCCATGACATGGAAAAATGACATTTTCATTACTTTGTTTTTGAATAAAATTTAATTATGTCACAAAAAACAACTTATTTCCATATATTTGTCTATTCAACCTACAGCAATTTAGCCCCACCCACTCACACTAAAGGAGTGTTTCAGGCCTGCTTTCTGAATACAAGGCAGCCAGTCACGACAGAGGTAATATATACTATATGGACAAAAGTATTGGGACATTTGACCATTGCACCTACAGGGACATTGTATTCAAATACAATTGGTCATCCCTGATGCTGGATGAGACCTGGCTCACATTTTCCGTTCCAGTTGATCCCAAAGGTGTTGGATGGGGTTGGGGTCAGGGCTCTGTGGGGGCCAGTCAAGTTCTTCCACACCAAACTCATCCAACCATGACCTTATGGAGCTTGCTTTGTGCACTGGGGGACAGTCATGCTAGAATAGAAAAGAGTCTTCCCCAAACTGTGATCACAAAGATGGAAGCATGGTATCCAAAATGCCTTGGTATGCTGAAGCATTATGACTGTCCTTTACTGAAAGTAAGGGGCCTTGCCCAAACCCTGAAAACAGGTGTGTCCCAATACTTTTGTCAATATAGTGTACATATACCAGTTTGTTTATTTCCAAAGTGTATAGAGAAGCTAGATAACTTATGTTTTTGGTACATAAATGTACAAATAACATGTTTTTGGTACATACAACCCCACAAGTAGAGATAGGTAGAACATAGGGTTTTTGCAAAAGACGTTCGTTTTAATTAAGACCTTATAAATTATATGTGCTGTGACCAGGATAATATAGCGTACCCTTGTGAATTCGCTGGTAAGTTATTTGTTGTAATTTCTTGATCCTTCATTATATAGGAACTATTGTGCACATGGGCGTTTAAATAGAGTCGGACAGTTTTATGTGACACCCCGTGAGTATGTTTGGACGCTACACAGATGGTTTGCTTTGTAAAAAAAACAAAAACAACTCGCCTTCATAGAGAGAAAAAGACATCTTTTGTTTCAGCTGGTCACACGTGAGCTTTCTTGCATCTTTGCACGTATTGAATGAACAAACAGCTGTTTTAAAGGTTCTGGCTGTTCGTGACTCTCTCTCTGGAGTTAGACTGTTTATGTGAATGATTTACTCCCAGACTTTCACAGACCTACAACCTCGCCCTGCATGTGTAGCATGAATTCTTACCTTTTCGTCTATGTATTGATGTGTTAAGTCCTTTTGGTTGATGGCACGTTCTGCCAATAACGAGGAAAGAACTGTAAATCTCTTTGACACACTGTTCTAGTAGCACACATACTGAATTATACCTGAAGGTGGCAGCAACATACTACAGTGCACTAACTCAGAATCAGAGCACTTACATTATATGGACGAAAGTATGGGGACAACCCTGTTTTTCAAGGTTTGGGCTAGGCCCTTGTTTCTAGTGAAGGGCAATCTTAATGTTTCAGCATACCAAGACATTTTGGACAATGTTTCAGCATGGCCTCAACCCCCTCCAACACCTTTGGGATGAACTGGAACGGAGTTTGTGAGCCAGGCCTTCTTGTCCAACCACTGTGCCTGATTTCATAAATGCTCTACAGAATGGGTACAAATTCGCACAGAAACTCTCCAAAATCTCATGGAAAGCCTTCCAAGAAGAGTGGAAGCTGTTATAGTTGCAAAGGAGGGCTCCGTATTTAAGTCTATGTATTTGAATGCAATTTCACTAAATTACCTGTTGGTGTTAATGGTCAGGTGTCCCAATACATTTGTCCTTATAGTATATATTATATATAACACTATACAAATATTGTCATTTTACTTGATATATAACAAATACAAAATATTTTTTACCTCAGTTCAACTCCATGGGTGACAAGCGCCAGAGAGCAAGGGTACAGGGCTCCTGGTCCAAACCAGCACCCTTAGGTAGGTAGGCAAGCTGAACTCATCTGTCCACTACCAGTGAAAATGAGTCTTGTCTTTTAGGGTACTTCACAAAGGTACAGTGTAGGAACCTTGCTGTCCTTTAACCCCACATTTTTTCACATAGGCCTGTTTAATTAACTGAGAAACCAAGTTTTGTGAAATGGACAGTTCTTATAACTATGACTTATAAACTTATTTGTAGAACAGTACAAAATGAAATGGTCACAGAGTTATCATGCATTTTGGAATCCCATTATTAAAATATCTTTCTAAACACACTGCACAGATGTATTTTTGTTATGAAAAATAAATTAATGCAGCTAATTTTATTAATGCATGGTCGAATGCATATCAGGTCTTTTCATGCAAATGTTTCAGGAGCAGGTAGGCAGCCAATGCTTGGGTCATGGAACGCTGGGCCAAGAACGTACGAGTTCCATCAGCCAGCTGATGTAAGTGTCAAGTGTGTGTTTGTTGTGGCTTGAGGGCCGAGATACTTTTCCCCACTTCATGTATTCCTGTTCATCTTTGCATATTTATTTTAGCCAATCCGAGTGATACCTGAAGAAAAGGTGATAGAGTAAGTGATTTTTTTTTACTGATATTGAATCACTGAATTATTTTTTGCTCAAAATTAGGAACTTGCAGGAATGTAAATAAAAGTGCTATTTGTTTTTTTCCCAGAGAGGCTGGGGACTATGAGATCAGCAAACGTCCCACTGGAGTGTCCAGGTACCATTGCCTAGATAACCGGTGAGATATTTATGTTACAAACAGTTCCTGTTCCTAAGATGGGGTTTCTGCACACCCCATTATCTATGTTTCTCTTCAGACTTCGGCTCCTCCCTGGTTTTCTTCCACAAGAGGAGGCAGACTGGATGTTTGCTACACTGCTGTCTGAGCTACCATGGTCACAGAAGACCAATTATGGCATGATGGGTAAGTGACGATGAATGAAGGAGATAAAATATTCACTCTTAGTATGTTAAATGAAAACACTTTATTCAGTTTTAAAATGCAAAACAACTTAAGGAGAGTAAAAAAAGTGTGTTCGTGCTTGTGTGTGAACGTGTGTGCGTACATGATGACTCATTCTTTCCAGTCCTTCTTCCTCCCTGAATTGGCAGACCTGCTACTGCCCCCAGCACTTTGGTTGATCCTTTCCAGAAGTAGCATCACATTAAAATGGTTTAAATATACTAAAAGAATAAATGTTTGCTTTGGACAAGCAATACAAAGTCTAACTAAGGCTCACACAGAGCTCTTTTTGTTGAAAAATATTTTTGTGCTGATAATTTTTGTGTTCAGTTCATTTCCATATTTGGAACAAGCTGAAAATACATTTATGTATTTTTAGGTATTAGCGTTGTTTGCAACTCTTTATTAATAAAATGAAATGATGTGAGTTATGATGGTGCATAGGCATATATTAACATTCACATATTTACCTTCCACAAGCATGACCAAATGGGCATAATTTATCAAGCGCAGTTACAAAGTATGACAGTGTCTAATGTTTCCCGGCTCAGGTGGAGCGTATGACGAGCCCAGGTTGACCTGTTGGTACGGAGAACTGCCTTACACCTATTCTCACTCTACAATGCAAGCCAACCCACAGGTTTCAGCTATTTTCTATTTATACATTTTATTCCAATTTGACCATCTGTAAGGCTTTAGAAGATCCATATAAAATGTATGATTAGTTAACTGTGCTTTACTCCTTTACTCCTACTAGTATCATTTTACATTTAGTACTCTGATACTAGTACACATACTAGTCTGGAAGCTTAAACATTATCATATATTTTCCTATTTCTTGTATTCTGTTTTTCCTCCTTGTACACATACCTCAGTTTTTCTTCCCCCATAGTGGCATCCTGTCCTCATAACTCTGCGGCAGGCCATTGAGCGGGAGACCTCGAAAACCTTTAATTCCTTATTGTGTAATCTGTACCGTAATGGAAAGGACAGCATAGCCTGGCATAGTGATGATGAGGCCTCTTTAGGCCCTCGTCCCACCATTGCCTCCCTGAGTTTCGGGGACACTCGTGTCTTTAGCCTCCGGAAGAAACCACCTCCAGTGAGTCACTATTTCACTATTGCTTACAGCATGTGTCTTCATAAGTGACATTGCAGGATAAATAAAGGGATTGGGCTGAGAGAAATGGCAATAAAGTTTGTAATTATCAGGCAGCTGGTGTGAATGTTTGGGTGTGTGAGTTTTTCAGGAGTGAATCAACATGTTTGCACTAGGGCTGCAATTAGTCAACAAAATCAATATACCAAGACATTTACTCATTTTATTGCTCTAAAACTGTTCTAAAATACTCCATAATGTTCAAATGATACGCAGACTTTCCAAAAAATACCAAAACATCACAGAAAGTACTGATGACAGTATGGTTTCCATTGTTTCTTTGCTCTAGAAGATGTTGCTCATCACACAGATAAAACTTTAAATGATAGTGGCATTGTGATGGGGTAAAGTGAGAGAAGGCTGAAAGTGGTAGAAATACTTTTATTAGACAATTAGTAAATGACAGGTTTAGTTAGATGCTTTAGTCATACAAATATAATCATAGTAGTTATAGCTTCAGTGTGCAAATGTGATTGTGTTATTACATGTACAAATCGAGTTTCTGTGTTTTAGGAGGAGAAGGGGGATTACACATATGCAGAGAAATTAAAAATACCACTGAGTCATGGAATGCTCCTCATCATGGAAGGATGTACTCAGGAAGACTGGCAGGTAAAGAACAATCTGTACCTCAAAATGACACTGTAGTACAGCTTATGTTTAATTAAGCACATAGGATCAATGTTTAACCACTAGTTTGGCCCAATAAAACGAGATATGGTTGATGTCTGTATAAATATGATGTTTTAATTCTCCTTCCATTTTTTTATTTAAGGTTATTCATCGTTTATCACTTAAACTAACTTTAGCAAACAGATGTCTCAAGACAAAGGGAAGCAAAATATTTTTGTAGACTTTTTAAATCTAGTAATATGTATTCTGCATGAATATGCATTTTCACTATTCCCTCACAAAGTGTCACAGTGAAGGAAATTGTTAAAAACAGATATAGAGAGAAGCGGTAAAAATCACCATAATTGCAGCTGAAGAGGTTTTTATCAAAAACATGACCAACTTCTGATGGAGTTAAATAAATTAATGTCACATCTATAGCATTTGAAAGTCGAATCACATGTAACCCATCTTCCTTTCAGTTTACAGCTAGTTAAGCCTGCAGTCATAGTTTTTATTTAATTTCAGTTGTAGTTTTTAATAAGGGCTGTGACCAGGTATTTGACAAGGAAAGAACAAACAAAATCAAACCAACTGCATAGTTTCTGTATAAACAAAACACTGACTGCACCCCATTCTATACAACACCAGGAGTAGATAGACTACAAAACACCAAAAATAACAAAAGCGGCTATAAACAGCCACTGTGTTGTACTAAGGCTCTTGCCATCATTCCTAGCCTGTCAGTTTAAATTCACAATATATTTTCTTTAATCTGCATGTTAAGAGTTTGTGTGTTGCTTGACATTTAGACTAGCCATAATCAAGACTAGCCATGACAGCGGAGCTCTGATTGGTTGTCCTGATGTTCAGCACATCCATACAAAACAGAAATTCTAGGTGTTTCTGGTTCTGACAGTATTCACTTGCATGGATCATTAAAAAAAATTGGAGATGTGTTACAACTCCAGTTCATGATTCTCGCACTCTGAATATACTGACGAGAAGTTAATGCATCAGAAAGATAAACTTGCACTCTGTTGTTGATGTGTCTCTATGGATCTATACTTTTTACGCTGGTGATGTTCACATATGACTGTTTACACACCACTCACTATCGAGCCATTAAAATCTCTGTGGAGGTTTGCTACGCTTGGAGTGTTTCACAGCATGGTTTTCATTATTTCCTTTAAGCACTACTTTTAGTATTGCTCATGCTAAGAATAATCCCAGACTGGACTGTGGTTTCATTTGAAAGAGGTTTGTTCTTTTAGCAGTACTGAATTAGTGCCGCAGTAGACTATTCTCAGCAGGGCGGCAAACTTTCCTTAAAGATTGTCATATTGAAGGGGTTCATTTCTTAACTGTTTTCCATGCATTGATAACCAATGATTTTTTCTCTGTAATTGTGTTTAGTTTTTATTCATGGTGCTAGTGATTTTTGTCTAGTTTACATTTTCGCATTTTTAATTTTATTCCAGTTAACAAATAGTTTTTCACTGCTAGCCTTAGATTTAGTTATAGCTGTCATAAACCTTAATGCAGAATCTTTTTATTGATGTGTGTTGGGTGAGAGGAGTGTTTGATATAAAATATAAGCGTTTACTTCAAGCAAGACTTCAGATTTCCTGTTCAAGAGTGTAAGATGTTCAGACGGGCCTGTTCACCACATTATCATTGTCCTGCCAGCTAAATGCTAAAGGGCCTGTTATAGGTCATTCTCCCCTGCTGTTGAGTTGCTTTCAGATGCTGGCACAGAAACCAGGCCCTTTCACAGAACATAAAGAACAGGGGAAAAAGGTCAGGGACATTTTATGGCAGCACATGAAGACTCTTTTAGGCTCTTAATTTGTTCTCAGAATGTGCCTGAAAGCTCCTGGTGGAATGTTTTAGTCAAACACAATTTGCATTGCATAGTTAAAATATATGGAGGGTTGCAGTCAGAAATATGTGCCACAACAGTCCAGAGTGGTTAGACAGGACTAGACTGCAACAATAGCAGTACCCCAGAGAACATGCATGGGGAAAAATATACAGTATATCTGATATTAGGCATTTTTCTTTTGTTTGTCATGAGCTCATTAGCACTGTACTGGACATAAGCTCTGACTGAATTTAACGAAAATAAAACATTTGCTAAAGCCTTTTAAAAAAATAAGTAAATAAGGATCTTCTTTGGACTTTTAGCAGGTGTTGTGCTCAGTTATGTTCTCTTATGAGCCAAAAGTTATTTTTCTGCCAAGCTTTGTTATGCTATCCATTCATTAATAATTTCATGTTTCCTGTGTCTTTTAACAGCATCAGGTGGCAAAAGAGTACCATGACCGGGGGCCCAGGATAAACTTGACCTTCCGTACAATTTACCCTGAACCACAACATCCAGCCAAAAGATAACAGACATAGTAATGAAGAAAAAAGGCTTTAAGAGCCAGATAAGATGTGAATGGTTGAGAGAGATGAAGAGAACAAGGCTGAAAAGGGTCTTTCTTTGGCATTTGCAGAACAACAGCAAAATGGTAATGGACTGTGTCCACCCATTCGACAAATACAGAAACTGATTGGCCTGATAACCTCTCATTAAGTGATTTTTTTTTTTTTTCCTTTAGGTGTGATGTTTAGATAATGTTCTGTTTTGGCCTTAATTTGGTGAACATTTTTTTCCACATGTAATGAAAGTTTACTTCCTCTGTGATCAAACAAGTTTCAAACATTATTTGCCAGAACCAAAATGTTAGTTTGAATATACACACACATATATAAATTGCTTAGCTCTGTGATTATTTTTTTTATTTTTTGATTTTTTTCTTAGAACTACTATGTGCAGTGTATTTATGTAAATATTAAAATGTTACAGAAAACTTTGTCCTTTTCTTCAGATAAACAAAGAGCTCATGAGCAAATAATTTTTGAATGTTTTAAAGAATACTGAGGTTACAAGAATACTGAGGTTATAATACCTAATAACCTTTGTGATTGCTTGTGAAATTGACAGCATTACAATCTTTTGGAGTACTGTTAACCACAGGAATGTGTCAAATAGTTAATAGAGTCTATAAAAACATTTAGTGGTAATCTAGCCATTCATTTAAGTTGTATACGTAATGCGTGTTGTAAAAGTGTTTGCTTTTTTGTGTGCAGAAAAACTGCAGTGCACTTTTTCTTTTACAAAGTCATGTTGTCATGGTGCAGTTTCTCTGAAGCTGATTAACTGAATGGATGTCTGTGTTTTCACATACTTCACAGCGTATGTCGGGGAGGTGTGTGTGTGCGTGAGAGAGAGTGAGTTATAAAGGCGTAACCAACCACTATCCATGAAAATAACGTTTAAAAGGAATGCACTCATTTTCCGATAATGAAACTGTTTACATTAAGTCACATGAGATTCCTTTTCAGATTTGTCGTGGTTTTGGGTTTACCAAAGCTAGCTGTCACAAACATGTTTTTTAAGTAGCCGATTGACTGTATTTATGGTTCAGCACGAATATTTGGCTTAATATTCAAGCCTAATGTTCTTAAATACAAACAAAACATATTTAATATGTATTCAAATACACTACAAAATGAAAAATAATTACTTTGTCAACAGATTTCACAAAATTGCATTAACACTATTTTAAGCAAACAAAAAATACAAAAATAAAATGCAAAATGCACCTCATTCACTGTTGTAGGTGTACTGATAATATGCAAATATGCAGAAAAGCACATTTATTTATTTATATATATAAATAAATAAATGGGAGCAATAAAGAGAGAGACAGACCATGTTTTTCCCCACCTGTTTATTATTGATAGTTTATAACATTTATTATATATTTGTAACCTTTTGCTATGGTATTGATTTTGAAGATGCTAATTCAAGATTTTAACCAAGGACCTTTACCAAAGTATTTACATGCTGCAAGAGGGTGTAAATCTCTAATTGTTGCTCACTGCTGTCCTCTTGTAGTGATTTGTTGCAGAACTTTAATTAAATCCACACTGTGTACCCAAATCCATCACAGTCGTTGCTTCAAGCTGCTTGTGAGAGCCCATAAAACTGACCTGTATTTGTAAAGGCAGGTCCTCACTGCCTCTGTTCTGGAATGCAATATCTCATAATGTTTATTGTAATGGATAGACTGGGCCTAACCTCATGACACACCTCATGGAGTGTGTGTGAGAGAGAGTGCGAGAAGGAAAAAAAGAGAACAGATTGGCTTGCGAAATGTTTTAGACCCTACTCTTATGCATTTTAGTGAGTGCATTGAAAAGTCTCTTTTGCAAGTCTGAAGTGTTATTGCACTACCAAACATGGACCAGCCTGTTTCGTTGTTTTAAATGAGTGTAGCTGTGTTAATTATAAACAACATTGTCAGTGTAGCATTAAAACCTGGGCAAAATAGTATAAACTAAACACTCTAAACAATGAAGGTGCAAACAAGAACCACTTTTGATTCCCTGATGAACATTTCAGGAACTATTTTTGTAAATGAAGTGTATGTACATGTTTAAATAATTTCTGTATAATCTAAAGCTTTTTTTTCCAGATTCATCTACCCAACCAGAATAGTGCACCTATTTTTTTAAAAGAGCAAAGAGCAAAGGTTGAAAACATCTTGAACACTTCCATGTTCTTATGTGTAGTAAATCTAATTCTCATCTTGCTCTTGCGAATCAATCTCAAAAGCCTGAGATAGGCTTTATTAACTCTTCTGGTGTATTTGCTGTCAGTGCCTGTCTGAGTGCTGAAAAACAGATCTCTTCTGAGTCCAATTGGCTGACTCTGCTTTCAGTTACGTCAGAGCCATACAGCTCCTGTTTCCACTCACCACGCCACCTTTGGCCCATTAGTACAGCACTGGCTGGAACCAGAGCAGAACGCTTATTTCAACTGTCTGTGACATCTACCCAAACAGAAGGCTCTCTGTCATCACAGTCTCTTGCCCCTGTCCCACTATTTAAGATATTTGCATCAGTCTCCTCTTCAGAGAGCTACTATCATACGTAATGTCAAGCTAAAATGAGACCAAGCTGCATGGACCTGATCATTTGCATGGCATGTCATGATAATGATAAACTTGAAGCTAATATAGTAGGCTTGTGTATCCAGTCCCACCCTAAACCACCCCCCAACTACACATATACACACCCACAACATCCACAGGCCTCACAGTCTCTTACTGGTAAGGGAAATACTCCTCCCCTTCTCGTACAGCTCTTGTAATTCAAAACAGTTCACCACCATGTGTGCTCCACAAAGTGCACTATTGTTAGGCCACCGAAACTGCTGTTCTTTTAATTTGACCTTCATGCGTCAAGTCCTGTGTAAAGTATTTAAAGTAATATTTTCTAACTCGTGTACAAATGAAGGAAAATTAGATACCTTGGTAGTCTGTCTATCAGTCTGATTGTCTGTCTGTCTGACCATCTTTGTATCTGTCTAATCATTTTCTTCTGATCATTTGATATGTTGGTAAAGAGAGGGGTCTGTGTGGGAATGTGGCTATGATTCTATGATTTGTACGGTTGCCCCTGTTGTGTTATTCAGGACACGTCTCTGGAGAATATATTTCCGCTCACTATTTTTACTACTGAATCACATTCATATATTGTACATTGCCCTTGATAAGCAAACAAGTTCCCTTGAACATTATTGGTATATTAAGAACAAACAGTGTTAGATTCCACTGTATTTATGACTACATGACAGAGCTACTGCTGCAATTAACCACAGTCTGTTTTCTTCTTTATAACCGGGCATTTTGTTTATTATGTATTATGGATGTTGAGGTGGACCAAAACTCAGTCACTAAAAAAGAGCATAATTTAATTTCTTTAACAAAGTACATAGAACACTTGCTCACCTATACACTCATAAAGCGGAAGATGGACAAACTTTTGAAGGAAATGAATGTTGTCAGCTAAAACTGACTCAACACTCGGAGTGTTTATACTGAACACTGTTTGAGGCAAGCACGTTACCATGACACCTAATATGACGTTAACATAAAAACACAAACAATCCTGCAATTGACCCCTGCATACTTAATCAAATCTGACCAACCCAGTGGAAAATGTAAATCAAGTCTTGCTACAAGGACAAGGACATTTGTGCTTCATAGTGTAACGCAGTTTAGAAGCCCAGTAGGAAGTGGACCACATGGGTCCTTGTAAAGTAAAACCGTTGTGTTAAGGTATCTCATTGTTTATGTAGTTTCCTGTGTCATGCTGAGGCCTAAGAGCTGATGACCCTACCAGAGGATGAAAGGAATGATCAAACAGCAGGACTGTAAAGCCTCTTCTCCTTAGGATCAAAGCCCACGAAATACAACCCTCTGTCTGTTTTTTAACTAGTGTCTTGTGCACACATGGCTGTGCCTGAACATTTGGGAACCCTCAATAATATTCTTGACCCAAGTGGAAAAAAATGCAAACTCACAGATCCCTTTGTGGCTCAGGGGCAAAACACTTTGTCTATTTGTTTAGAGAGCATGTTTCAGTGCACACCCTCACTTAAGATTCCCCATGTGTAAAGTGGTCAGTAGAAGAGAGAGAAACAAGTTGTAAATGAAATGTACTACGCATTCTTCTAACACAGGGTCTGAATAATTTCCTTTAGTGCATGCCGAATGATGTCCATTGGCATATAGTGTTGAGTGTTGATGGTAACAGAGTGAGTGAGAGACTTGCTCTCCCAGACCAAAAATAGAATGGGTCACACATATAGTAAAACAGCAACTTACCCTCACCCCGTTGGCCTTTGGAGTACGGACAGCAGGAATAATTGCGTGGGTTGGTGGGTGGGTGTGTACAAGTGTGATATCCCCTGTAAGGCTCATCCTTGCTCTGCATGACGAAAAGAGCTCAGCTATAGTGTCTTACGCCACCTGGCCCCTCTGACGTTCTGCTCTGATGATGCGACTGACACAGCTCTGGGCTCGGCATGGAAGCATACGTGCATTACGGCAGATGCTGTCTTGTCAGAGATAATCATAGTCCTAACAGATATGCACACAATGAGCTAAAGACATGAGATGACAGATGTGATCATTAGGTCTGTGACTCTGTAGGTCAAGGTCTTGTTTATATGTGGTTCCATGGCACCCACCCACTTACCTAAAGACACAGTGAATGACTTACTCTGTGCTCAGTGTAGATATCACCTGTGAATATCTTTTGTATTTATAACCTTGCACAAAATTGTAAGCCTACAGAAGAATAAAAAAACTCTCTTAAAAATTGAGAGTAAAAAGATTTAATGATATACATGTAATATTTATTATATATATATATATATGTGTGTGTGTGTGTGTGTGTGTGTGTGTGTGTGTGTATACGTAACATTTATGATATATATATTTATTTAATTACATATGTAGAATTATATATATATGTATATTTATATATATTTAATTTTGTATATATATGTTAAATTTTATATATAATAATTCTATATATTTACATATATTTAATTTTGTATATATGTTTAATTTTATATGAAATTATATATATATATATATATATATATAATATATGTGTGTGTGTGTGTGTGTGTGTGTGTGTGTGTGTGTGTGTGTGTGTGTGTGTGTGTATCTCGAGCTTTTTTTTTCTCTCTGTGTTTCTAA
>JBBJLS010000128.1:11818610-11835936 GCA_037577275.1 Bryconaethiops microstoma
TCAGACTCTATAACTCCTCCCCCTGTCACACACCCACCCATCAGACTCTATAACTCCTCCCCCTGTCACACACACACCTATCACACTCTATAACTCCTCCCCCTGTCACACTCTCCCATCAAATTAAGTACACCAGCACTGGGCTGTGGAGCAGTAGAACTTTTGGGTTGGAGTGGCATTCGTGATCCAGAGCTAATCCAACATGACCTCAGTAACAATGAAATAATGCTGCAAAACCCCAAGTATGTTTTTGCTTTGCAGTTATTCATTTGTTTAAAATGCTTAAGCTTCAGAAGCCGACCGGGTCAAAATAATAAACAAAAACACCTCAAACTAAAACCCAATGTTAATCTATCCTAACCTAATCACAAAAGAAGGAAACATGAATACAAGTTCTTGCCGAGCTCCCTAACCAAAACCAGGAGACCACTAACCACAACCACCAAGTGTTATTCACAAACAGTGACCTTTTAACCTCTTTACAAGATATAAACATACAATGAAATACTCAGGCTCAGAAAGAGGTAGGAGGTCATCTACAGTAAATTCTATACACATAACACACATAAACAAAGCAAAGGCAACGTTCTACATACACTGTAGCTTGTCAGTGGTTTTTATACCCTATATGGACAAAAGTATTGGGACAGACCTGTTTTTCAGAATTTGGCCCCTTACTTTCAGTGAAGGACAAACGTAATGCTCCACCAGACCAAGACATTTTAGACAACACCATGCTTCCAACTCTCCATAAAGACGTGCTGGAGTTCAGTCTTGGAAGAACTTGACTGGTCACACAGAGTCCTGACCTCAACCCCATCCAGCACCTTTGCGATGAACTGGAACGGAGATTGTGATCCAGACCTTCTCGTCCAACATCAGTGTCTGAACTCATAAACGCTACAGAATGAATGGACACAAATTCCCAAAGAAACTCCAAAATCCTGTGGAAAGTCTTCCAAGAAGAGTGGAAGCTGTTATAGCTGCTGTTATATTATTATATTATTATTATTATTAAAGTCCCTGTTGGTGTGATGGTCAGATCTGGGGTCACATTTGGGCAAACAATGAGATTTGTGCTGCTCCAGCCTGGTAATATGAATGTAGCCTGAAGACTTGATGCACTGCATGTTCTGGTTCCATGAAGGGCTTGATAATAATCCAGTGTTGCCCCAGAGGAGTCTGGTGTGATTTTTGGATTGTGAGTGAAATTATTTACTGTTTTAGTGCAGCAATGGCGTCTGAGGTTCAGTAATGTCTCACACTCATTCCTGCAAAGATTCAGTTGTTTACCTGTTGAGTGTTAAGTGACTTTTGACGAGGTGTCCAGCGGCGAGAGCAGCCATGAGGGACAACTCTCCGGCCATCACCGCCGCACACACCACCTGCGCCAGCGTGCGGGCGTTTTCACCAGGACAGTCTACACTCGCCCCCTGCACACCCAGCATCTACACACACACACACACACACAAGTTAAGAAATAGACAAGAGCACAATTCATTAAAGCTTCAGACTTTTCACTACTCAATAAAGGGAAAAACTGTTTGTGTATGTTTTTACACGCTCACAGAAGCTTATTTTCAAGCATGTTGTTGTGTGTGTAAACGGGGTTGTTATAGAGTAGCCTGTTTTGTGTGAGCTGACATTATTGATTATAATCAGTTATTATTAATTAGTAATCTAGCAATTATTTGATGTTTAATTGAGTCGTCATAGTTTTCAAAAGAAGACCACACACACACACACACCATGCAAAATGTCTATAACTGTGCCATGTTCAGACCTGTGGACTGTGTAATGTTAATGATGGTAAAATTGTGGTAAATACAGAAAAAATGTTTTCTTTGGGGACTATTTTGCATCATGAATGAGAATAATAATTTAAAATATGCCTTAGATTAGAAATTGAGCTGAACTGAGTACATCTGACAACCTGTGTGTGTGTGTTTACCTGTAAACAGGCTTGTTGTGGAGGCAGATTTGTGCCTCCTCCTACAGTTCCCAGTTCAATAGAGGGCATCGTGCAGGATATACAGAGATCTTCACCTTCGGGGCCCACCGGCTCCATCAGAGTGATACAGTTACTGCTGCCCACTGTCTGACCCGGGTCCTACACAGAGAGATTTAGGTTGTACACTTTCTCACACTGCTATGACAATTTGTGATAATGTTCCAGTGACTTTCTTAAACAAGAAGACAAGAGAAAAATTCCTTTTCTCAAGACATCAGGGCTCACCTGTCCACATGCAATATAAATAGCCGCTACGATGTTGGCTGCCTGAGCGTTGAAGCCACCGATGCTGCCGGCCATGGCAGAACCCACCAAGTTCTTGCTAATGTTCAGCTCTACCAGTGCTGGAGTGCTTGTCTTCAGAACCTAGAGGAAGCCAGAGAGATACATGAAATGTCAGCAAAGTGGCAGTTTTTTCCACGATCGACAGGCTGACAGACTCAGGGTGCACTTAACAGACTCGAAGAGAACCAATTCAGCGAAGAACAGCAGTGGCTGTCACTGAGAGGACGGAACTAAAAATACTCTGTAACCCACTGAGTGCAGGCTTAACAATCAGTTATTAAAGGGAAATTTCCAGTTTTTCAAAATTGCTGCATGAACAAGTGTGTAAGTGTGACCCCTCAATTACATTTTTTTGTTTTTGCTACTTGGAGGTAAATGTGGTATTTTAATATTAGTCCTGTTAGCACAGTGGTAGAAAGCTTGTTTTAAGATCATCTAGGCGAGTCTAAATCTGCATCTGTACCTCTCTGACCACTCTGGCTGGGATAGTGGCCTCACACACGGTGGACTTTCCTCTGCCATTTATCCAGTTGACCGCTGCAGGTTTTTTATCGGTGCAGTAGTTCCCACTGACCGCCAACACACGCAGATCAGGAAACTGTTCACGGATCCTACACAACGCCTGCTCCGTACCCTACAGAGAGAGAAAGAGAGAAAGAAAGAGAGAGAAAGTCAGTGTGAGAGTGATGGACCATGATTCTCTTCTCGCAATATATACACATAGTATAAGGCAGGAAAGCAATATTGAAAACTGCATAAAAGCAGCAGACACACCAAAAACTATCATTTAAATGTGTTTCCTTACCTTAAAAACTGACTTTATTGAAATAAAATAAGACTCAATTTTTAGCTAAAGTTTTAAGCTATAAGCTGACAGGTCTGTAGGTTGTTTAGATTTTGACTTAATGCTTTGTTTAAACCCCCAAAAGCTTTGCGATGCAACACAATACATTTGAACACTTTCTTGCTGTTTAAATAATCTATTTTACATAAATTCCACATAGATCGGATTAAGATCTGGGGAATTTGTGATGCTCCTCAAATAGTTCCTGGACAGCGTTTGCAGTGTGGGAGGATCATCCTGCTGAAAAAGGAACCGCCATTAGGAACAGCGCCTCCATGAACTTGGTCTGCAGTGTTGGTGTTAAAGTAACTTCCACATGAATACAGGACCCACAAGGTTCTCCAGGAGAACATCACCCAGAGCATCACACTGCCTCCATCACCTCGCCTTCTTCTCATTGTGCATCCTGGTCCATCTCCTCCACACCCACCCCCACATCCTGTACACACGTCCGTCCGCAAGATGTAGAGGAAATCGTCTACATCAGAATCAGAATCGCGTCTGTTGGCCTATAAGAGACATATGGTGGTGTAGGCGTGTGGTGTAGGCGCATGTACACACGAATCTTTACATATTGTTGTTGTTTTATACTGCTGTGCTTGAATCACATTCGACCGGAATCACATTCCTTGTATGTGTCGCTCACATACTCGGCCAATAAACGCGATTCTGATTCGGCGACTGGCGCTGTACAACGGGCTCTGGGTCCAAAGTCCAGTGGACACTTGCTGTGTCTGCTGGCTGCAGCTTGTGTGGTTGTCTGTCGTCGGCTGCAGGACTAAACGCTGAACACACTGCAGCAGCGTTGCATCAGGAAGTGCCTTGTGCGAAACTGGGCACACGCAGCCATTATAGGTATAGCCAGCTAGCCGCCGTTCTAGTGTTAAGAAGCGATTTACAGAACCGAATTTTTTTTAAAAAACGAGTGGGTACCCAGTTACGGGTATTTTCTAATCAGTTCTTATTTGGAATCTAATTTCGGTTCCCATCCCTACTCACCACCCACAACGGAGCTCAGGAATTACTCCAATATCGCATAATGAATGCAGTTGAATCTTTGTTTATGCATTTTTACACATTGAGGGTCCAGTCTGGAAAATGAGCATCACAAATGAGGCGTAATGTGATAACGCTGCTCACTTGAGTGCTGGAACACATTCACCTTTAAGGGGAGGAGAACAGGGAATGGGGGTCAAACCCCAAACTGGATTTTTGACACTGAAAGCACAAGCAGATACAGACACACACACACACACACATACACACACACACACACACACACACACACACCTTAGACAGCATGTTCATGCCCATTGCATCCCCCGTCTGAGACTGAAAGCGGATGTAGAGGTTCCTGCCTGCCAAACTGATCTGCAGCCGGTCCAGCCGAGCAAACCTGCAACGCAACACTGAGTTCAGACAGTTCCGACACTATTTAACCAAACACACGCTGCTGCTCAGACAGCACTCAGTCCAGAACAACATAAAGACCCTATTAGTGAATACATTTTACCTAGAGAGGTGCCGTTATCTGAATGATTACAAACATTACAGATGCTTACTGGGAAAAATAATCATGGGTCTTGTTGGTAGTTTGCTCAAGTCTGCTAATTAATAAATTCACAGTGAGTTTAATTCTATAATTAATTCTATAATTCATCAAACCCAGAGCTCCTTCATTAACAGAAGTCCTGCTCAAAATCTGAAAACAGGCTGCGTTTTTTTTTTTTTTTTAAGAAGACTAGCTGCTAAAATTGAGCTCAATTTGGTACAGTTCCTTTATCCTTAACAGTTTTTGTGATTTTGGTGACTATTAAAAGGACAAGGAAAGTTAAACATCCTAAAAACTACCTCATACTCTAATGCTATCCTATCTGGCATGCACTGAATATTAGTGGTAGTTATTAGTGTACATTTACATCACTGTTGAGAATAATATTAAACTAATAACAGTCCTGCAAAGCAGTAAGAATTAAAAAAAAAAAAAAAAAACGTAGTTACATAAGGGTTTAAAATGGAAGTGCTTACGGTTCGATTTTAGTGTTGATATTGCAAGATGTGATGCAATGTTAGATCTACCATGAACCTTTTGACTTTCAGTCACTGACCTGCTGGTGTGGTCAAAATCCTGTTTGATCATACTGAAGCCTTCAGAACTCTCCAACCAAGACTTCACCTCTGCAGCCCTGCAGGCGGATGGAAGCTGCACAACGGGACCCCGCGTCATACCGTCGGCCAGGACGCATGCACTCGCCCCACCTGACAGCTACAGGGACATATGCAATAGACGTAAACACCAAAGAGAGGGAGAAACACAGAGTACTACAGCTATACACAAGATACTAAACACTTCACACACTTCATAACCCCTTTCACATAAAACCACTTTTAGCCATTTTTATACAGAAGTGTCACAGGACAGCCTACAAAACAGAACATTAGTGAGTTTTAAAAAATTGTTGAGTCTTTAGGTTTCATGTAAGAACGGAGTCTCAGGAGAGTGTATATGTACAGAAACGAAGGCGTTTATTGCAGTTCATGCTGAGGACGTCATCTCTACTGGAATTTTCATGGCATGTCAGATACCACTTAAATCTCAAAGATATCATAAATGTATTGATTTTTGGGCCAATGTTGATAACTATTATTTTTTGTGTAGTTAAATAAGAGTTTTAGCATGGTATTCCAGTGTCATTTGAACATTCTAAACATGATAAACATGTTTTTGAATATTTGGTCTTGAATATTAGTCAAATCCAAACCTAAGTCAGATGCCAGTATTTTTTTTTTTTTAACAAAAAATATCTGCTGATACAGATCTGATATCAAGATCATCATTTATCCCTAATAAAAAGTACACCGACCACATCCCGGCTTTTCATTGTGGAAGATGCTTTAAAGTGGGCAACACTTACAGTGTGATTCTGAAAAGTGTAGGGACTTCTCCATTCTTTCATTGTAACAGATTCAAAGGAATTCAAGAGAGAACAAAAAACTGAGACATATGAAAAGAGACTCACAGTGATGGCCCTGCAGCCTCGATTAGTGCTGGCTACTAAACAGCCTTCGGTCGTTGCCATGGGGATGTAAAACTCCCTCCCATCCAACAGCAGTGGTCCAGCCACTCCCACTGGGATCGGCACGTAGCCAACCACATTTTCACAGTTTGTGCCCATCACCTTCAAGCAAGAAGGAATAAGATATTTATGTTTTAAAATAATGTATCGAAACCTACTCTATGTGGACAAAAGTATTGGGGCACCTGACCACTACACCAACAGGGACTTTAATGACATTGCATTCAAATCCATAAACTTTAATATAGAGTTGGTCCTAAATAATGGAGTTTCTTTGGGAATTTGTGTCCATTCATTCTGTAGCGTTTATGAGTTCAGACATTGATGTTGGACGAGAAGGTCTGGATCACAATCTCAGTTCCAGTTCAACCCAAAGGTGCTGGATGGGGTTGAGGTCAGGACTCTGTGTGGCCAGTCAAGTTCTTCCACACTGAACTCCTCTACAGAGAATACGTACTTATGCTTAGGGGGAAATAAATAAATAAAAAATTATTCAACAAAACACATTTTGACCAGGGGCGCGCACACTTTTGCACATGACTACATATATACCACAGCCCAACTTGCTGGAAAACAAAATCAAGGATTCAGAAAATCATCATCATGTGCAACAGTCTTACCACGAGAAATATCACTACTTATCTCTATTATAGTAATAACAGACTCCTAACCACTACTAGTGTTACTAGTAATTGACTTCACTGTAAAGTTGCTTATCAATAGTCTTAATACTCCAGCATTTATGTATATAGTTGTGTATTTCATATTGAGTATTTTCAGAGGATTTACTTTAGACTTTATATTTTATATTGTTCTTGTTCGTCTGTCTGTCCAGCAGTAATGAGCAGTTTTACTCTGGAATCAATACATTTTTCTCATTCTGATAAAATGCAAGAATATTGAAAATGGTGGAAGTGGCACTGTTACATCTAGGGTATGTTTGGGTGTGAGGTAGAGTGAATACCACAAAAGACCAGGTGTGAGAATGATAACACGGACGAGGAAATACTATTTACAATACTTTATCTTCGCTATTATAAAAAAATATCCATCCATCCATCCATCCATCCACCCACAAAACACAGACGCTAGGTGGGACTGAAGACAACACCAAAGAACGAAACGAAGCAAAACTATCCCTAAGCCTGCCTACCAATGCTTCTAACTAACCCAAAAACTACAAGGGTGGTGTCTGCCTCTAATGTGTCTATCAGAGAATCTCCTACGTGATGCAAAGTGTCAGTGTAAGCTAAGCTACCCCCACCTAGTCGAGACGAACACAGAATACAGGTATACAAAACAACTAACACCAAGCAGAACCAAATCATGTGCAACACACCAGTCATACACAAAACAGGCAACAAACAGCGAATCTTAATAAAGTGTCTTATCGAATGTTTCTCTCCTCTCTCCTCCGCTCACCCTTCTCTCTGTGACATCCGCCGGTATTTAAACCTCCGAGGCGGGACTTCTGATGACCGCTCCTCCAATCATCAGTGGGGCTTAAAGTTGAATGGCACGCTCGTTCTCCAACGCGTGTCCAAAGAGCAACCTATCGGGAGATAAAACACGCAACACACCTCTATGTGCCACGGCACGTAACAGGCACAACACATTTCTGCACAGTCCATCTTAACGAGTCGCTACACACTTCTACCAAATTCATAAATCTGTTATAAAAGTTCATCCTTGAGCAAAACCACAAAGCCTTTGGGAGACAAGAGTTTCAGTTCCTCCCTTCTACTCGGCCAGGTACAGCTTCTGCACGGCGACACCAGCCTGGGAGGGATTCATCATCACACAGATCACAGAGCCTAGAGGGACCATTATGAGACCAATACTGGTATCCAAAACTGGTCTTCAACTGTACATTTCAAGTACAGGGGTTCCACAAGTTACAACACAGATCCATTCCCAAATTCTGGTGTTAGTCGAAATACACCCTAGTCTGACACTTA
Source organism: Bryconaethiops microstoma (assembly GCA_037577275.1). Taxonomy (NCBI): domain Eukaryota; kingdom Metazoa; phylum Chordata; class Actinopteri; order Characiformes; family Alestidae; genus Bryconaethiops; species Bryconaethiops microstoma. The sequence continues at coordinate 11,826,786 of JBBJLS010000128.1, forward strand.
CCGATCCACAGTTGTAAAATCATAATCTAGAACAAACACAACTAAGCCACAGGAAAAGGACATATATACTGTACTTGTACACTACTGTAGTAACAAGCAGAGTCACTTCGCGTCCTCTCAGAGCTGCAAGCCCTGCTCGTCTTGAACCTCCGTTGCTGAAAAGAAAAAAAAAAACCTTCAAGACTCTTTTCAGTCATGGACTCCACAGATCTGATTGCAAGACGGAGTTCGTTCCACCACTGGGGGGCCCTCACTGTCTGAAGACCCACCTCTTCAAGGATCACCTTGGTGACTAACCGGTCTTTTTCTTTATATATAATAAAGCCTCAAGCCCTTACCCTCAACTATTTTTTCCTTACTTGTGTATTATCCTCTGACTTTTTCTTTTGACAGGGTTTGTTAAGGTGTGTAACTTAGCTGGCAGTAACTTGGTAAAAAAAAAAAAAAAAAAAAAAAGCCCGTGTTGCTTTAAGTTTAGCTTTACAGGTATGATGAACAGATGTGGACGACTTAAGCACAGACGTACGTCGCTCTGGATAAGAGTGTCTGCTAAATGCTGTAAATCAATATTAGTGTAAAAACACTTGGGCTTTTAACAGTTGTAGGTCAGCATACTGGGGGACAGCAACTCCCTGACTCATGCCGTGTTGCTGCATATTCTTCCACCACACACAACTAAACTAGTTATGGGAGTGAGCATCATAAACTCGAAACATTGCACGTCGAGACTGTAGTAGCCCGAGAACCCCCTGCACTCCACTTATTCAAAACCCCTTTCCCGTCTGCTTACCTTAATCTGACCCAGTCTAACAGTCAGAAACACCCCTGGTGAGGCCTTGTGCTCCAGACCGGGTTCTCAGATCAAGGAAAGCAGATAAAGGAACTGTACCCATCTGTTCACAGCACATCTGACGCTCCATCACTACAGTTCAGAAGGGCAAGGGCTGGTTTCATGCAGGCAGGGGGCACGTAATAACTATAAAACAACAAGACAAAAAGGTTTGTTCCACATAAAAGGAATACGGTTTATTAAAAAATCCTTATTAATACAGTGCAAGAAAAACGGCACCTACAACTACATAAAACGGCTAAATACAAGTGCTAAAAAATATACAATTTCATTTTCAGAATATACACTTCCAGTCTATGCAATATTAGAAATTGAGGTATAACAAAACAAAACAAAAACCAACCAAACATCTGCAGCCTTAGGCGTTTATTTAGCAAATTTTATGATAAATCTAAAAGACACAAAGGCTAAGAATTCCATTGAGCATTTCAAAAAGACATTACAATTTAATTAAATATGTACTGAACAGGAGTAGCACAATGTTGGCATTTGCTCCAGAGAGATTTAGTTTCCCCCTGAAACCCAGCAAAGGAGTCAGGAAGAGACCACGTTGCATAACGGCAAAAAAAAAAAAAAAATTAAATTAAAATAAATGAATCACAACAAAATGAAATCTAAGCACATACAGTAGTTAGAAAGCAAAGCTAAGATAACATTTTATATATATGAAAATATATATAAAACAGCTGATTAAATTTAATCATCAACAAAGACAGGATTAAAACATTTTAAAGCTCTGAACGGAGTCAGCGTGTACTGTTAGACATAAAATAAAATTTAATCAACTTCAAAACGTTCGAATCAAATGTTTAAGGGGTTCTGATGCCAGTGCATACCTACATACCTGCTAACGAAATATGTCCACTTATCCCTGGCAGGGGGGGGGGGGGGGGGGAAGACAAAGACAGTGAGAAAAAAACAGAGAGAGAGAGAGAGACAGACAAAGACAGAGAGAGAGAGAGAGAGACAGACAGACAGACAGACAGACAGATAGACAGACACACAGATAGACAGACACACAGAGAGAGAGAGAGAGAGACGACTAACGGAGGAAAAAAAAAAATTGCTGGAAGCAAATAGTGCAGTTGTGCGTAGCTGAAAGTTTTTTTTTTTTGTTTGTTTTTTTTTTTTCTGTGATGTGCTGGTGCAGAGTACAAGAACATTTCCTAAAAAAATGAAGCTCCTACACCTACAAACGTTACTAAAGGGCTATCGCCACATTTACCTGTAGAGGTGTGTGTTGGGGAGAAAACGCCTACCTGACAAGAACGCGAGAGGCTAAACTCAAGAGCAGACCGGATTACGTAAAATCAGACCAATGGGCTGGGGCTGCGAGATTTTAAAGACACCATGATTAGGTTGTAACATTTGTTAAAATATATTAAAAAATGAATTCTGCTTTAGTTCTGTTGAATTCCGTCTCGATGCACTGCTCTCATTAGTTCATTGTCGCACCCCTGCGAGTCATCACCGGCCGCTGCTGTACCCGGGGAACAGCTGGGTCAGGACGGCCTGAAGGGACTTATTCACCGTCATTTGGTAGTTTTTACCGAGGTCGTGTCGACAGGCCGGGCAGGTGTACACCTCGGCTTTGAAGGACCGCTGAAGACATTCCTGGAAGAAAAAAAAAACAAAAAAACCTTCACTTCAGCACAACGAATCAATGATCACTCACTCTAGAGGTACAGTTACTGCGTAAACGCGTTATCAGGCGTGTGCTGTATTTTATATTATATATACACACAACCAGAAAAAAATAAGACCACATCAATTTATTTTCTGGCTATTGCTTTTGAGAGTGTGTGTGTGTAAAATAGGCTGTTTTATACACTACCCATTACCCTTGATTCAAAATGTAAAAAAAAAAATTTAATTCTTGGAAATATTTTAAAATACATATAATTATACCGTGGAAACGTTAAATTACACAATACTGAAGCTGCTGGAATACAGCAGATAGAAAAGCTGCTCTACAAACATATGTAGGCAACTCATATGGAGGCAACTCATATGGAGAGATTTATTTCTTTTTTTACACAGCTCACACTGCAATAGTTCATAAAAGAGTAGCAACCTGTGCCTTACACAAACGGGAGAAAAAAAAAAAAAAAAAAGGAAAAGAGGTTCCCCGCCCCCCGGCATCTATATATAGCCACACAATATTGAATTTCAGGCAACATAAACCATCACAAAATGCAAAATGTTCAAACTAATATCGAGACCCCGAGGACCCGCAGACACTCTTGTGGTTCTTGTTTTTCCCTCTGACTCACCCTGCAGACGTTGTGTTGGCACTCTGTGGTGATGGGCTGATAAACCACTTCTTGGCAGCAGATACACAAGAATATATCTCCCACTTTGTTCACAAAATGCTGCAGAAACACAGAAGCCGGTTAATGACAAGGATTTAGCCCACTGTATCGGTGACACGCTGATTTTCCATGGATTCCTTCTTATTTTTTTTTTTTATTCTTCCTTACTATTTGTATGCTTAGTAATTTGTATGCTTAGTGATTTAGGACTGAAGTTCAGTTTCTGTAAAGCATTACTGTCCTGTAAGGCAATGTCTAAAGACAGGCTATGAGAAATTTCAGCCTGGCAGTCCTGCTACATCAGCCTCACTACTGGTGTGATTAACTTTTTACTGAAGGAGCACATTCTCCTACCCCCTTTGGTTTTGGGGCCTTTTTGGGGTGGGACACATCTCTTATACTGACAACTTACTGCAAGATCTTGGGTACATACCGGTCCAAGGCTTAGAGATTCCAATGCTTCATCCCAGAGTTTCTTGTTGAGTTCGTCTTCCTTGATTAAAGCCTTCTGATCCTTGGTCAGTTTGAAGGCCTCCACTTTGATCTTCTTGGGTGTGTTCTTGGACGGTGAGCGCTTCTCCTCCTCAGCTGAAATCAGACATCAAATTAAAAGGAAAGTCAAAATAAAATCTGTACACCTATTACATACTCTAGTGCTGCCAACATCACATGATGCTCAACACCTTTAACTATTTAAAGTAAAAATATTTCTTTGGATTACTTTTGTAAAAATGATTGAAGTTTAAAAGAATCGCCACAATCCATTTCTCCAAGTGTGCAAGATCCACAAGCAGAGCACTTACAGAAAGGGAGCTCTCCAGTGATTAAAACTGAATAAGCTGATCTGTATTCTGACAGGATGTGTTAATTAAACACAGCAGCAATGCTTCTATTTCAGCAACCTTAAAGGAGGTCTAAAACATGCCCTTGCCTGTCTGGGATTTCCTCTTCCTCTTGCCCTTGGTGGGCGTTTCAGCCACCTCCTCTTCGATCTTGTTCTCCTTTTCCTTCTCCTTAGCAGCCACTGCTTCCAGGTAGCCTTCAGGATACTGTAGAGAGCAAGAGGGAAATTTAGAGTTAACACAGTTGCCAAACAAGCAGTTATATTCCAAATACAGTCAAATTAGAGCGGCATACAAAATTCAACACCACAATTCAGCAAACGATTCAATAATTTGTCCATTTATTGGACAAGCCCCTGTGCAAACAGTGGCCCAAGTTTTACACCATTCTCAGTTGTAAAACTCAACAATTAAGTAAAGACACGTTACCTGCATGGTGAGGCCAAGCTTTTTAATACGTTCTTTGCCGTCTCGGGTCCATGGCGCAGTTTCATCATCGTTTCTTTTGAGCAGGTATCTCCAAACGAGGAAACCAGACTTGCCCTTCTCTGGCCAGTACTTAACCACCTGGAAAATAAAAGAAGTGGTTATTGAGACACACAGAGAAAGAGAGAGAGAGAGAGAGAGAGAGACACACACACACACACAGACAGACAGAGAGAGAGAGAGAGACACACACAGACAGACAGAGAGAGAGAGAGAGAGAGAGAGAGAGACACACACACACAGACAGACAGAGAGAGAGAGAGAGAGAGACACACACAGACAGAGAGAGAGAGACACACAGACAGACAGACAGAGAGAGAGAGAGAGAAAGTCAGTTTAATTATGACACTAACAAATCAAGTCACTGTTCACTTCACTTTTTAAGTACCATTCCAACAACTTTGAGTATTGATAGCGGTCAAAATCTTCAAAATGAGACATTTATACATGAATTGAAACAATTCACTTGAAAGTCACAAGCTCAAACATTCTCTGACTACAGGAAGAAATACATAGCAAACCTGAACATAGCGTGACTGACAAATTTCATATGAAAAAAGTATTTAAATTGAACAACTGTAATTGCAGATAATAAATAATTCTAGAACATTCTGTAATTTTGTTAGTGATTTGTACTTATGTTAAAGTTAGATAACATGAACATTTGGCCTATTTTTCTGTTTTAGTCCCTACAAGCAATTTGGTCTATTTTAGGATAGAGAATTGGATCAGATTCGGGTTTTTTTTCCCAAACTGGATTTGCATTCCAGGATGTTCTCTGTCTGAGTGTTGAGCTTTACCTGCTGGTACTGTTGGTTGTAGCTCTGTTGCTGGTTGTACGATTGGCCTGAGGCTTGGCTATCACTGTAGCCTTGCCCGTATCCGGGATACTGGTTGTAGTTGCCATAGTTGTAGCTGCCTTGGTTGTAGCTGCCTTGGTTATAGTTGCTCTGGTTGTAGCTTTGGCTGTATCCCTGGTTGTACCCCTGAATTCAAACATATGCAAGTGACTTACAAGCCTCATTTTAAGCACTAAATGAATCTGTCGACAGACAGAAGACTAGCCTGGTTGTATCCATCCTTGTTGTAGGAACTTTGGCGGTTGCCATTGTATCCTCCTCCAGAATGCTGGTTACGGTTGTATGCTCCTCTGGAGCCACCGTCTCTGTAATTCCCGCCCCAGCGATTCTGGTTGTAGCCACCGCGGTTATAACCTGACAAACACACACATATATGTGAGACCTAAGTGCTTGTAGCCTTTTTCGCACAGGATTTAAAGGACGTAGGAAAACTCTCCATTTCTAATCTATATGAGGGCTTTCTTGTTTGGAAAAAAAATAGATCCTGGTTACCATCGTGGGAGATTCAGGGTTCTTACGTAGTTTGGCTATTTTCCTAGATCAGTGACTGTTTCGCTGCTCACCACACAAACTAATCAGTTATAATCAGTTACAAGCAGGGTGTGTTCAAGCAGGGAAGTGACTAATATGTGCAGGGCAGTGTCCCTCCAGGACCAGGGTTGGGAAACACTACCCACGAGGACTGTCCTGGACACTACGCTGGACCATTTAAGAAAAACCCTGATCCAAATGCTTAAGTGTTCTCAAGTAACAGAAATAAGGTCTACACATATTTTATACAATTATGTGTTGGAGAACTTTTACACTTCAAATTACAAGCATGATCAGCCCAACTACTAAATAACTTTCACGAGCACACAGAAGAAAACCAAGACCTCCTCTGTATCCTCCTCCTCCGGAGCCACTGCGGTTCTGAAAGCCTCCACCTCCTCCCCGTGGGCCTCCGCGGTTGTCGTAGCGCTGGAAACTGCTGCCACCACCTCCACTTTGTCCCCGGAAGCCCATCTGCCGATTATCGAAGCGTTTTTCAGGTGGGGGTCCTGCCTTGCGGCCCTCTTCATTATACTCCTTCACCAGCTTCTCAGCTTCCTCTCTCCGCAGCTCAGTGAAGGTCACCTCATCCAGGAAGTCTCCAGGTTCCGGCAGTACAAAGTTAGCTTCAAGAAGACATCATCCCAGAACGAGAGAGAGGACCATCCACAGGAAAGGGGGGAGAGAGAGAGAGAGAGAGAGAGAGAGAGAGAGAGAGAGAGAGAGAGAGAGAGAGAGAGAGGGAGAAAGAGAAAGAGAATGAGAGAGAGAGGAAAGGTTGTGATTTTGTATGCAATCCTCTCCTCTGCTGTATTGCTGACTTTACTGGACTGGACTCCAGTGCACTTTGCACATATCCTTCTCTTGAAGCGTACTTTGTGGCTATAACTTCTTAGCACATACTTGTGCCAAACTCCAGCCATGTCCAGCAATGGTGGGCTGGATTGCTAACGCTCCTTAGCTGTAGTATTTCCTAAACTCTAACAACTTAAATATTCCAAAAAAATCCTTCTTTATTTAATCTATAAGACTTGAGGCCATTTATCATGAGCTTTAAAGTGTAGGTCTGTTCTTTTTGCTATTCCATTCACAGGGACAGATACACAAAGGTCAATCATTTCATGTGTGCCTGGTTAGAGATTACAGAATGTTTTTCTACTGTCCATCTTGGACGTCCATTGTTTAACACTTTGTCATGATTATGCAGTCTAATCATTGTCCGAAGAACTGAAATCGGTCTGTAAACGACCCACACTCCATGGGAGGCACTGTTTCAAAATGATGTTACTTGAGTCTGCCAAAATAGTATATTTACTAATGATCTCAGAGAAGAACAATTATTTTCTTGCTAAATGTTACAGATATTTATTCTCAGATTATCTTGTTAAATGTAGCATAATGGAAGTAGAAATGTGTTTTGTTGACACTGTGGGCTTGCAAGGTCACTATTGCAGTTTGAAAATGGAAAAAAAAGACAAAAATATGAAATCTTTGTACTTTTGTTTTACTTTTATTATCTTTGTAAAGATATTTCTTACTTACTTTAATAAATATATATAAATAAAGTACAAATCTGTGCAGCCCCTGCTTTTGCATAGCTGTTTTTTGACAGAGTCTAAATAAGGACAAGTTCACTCAGCAGAAGAATGCAAAGGGCGGAGGAGTGTGGAAGAAACGACACAGGAAAACAGAAGGATAGCGTGTGAAAACAAAAACGCAGAGGGAGCAATGCAAGGCTCAATCATAACAGCAGATACATATCACTGCTATCAGATCTTTCTAATAATGCATTTATATTGTGTGAATACTTCATGTGGAGTGAATCTATAGAAATGGTCCAAAATGACTTGAATAAAATAAAATCCACATTAAATATCAACATTAGGTAATGTTTCTTTCCCTGTCCTGTAATATTTTTTTCATGTAGAAGGTTTTGGTCTGACAGCATGTAATCCAAGCCATCATCCACATATGAAATCGGGTTGTGTCTTCAGTTTTCATGTAAATTCAGCTTCACACACTGTAGATCATGTTTTTTTCACTCAGTGTTGCCTCATAACTGTGTCTCTAAGGAGATAGCTCTCATGGCCCTAGAGACACTGGTCAGTCACCCTCTGCATAACTTGCATGTGTTTACACTGTGCCTTATTCTGAGTTTGAAAACACACTTCAACAGGCCCTTGCTGGACTCTTCACCCAGGGACTGATCTGTTCTTTGCATGGCTGGTGTGTATGTGGACTAAAAATAGCACCAATCTGACATGCCTTCTGATCTAGTTACATTTCAGAAAAAAACATGTTTTGCAGCCAACTGAAGAGACCGCTGTACTGTGACAAATATCTGTATGCACTTATCAGGAACTAAGTTCTTATATTTGTGTTATGTGTGGCAATCATATACAACATTAAATCACCACTGAACTGATTAAGCCTGAGGGCTTTAGATGGCCACAGTCTTACACTATGGACACAGTATAAATTATGACGTACCAGTGACACACATTCGTTTAAGTGAAACAGCAGAAATGTGTCTGTATTATGAAATTGTTTACCAGTTCATCCCCTCACCTCTCTGCTCTGATGTTATCCCGGCAACCTACTTTTTAATACTGTTGCCTTGGTGATGAAATATGATGTCTCAAATTTGTCTGCGAAAACAAACCCAATGTTCTGTCTCATGCTGAATGTCCTGTATATAGCTCCTCCCATTCCTCACCCCAAATGATTTGTCACACATGCAGGCCAGGACAAATCCACATTTTGACCTGCACTTTCCTGCAGTACACTTTTTTTCATTAGAACATTTTGCTCCTGTACATAATGCATGGCTTAAGTCTCTGCTGCTAAATATCAAATAACGCTCAAATAACATATAGTTTTGCTGTGATCTTTCCATTTCTGGGCAGACATTTAGTCCCTGATGTGCACTCAACAAAAAAAACATTCTCCACTTAAAAAAACAACATGTCCCCAGCAAGCAGCTGGAAGGCCACCATCATTCTTGCTTATGTAACCCGCTGTTCTGCATCATGTATTCATTTTAGTATGTCTGAAAAGAGAACTACTCAAAAGGCATGAGCTGAAAAAAGTCACAGTGTTCAGCCTTATAATCTTGGTTATTCATTGAGTGAATGACAGCTGTTGTCATTGAAAAGATAAATGGATGGACGACTGGATAGTTGGACGGATGGACGGACAGATGGATGGAGGATGCATGGATGGATGGATGGTAGGATGGATGGACAGACGAATGGAGGGATATCATGTATA
>JBBJLS010000128.1:11836229-11846748 GCA_037577275.1 Bryconaethiops microstoma
ATACATATATACACATACGGACATACATAAATATATACATACATAATTATGCACATACATACACGTTCAATATCATTCCTTCACTCCAAAATCACCCTTAAACTCATTGTTTCCCACTGAAGTGGTCAGTTCATGAAGCAGTGGTTTAAGCTGAGTTGCTTCTGTCTTTGACCAACATCTGCACTGACAATGAGGGCTGAGGGAGAAGAAGGGGTTATACAGGCATAGGGATGGGGAGCTTACTTCATTTCCTCCTTTAGAAGTACCACTCATACATGTAAGCCCTTATACACAAGCACTGCATACATGCCACACTTCAAAAATCTGCTTGCCACATGAGGGGATGTGGTACACAGAAATGATAGTAGCTAGGTCTGGGCTAAACAAGATGATAAGATAGCACTATGTTACAGGTATTATATGGTTTGTCGAATGGCCCAGAATGTGATGGAACACTGTCATTATCCTTTTGCTTGATATCAACAACCAGAGTGTTTTGTCCTTCTAGGTTTGTGTGGTGCTGTCTGGGAACACACTGACTGTCTGTGTTCCTGACCTACATTCTCATATGCCACAGAACAGAACCCTGGTGGGTTTTGGGCCAGAACCAAGAGACAGACAACTTCAAGCAATTTGTTCTTCCCTTTCTCCCCAACTCTCTCTGTCATGTCCCCCTCAGATCTGTAATAGAATAATCCTCTCTTGAGCTCCTAGCTCTCAGAAGAAGGTAGTGAAAAGGCATATTGAGCAGAAGGTAACCCACTTATCGCTCATCCAAAAACTCATTTCCTCAAACCACTGATGAGGGCAGTTGGCGAGGGAGCTGTCAATATGTGTGTCATGAAACAAATTGATTAAAGCAGTAAATATGAGGCACTCACTTGTATTGCCATTCTCTGAGAAAAAATACACAAAAGGCATACAGAGCTTATTTAACATTCAAATAAAATGTGATTTATATTCAGATTCAGGTTTATCTCATGCTTAATCTAACTCGTGCTTTGCACAGTGGCTGCAAACACATTTCCATCTAAGGCAAAGGCAGTGAGAGAGAAAGTTTTCTCCTAAGACTCACCAAATTTAGCTTGCCAAACAGGCTTTAGGCTGTAATGTGCATAGAGAAAGCATAGCTCACTGTTATCTTCTAGCTTCTTTTCTGTCAGCAAAATGAACAGCTAGCTATGTGAAACTAACACAGATGGAGGGTAAATCCTAACAGGTTCTCAACCTAAAAAAGAAATGTAGGTCACTGAAAGAAAGAAGACTTAACTGCGTTAAGCGGTCTTGTTAAAGGGGAACTTCAGTGATTTTTCTAAATTTCTGGATAATTCAATCTAACTGGTAGCAAAAGGAACCAAGAATTACAAAGTGTATAAAAATATAGTTCAAAACAACCAGTGAACCTACATGTTTTCTAAATTTTCAAAACAGGACCACAATGCCCTCCAGAATTATTGGAACCCTTGCTAAAGACGACTGAACAGTCTTATAACAATTAACTTTATTAGTCATTCTCTTAATATTACATACAAATCTTAGCTTTATTTGAGGTAAGTTTAGTCAACCATTAGTGAAAAAACATATTTAAAACAAAATCATAAAAGTCAGAATTATTGGCAACTTACAAAATTTAAACAGAATAAAAATAAATAAAGTGTGTGTAATCCCACACATATTTATTTTTAAATTAGCCTGAGTGTTTAGCAAATTTTAAGTCATCAGTCATCAATGATTTCCTGTTTCACTGGGGTTTAAAAATTAGATGACAGAGGGCCCAAATCCCTTAGTCCTCTATCATCATCCTTCAGAAAGATAAAGAGAATTCCATTGCAATAAGGCATAAATGTACAGACTTGCACAAATTAGGGAATGGGTACAATAAAATAGCCGCTTGACTGAAAATATTCATATCAACAGCAATCATTAAGGAGTTCAGAAATTAAAAACTGTCTTGATCCAGCCTGGAACAGAATGCAAGGGTATTTTGTCAGCCGCCACAGTGTGGAGGAAGATCAGAGAGGTAAAAAAATCTCCAAAGACCACAGTTTTAATATTACACTTCTAATTTTATAGCAACATGGGGGTCACCATGTCTCCAAACCATAAAACAAGACTGTTTCTCCTCCAAAGGCCCTGGCAGTACCCTTTGTATACAGGGAATTATGGATTCCAGGAAGTACCAGGAGATTTTAAATCAAAATATTTCTGTCTTCTGCAAAGTAGATAAAACTTGGTTGCGGTAGGATCTTCCAGCATAACAATTATTCAAAAGACACTAAATCCACTCAAAAATGCTTAAGCAAACAGAAAATCAAGCCCCAGTCCCTGTTTCTCTGGAGTGATGCATTTCATTTTCAGTTTGAAAAAACATTTAAAAATTGGCTGTCCATGTTTTAGAACTGATTGAGTCATTCATATTATTGTTGATGACCTGTTTTGAAAGGTAATGATTAGGAACTTCCAGTTCAATTTAATGCATAATGATCAATCATTTTGACAATAAACAGTCTCTTCTTGTTAGGAAGGAAAAGGACATTTCAGGACATTGTCTGGTTCTTGTGCTGACTCATTTTATCCATTTATGTCATATTAATGTTGGCTCAGAAGCAGCTCAGATCTTTCTGTAAAAACATGTGTATGTGACAGATTTCAGCAAAACAACAGGCAAATATGATTTGTACTGTCCAATAGGTTATTTTATTTTACTTGGATGTCCATTTGAATAAAAAAATAAACATTTTAGTAATTCACATATGATTACCTTCGTATAGAAATATAATTTAATACAGTATAAACCATAGATTTAATCATTTTCAATCTTTTTCACCTAAACCTTTGAGTAGTAGTATACATTTCTGGATCGGTTATAGCACAAGACTACATTCTTTCATTTCTAACCCATGCTCATTAAACAAAAGTGGACAAACAGCCTGTACAGGCTCTCAGTCCATCAGAGGGCAGACACACATCTCCCTGAATAAAAATAATGACAGAAGATGTTTTGGATTTTATTCCACAGGTTCAAAACATAGCACACACTTCTCACCCAGATATATTCCAGTTCTATCCCAGATTCCCAGAATGATTTCACATGTACAAACAGAGCTTGTAACTGTAGAAAACTGTGACATTCCGTACATTTAAATACTAAATGCATTTTTGCACATCTGTAGAACACTCAAAACATTTGTAGAAGAGAAATTACTTTTGTATTAACATATTGATCATTAGAGGATGTATCAAGAGCTTAATTTTATGCGGCCTTAATTTTGTTCTTTTTAAAATAGATGGAATCGGCACGCACACAAATACCCTTTGCGGTATTTCTGCCTCGAAGACCTTGCCTGGCCTTAGTAGCAACTAAAGAACATCTCCGGATCAAGCATAGAATCTTGTCCAAAACAGCAGGGCAGGCAGCAATATACTTTGCACATCACTATGCCCCATGGGCTGTGCTGACGTCAGACTTATGGTCCTACTGAAGTTACAGACTGAGTTTCTCCTCTGTTCTCCATGAATATGGGCCTGTTGAGGCCAGGGCTTCAGTGGGCATACACTCAAATTTACAACAACTTCATTGGTTCCAGATGAGACTGAATAACTTACATATGGATGCAACAGAACACAAACACTCCATGGTAATGTTTACACGTGAGTTACTCACTAATGTACCTTAGGGGTTGACTGCCCCAACCTATCCACATGGTATCACTCAGTACTTTGAACAGTTAAATGCTGTTTAACACTTTTCGCTGATACTATGGTACTGCCATATGTTCATGCAAAACATGGCTATGGTTACATCTAAATTACCATTAATTAACACCACAAAATAACCAAAAGGCTGATGGGTTCACTCAACCTCACACTACACCGGCTGACATAGGAACTTCACTGTGACTTTAGCAGACCTGTTGATCAGTACAGACTCAACTCATCACAATCAGTAGTTTTCACTGTTGGACTCACTGTTGGTATATGCGTCACATTTTAACCCTAGTCAGGTTGCGTCTTGTGCTCCCATAACCTGCTGATTGTGCAGCCACAATGTAGGAAAGAATTGATGGGTTTTAAATGTGTTATTCTAATGGGACACGCCTCAGTTTTAAATGTGCTTGGTCTGCTTCCTCACTAGGCTGCTGAAACTGAAAACTCAACTGACTGTTCATGCAAGTGCTCAGTAACAGTAAAGCACAAATGACAAAGAACATGAAGGAGGAGGTTCTGCTGAGACAGGGCCCTAGATAGTGTGTAGTAATTCCCAGAGAGTAGACATTTGAGACAGCACCTCAGACCCAGGAATGTTTAGAAGAAGCCGTTATGTGACGATAGAGATGACGTAAAGGGACGCGTTTTTTACGATGCAGAAATTCACATTTTCTTTAAATTTGATTATTTACATTTTTATGTTTTGCTTAGCATTGACAAACAGCATATCACTGTATACAACACTGTGCACACACAGCATTTAAAATGTATTTTTTGATCGATTTTAATTTGATCCAATCACAGGCCGCGAAATGAATCACGTGGGGTTTCAGTCCTCAGCCAATGACAGGCCGAGTTTGGCAAGTCAACTCAGAAGCGCGAAGAGTTTAAGAGAAAATGGCGATTTGAACTCTGAAACCTCACTATAAACAGTACTTTTATTGATTGTATTTATCGTTTATCGCTGTAGTTTCATTCATACATTAAGTAGCCACGTTCGCTCGGCAGGTAACCTGTTAATTAGCCCTATGTTGCAGCAACCCCCTGTTTTTTTAAAGTCTGCTTAGCTAATGTTGTAGCAGTTAGGCTAGGGGCTAGCCTGTTGTTATTGAGAGTTACAGTAATGTTGGTACAGGTTAACTAACACGGAGAGTGATTAACTCAACTGATGCCGTTCTTAACTGGAAAGTAATGGCCTCTTATAACGTGGTTTTCGCTGTTGATGTGGATGATCGATCAGAGGAGCCCAGCGTCTCCAGAGAGGTGTTTCAGGGTTCTTTAAAGCAGTGGGTTTTGAGAGTTCTCCTCTCCCTGGGCAGCAGATACGGATTCGAGAAAGTCCGATGGGGCTACAGGTTTTTCCACTCGAGAACTGTAAAAAGTGCAAGTCTTATAACAAGAGGCGCAGATTTCAGAGAGCTTCAGGAAAAAGCCTTCAGCGATTTTGAAGATGAGCTTCTAAAATTCGCTCCCAATGACGAGATACTTCACGAACAACACAGACACCAGACAAGCCCGGCGAGCTGCGTACACAACGCACTGAAGGAGATTCTCTTGGATTTCCAATGGGATAGACCCGACATAACATCTCCAACGAAATTAACTTTGAGACCAAGGAGATCAGGTCGGAGCACCAAGAACATTTCTCTGGCAGAAGACGAGCTTTCGTGTATAGGGGAAAATTTTTTGTTTGTGGTGTCCACGTGTCCACACTCCAAGAGAGAGCTAGAGGAGTTCCTACACAGCAGCAGTAACAACAGCACTGGAAGTTACAAGGATTTGCCTGAGCTTGTCCTGCCAAAACGCCTAGTAGATCTGCTGATTCAGCGGAAGGTTGTCCTTCATTGGGCTGACTGCAATCTGAACAAGGTTTGTTTATTAACCCCGCGTCACTTTACGTAAACAAATGCATATATATCAATTGTTGTTTTTAATAATGCTGCATTTTTTAACAGGGCACTGAGGAGTTTGATGACACCATGGGCTTAAAAAGCATAATGGAGGTTTTGGAGCCAGTAGGTGGAAAAGTGATCCCTGTCCTGACCCCTTGGTTGGCCCTAAAGCATGAACGTCCTAACGTGGGCATTCTGAATGATAGTGCCTTTCCACCTGGCTCTAGTATTGACTACATTTTGTCTTCTGAAAAGACATACCAGCGTAGCTTTCCAGCCCAAGTGGGAACTCTTTGCTGGGGTGCAGGTAACAAATATTGCTCTAGAAATGTTACTCTTATTTTGTTTTGACACTTGTGTGAATCATGAGTACTTTAATTATTGACACCATCTTTCTTTTTATGCCAGATGAGGACAAACAGATCTGCAGTGTTTCATTTGAACCTGTGTCATGCAGGCAAAGACTTCTGTGTGTTCCTGTAGAAGTCAGTCTGAGAACTGTTCTGCAAGATTTGGACACCAGCTCCATATGTCAGTCAGTGTCCGAGTGCTGGGTCCTGTCATGCCTAGATAAACCAGAGCAACATCAGCTTGCTTTTCAGAGCTTGTTGAAGGAGCTCTCTGTTCAGGCATTTGCCATGGTGATTTTTTTTTAATACATATTTTATTTAATTTTTTTCATAAAGGAAAGGAGCATGTTTTGGATTTAATGTTTACAGGTTTTCACCTTTATGCCCCCTGTCTGTTTCTATAGCTAGCAGAAGTCAGTGAAGGACATCTGGTCCGTTCTGCTGTTCTGTCAGTGCTGTCCTCCCATTCCGCTCTTTTGACAGTTCTCCAGCCTCTGGCCACTCAGTGTGAGGACGTGCTGAGCAGAAGCCTCATTTCCTCAGAAACCACAGACAACTCCACTGACCTTCCTGACATTGTCAACAGTGTCCTCAACACAATTTATGACATTATGAAGGATGACGATAGCTCAGGTGTGTCTTCAATGGGTATAAATCATTGTTTTTAGTAGGCTGCCATGACTGCCATCTTGTTTACGTGCAAGTGTTTATTAACTGACCCCTTTGCTGAAGTGCAAGTTGTTTGAATGGACTGCAGCTTCTTTAAAACAGAAGTAAATATTTTATTAAAAGACTCACTGTGCCATAGTCTGGTATAAAATGTGTAATGAAGCTTTAATTGCATGGGATGAGTGACGGTTTTAACTTCAATTTAAGTGGAAAGTCACAGAGGAACAGCAGTTTGTTTTTCAGGGAACCAATTAATTGATATACAGAACCTTTTAAAAAAAGAATCTGATTTTTATATTTGAAAACATTTATCAAAAAAGTATTGTTTAATGCCTTTTCTCTACAAAGTAAATTCAGTTAGGAGTGTCACTATTGTCAAACTGTTGATGTAGATTGTCTTGTTGAAGCACATTATTCTAAACACTAAGAAATGTAACTATTCAAGTGTTCATTTTGTGCATCTTAAAATGACAGCTGCTAATGCAGGCGAAATGAATTCATATCGGACTCCTGACTGGGCAAATCAAGAGCTCCAGCAGTGGACTAATCTAGCAACAGATTTTACAGAAGGCTGGTTTTGTTTGTCTGACCAATCTGGGATTAGCTGTCATCTGATGGAGTCAATGAGGTATTTGAATTTATTAGAATTATGCCATGCAATACTGCAGAATTTGATTTTATATTAAAACACATGTATCTGGTTGTTTCATACGCTAGGCTTTTGCATGCTGCTCCAGAGGAGAAAGAGCAAAAAGAGGAACACGCTCAGTTAGAGCTTACTCCCACTCTTGCTGAGCTGTATCAAAGCAATAGAGTTGGAGCCAGCACTGGCCCAAAAGGCAAAAAAAGTTAGTATGTCTATACTATGGCAGTTATAACAAATGGCAATGAATGAAAATGTGCTTTCTACAGTATGCAGGCATAATTGACATAGCATTGACATGGTAAATTAGTTCAGTTTGCTCATGGCTTTCTTTGCTCTTTAGGAGGTTCGCAGCGTACACCAGTAAGACAAAAGATGAAGACAATGAGCCGTTCCTTGCAGATGCTGAATGCTGCTCGCTTTAATATAAAAGAACAGAAGAGTCAGGCAGAACTGGACCTTCCCAGCACTGCAAGAGGAGCTGAGAAGCATGGCAGGAGATATACTAGTGAAAGGACTAAAACAGGTCCCATGTGTAAGTTAAGCATTTTCAGTTCATTTGTAAAAAGATAGCTTATGTAATTACAGAAATTATATTAATTACATGAATTACATTACAGCCTTCAAAAGTGAAGAGGAGCTGTCTTCCCATTTGAAATTGAGATATCAGCAGGCTGTGGAGGACCGGAGTTTGTCTCTTCTTGTTCAGGTCCAGAATTTTCTCTCTGTGGTGAAAACCTTCATCAAAAGTAACAGTGATGTAGAGGTGAGTGAGAAGTGCACTTATCAGATGGTTAAATAGTTATGTGAGCTCACATTTTTAAGGCCTGTGCATCAAACTGAAAATTATAAATACTGGAATATTAATGTGTTCTGAAGACAGTTAATTTATCGTATTATAGACTGGTTGCGTTGACTACTTCTAAAAAAAAAATGTAGAAACATTTTTATGATTACTAAAATGTTTAAGTGATTCTGTTGTACACCATTTATTTCTCACTCGGTTGATAATACGGAAGTTGTTTTGAAGCACCTTTTTTAATTTATAAAACACTGACAGTTTATTTTTCCTCTGTCTTGGCAGGCTTCATTTTTAGATTTAATCAAGGAGAACCTTTTGAAAAGTGCCCAGTCTGTTCGACAGCTTTATGGAAGTGCTTCAGACACAGAAAGTAAAA
The DNA here is from genome assembly GCA_037577275.1 of Bryconaethiops microstoma. NCBI lineage: Eukaryota > Metazoa > Chordata > Actinopteri > Characiformes > Alestidae > Bryconaethiops > Bryconaethiops microstoma. The sequence goes on from JBBJLS010000128.1 coordinate 11,844,670, forward strand.
TCAGAGAGTATGTACTATTTAGTTTTTAGAAGTGTTTTAACTGTGCAGTTCTTATACATTGATCAGCCATAATATTAAAACCACCTGCCTAATATTGGTAGGTACCTCTCTTGCCACCAAACAGCCATGACTTATTGAGGAACAGACTTCACAAAACCTCTGGGCAGTGCTGTGGTATCTGGCTTTGAAATTATAGCAGCAGATCCTTTAAGACCTCTAAGACCTCTAAGTTGCAAAGTGGGGCCTCTGTGGTTTGGACTATCTTTCCTGCACATGCCACAAATGATTGATATGATTAAAATATGCTGAATTTAGAGGCCAAGTCAACACTTTGAACTGTTATCCTTCTGAAAGAGGTCACTGCCAACAGGGAATACCATTGCTCTGAAGGGGTGTACAGCTGTTTAGGTAGATGATTTGTGTCAGAGGAACATCTGCATGAATGCCAGGACCCAGGGTTTCCCAGCAGAATGTTGCTGGCTTTGTCTTCTACCTTTCGTGCATCTTGGTGTCATCTCTTAACTGTGTCAGCGTAGCACACGCACCTGGCCATCCAAATGATTCATCAGACAAGGACCCCTTTTTCCATTGCCCCACTGTCCAGTTGTGATGCTCACTTGCCTGTTGTAGGCATGTTCAGTGATGGAAAGAGATTCAGCAAGAGCACTCTGACTGGCCTGCCGCTACACATCCCCATACACAGCAAGCTGTGACGCACTGTGTGTTGACACCTTTGTATTATTATTTGTGCTTCAATGAGTGTTCTGTGGGCTTGGACCAAACATGCTTACCCCTGTGTGTCAGTGGTAATTTGGGTAGATACGAACCACTGCACATTGGGAACAGTCCACAAGATCTGCCACTTTGGAGACCCAGTCATTTTGCTGTCAAAGTTGCTCAAATCCTTATCCTTGCCCGTTTTTCCTGCTTTCAACTTCAAGGACTTACTGTTCACTTGTTGTCCAGTATCTCTCCCTTTGAGTGATGCCATTGTAACAAGATAAGCTATGTCCTTCACTTGTCAGTGATTTTAATGTTGTGGCTGATTGGTGTATTGACATGCTTACAGAGTAAAACTGAAAATTGGAAGATCTGAAAAATATTTTTTTCTTCTAATATTATTGTGAAACACAATTTCTTATCTTTTCAAGTTGTCAGCTACAAGTACTGCTCAGACTTGAGGTGTGCAGACATCCATCTTCTGATCAAGACCCAGATGATGTGGAACGGATGGTGGAGGAGGTTGGAAATTTTGTTTCCCTTACAATTCAAATCAGTTCTTATCAGTAATCATTTAATAACTAATGCTCTGTGTTGTGTGCTGATAACTAAATGTAGGGCAATTAAAGTATTGCGAATAATCTCTTCTACTGATATTTCGCTTAGGTGGCTGGAATGCTACGGATAATATCTTTGACAAACGACCCTGTCTACCTGTCCAACTTCATGCAGGAGGAGGTTCTGCCATTGTATGTACTTTTGTTGTGATCATTTGAAAAAGATGTAAGTGAACTGATCCTGTTAAACTTAATGTTATTGCCATTGCATATAATATATTGTAGGTGCCTCAAAGACATTCCTAAGATCCTGGCAGACGTCTACCACAGTCTTGGCACGCAGCTGCCAGAGGTACTTGTTGCCGTCCTGCCCTCTGACTTTTTCAGCGATGACTCTATGGCAAAGGACAGTGTTTCTGTAAGCTCCTCTCCACTCTCAGCCACACAGAGTATGGTCTCTAGTGTTGGAAATCGACTTGAGGAATTACGCAATCGTTCTGCTAAAAAGAGAAGGTGAGTTGTTCAGTGGTTCCTAAACTGGTGTTAAGGGACAATGTGATTTGTACACACGTTGGCTCTGTTGGTATACACGGGGTATGTATGTATGCATATATGTATGCAAATAATTATTTGACCCCTCGCTGATTTTGTAAGTTTCTCCAATGACAAAGAAATGGAAAGGCTCGGAACAGTATCATTTTAATGATAGGTTTATTTTAACAGTTACAGATAGCACATCAAAAGGAAAATTGAAAAAATAACTTTAAATAAAAGATAGAAACTGATTTGCATTTCATTGAGT
>JBBJLS010000128.1:11851353-11873051 GCA_037577275.1 Bryconaethiops microstoma
TTTGATAATCTGAAACATTTAAGTGTGACAAACATGCAAAAAAATAAGAAATCAAATACTTTTTCACAGCACTGTATGTACATACATACATGCATACATACATACATACATGTGTATATGTATGTGTATCAGGGGTGTCACACAATTAAAAAAAATTAATCTAATTACAAGCTCTGTGATTAATATAAATTAATCACACAATTTTGCTGTAAAAGTATTTAAAAATGTAAACGAATTTTGGCATATGAGTGAATGAATAATCAACATTACAGACTTTCATAGTCTTTCTTTTAATAACTGTTTTTACATGGTTCATGTGCAGTAATGGTCACAGCAATCAAAAATATGACCTAATATGCTGAGGGGAAAAAATAAAAAATGCATCAGCAAGAACAGTCATAGAATTAAGTCCATGTACTGTAAATACACGCACAGGAGTCAGAAGCATTTTAATGTGGTGGTGTGCTGCAGTCGGCATCTCATGTGTTTCACTCATACATCACCCCACACTATAATAGTTCGTGATGAGAATTTATGCTACCTTGTCAGAAAACGTAAACTACCTTTAAGTTTATACAGTTCATACAGTTTAGTCAGTTTATAACGCTAATAATGATAACACCGGATCAGGTTAAAGTCACGTGGTGCGATTAATCAGCATTTTTTTTTAACGTGTTATTTTTTCTGTGATTAATTGATCGAAATTAACGTGTTAATTCGACGCCCCTTATGTATATATGTATGTATATGTATATATGACGTAGGAATGCACGAATTAGATTATTTTTCATTTCATTTTTCTTCACCTTTAGAACAACAAACTCTGACGAAAAAAGTATCAGAAACACCCCTGCATAAACAGGTTTCTAATCGTCTACTGCAAAGGCAGAAGATTGGCAGGTCAGTTTTGGGTTAATTCAAAATACTTTGGTTGATTGCTTGTTTTTATAAATGTTTGCATATCATTGAGTACAAGTTGATTTTGATCTTTCAACTAAAACATTCTGCTTAATATCAGCCTGTGTTCTTTCTTTGTCAGGGGGTCTGGTGATGATGATATGGTCATTATTGAGGAGTCTCCTCTCAAACCTGCTACTGGTCAGTTACATTACAATAATTACTCAGAATACAAATTGTACATAAAAATAATTTTGTTCATATCTTCGTTTTTGTTGTAAGAAATTGTCCTTTTTACAGATTTAAGGAGAAGTCCTAGAATAAAAAGTCTTGCCAGGAGGCATTCCAGTGCCTTCTACTCAAGCTCACAACCACGGTCTCGAAATTTGGACAGAGCCTTGTCTTCTTCACAGCTTCTCATCTCTGATGATAAAGGTGAACAGTAATACCACTGAGTTGGCCATTTTTGGACTCTCAAACGAGGATGTTAACTGCTGATTAACAGTGAACACACTGCTGGTGCAATTTATAGGATGTGTTTTTGTTTTTAGGTGGTATTAATGTTGGTGATGTTAAGTCTCCAGTGAGACTTCTTTTTGGTGCTGCTCAGTCTCCTGTACACCCTTCCACGTCGTCCTGGCAAACTATGGACAGTGAAAAGGCTCGACTTGAGTCTACAGATTCTGTATTTGAGGTAATGGTTCTACTAACTCAAATACACATGCTAAGTGATGTGTGCTGTAGATATAACATGTTGTCGTTTGACCACTGTTAATTTCACATAGTAATTCACTGGTTCTTTTTTCAGAATTTCAATAGAACTCCAAGAAAATCACCATATAAATCTTTATATAAGTCTGCTTCTGCAGTTGAGAGCAGAATTCCAAGGACACCAAATGGTATGAGCCTAAGAGGAAGCCCATTTAGATCTCCAGCTGCAAAGAGCCTAGTATTGGAGACACCCAAGAAAAGCCCACTGAAGGGTATCCTCAGAACCCCTGTGAAGAGCTGTACAGAGCATGGTGACCTTTCTGGCTCTCGTCTTAGGAGTCCTATCATGAGAACGCCAAAGAAGAGCGTTACTTGGTCTCCATCTCCTCGGAAATGTATGTCACAAAAACCATTTAAGGTCCCTGAGTCTCCTCAGTGCGCTAAGATATATTCACCAAAATTGATCACACCAAGCAAATCTTGCCGATTTCACTGTGATGAATTTAAAACTCTTGACAAATTGCCCTCAAGAAAAGGCAGGATGTCCCCTGAAATGCAAAAAGTATCTGAAATCACTGAGAAGTCCAAAAAGATGAGGAGGACATTAAGTTTACCAGAAAAAGCTGAATCACAGAGTCTTGACATATTTTCAGTTGATAATTTATCACCACCAACACCAGAAATAACAACTCCAAGAAAAGGTCCTGAACCAACACACAGAATGTGCACTCGGTCTGGAAGAACACCTCTTAAAAGTGTTTCTACTTCACCTTATCACAAAAGGAAATCCCCTCTGTCCAATAGCCCTTCTCCCTTGGCTGGCTCTTCTTTGGTTATGAAAGAAGAGCCGGCCAAACCATTTCTTAGGTCACACTCATCTGGTCATGCATCCGCTGGCATGAGTCATCAGGAGAGTTCACCAAGTCGCATTGGAGCTAAGCACACACCAGATGGAGAGCCTTTTACAACAAAGACTGTCGATGGACAAAATCCAGAATCCACCAAAGGAATAATGGAAGAGGGGTCATCTTTAGACTCCCAGCAGTTTAACACCTCCAAGTGTAGTACTACCACCACAGAGGAGAGCATTGATATCGAAGAAGCCTCTGTAGTGAAGACTGAATTAAAAGGTGGCATTAAGATAAACATTTCCTTCTCACGCAAGTCCTCCAAATCCTCTGGAGTTTTTGAGTTCACAGGCACACCATCCCTTCCTGACACAGCAAAGCAAGGACGAAGATATGGCTTCCGTCAAACTCCAGATCGGCAACAGAGAAAGGCAGCAGCGCGTCTTGGATATTCACCTGGGCTGCCAAAGTTTTCCACTCCACGAGCATCAGGAACACCAGCACATGGGAAGGCGCATGCTGAGCCCAATCCCCTTACTTACCAAGTAGAATTGGAAATGCAGGCATCTGGTTTGCCTAAACTGAAGTTCAGACGTACTGACTCTTTCAATTCAGGTGAAGCCTCTGACCATGTAGCTAAAGGCTTGTCCCCACATATTATCAATGCCAAGGCATCAAGGGTTGAAAGCCCACTTATACATTGTTCAAAACATCGAGAACCAGGCTGCATATCCCCATCTCTTTGTACTCATGGTACACCCAGGAAGGGAAGTGTCCAGACATACATCTGTCAGTCAATCACTCCAACAAGACTCCCTAATAATAGCCCTTCCCCCCTGGGTGTAGGAGAAAACATGGCCTGGACCCCATCTCCTCATAGTCGAGGCTTGTCAACCCCAGAGAATTTAAATAATTGGCCTCGTAAGAAACGAGCACGGACTAATTTGTTGGGGACCAAAGAAAATCCTGTCATGGGAGAGGTTGAGGTACTGGAGGACCCAGAGCTTGATGGAGTGTTCAGATTACAGGGGACAGAAGATTTTAAGGAGTCAAGGACCCCTGTCTCAAAGTACAAATTAGGTATGACACAAATGCTTTGTTTTCAAAATGGTCAGAATCTGTGGTTTAGAAATGTGATAAAGATGCTGCAGTATGTGAAGAATTTTCAAGGGAAGGTGAGAAAAGATCACTTGTGCTAGGTAAAAGAAAGTTAAGTCAGGACCTGGTCAAGAAAGAATATGTTATAGTTTGTGTCAGTAGTAAAGTTGGTCAGCATCACTCTGGAATCAGTTTTGGCAAGTTTGGTTTTGTAGTGATAGATTTTTTTCAGCTGGTTACAATAATTTTACATAGATGCTCTCACGTGGCTAAATAGAGAAATATATTAAGAAATGTAATGTAATACATCTAAGGGTTTAAAAAAAAATGGCATTCATAAATCTGAATACAATCTCTGGAACCTAAGTGCCATAACCATTCTGTTTCCATTTATCCCAATTCATCATATTGGATGCTGCAGTACTAGTGTTTTGTAATAAATATGAAAGCTTTGGGTTTTATTTACCTCTGTAAGTGCTGTAGCTGTAGTGCTACCTGACAACAGCTTTAAGCTTTATGTTTTGACTATAATGACAAGTACGTCTTGTCTTCATTGAAATTACGTTTGATTGTTTTCCCACAGTGGCAACCCCTCCAAGCTCTAAAGTGAAGAAACCGGTGTCTGTCAGTGGAATCCTTGCTCTTACTCAGTCACCCTTATTATACAAAGAAGGAAAGGCCACTGTTGCCAAGGAAACCACACAATCTGATGGTGAGATTAAATTACATATGTAGTTAAATAAGCAGTTCTCTCTTTAAATCTAAAGCCGCTTTTTTGGATATCAAGTGTTTCGATGAGTTCCCTTACCCTCCCACTCACAAGAACCTTGTCCATTTTACCAGCTTATTCCTCAGCTATCTTTGTCCATTTTATAGAGTTCAAACATGATACAGACAACTTGTTAATTAGCCACTGGAAATCCAGGAACTGTGATTGGCTGGTGCATATATTAAATTCCAGTACATTTTATAGTCTTCAGTCTAAAATAAAAAAAAAATACTAAAGAAATACAGCTTCTGAAATTCCATCGCCCCTCTAGCACCCCCTGCATTCTCCAGTTTAAAAAAGATCAATATTTCATTTTAAGGTTCCTATTTACTTATTTGTAGTAGTAAGGTTGTCATGACACTGTAGTATACCATAGCCACCATTTTTCCAGTTTAAACCGAAATTTGTATTTTGTGCGTCTCAACATGGTAATAGTCAGGGGTTGACATAAGTGGTACGCATGCAAGGGATGTACAGTAAAATGTGCGGCAGTTTTCAGTCTTCACTGCGCAAAAGTGTACCTAATTTGAGTAACTTCATACTGTATCTCTAATTACCACAACTCAATAATTACGTATTAAAATAGGGTTCCTGCTGGGCCGCGAAGCCTCACCTCTGCACCAATCAAAATTCAGTCAGATCGGTTCTGATCTCAGCACTTCTGTCACTGCATGCCCCTCCCCGCCCCCTTGACTTCCCGGGCCGCCCCCGGTGCGAGACCCGTTTCTCTGGGTTGTGCTTGATTGTTTATTCAGGGCCCGTTTATTCAGAGTTGTAATGGTTCCAGGGCCCATGGAGAGGTGGAAAATGTTTAATTTTGGTGCGTACCAATTCATTCATGTGTGTACTCAGAGTACTTGAGCAAAAAAATGTCAACCCCTGGTTATACTCTCTTTTTAAATACTGATTTTACCTAGATGACCATTCTGCAGTCCTGTGATAAGTGTTTGGTTTAACCTCTCTCCACAGCATCAAATGGAAACTTGGAGCAGTATGGTAATAGTATATTGACCTCAGATGTGTCACCTTTTAGTCAACCACGGAAACGGCAGGGATACAGTAGGACATACAGCCGGAAGAGACTGCTGGATTCATAAGGTGCAGAGATGCGTCTGAGGACATTTGATATTTATGTATGTTTTATCATTGTTTACCTTGGTCATTTTTTCCTCTTCCTTTTAATGGAAAAATTTTACACATCATTCTGTCGTGCATTTAGCAATCTATGTGAAAATATGCCTCAAAAAGGGGTTGAATATGGACTTTTATCAAGTTGTTTATTTATGTGGTTGTCCATTTTTAAACTTGTCTTATTCTGTGCTATTTCTCTAACAGTTAATGGATTGTTCAACATGTTGGCAATTAAATCTTTTTTTCCCTATTTAATTCAAAGTAAGATATTCACTATTTTTCCTCTTTTCATGAGGATGGCTTTTAGCATAGTGAATCCTGATCTATAGAAAATAGTCTGATGGTCCAGCATTTGTTTGTGGTGTGACAAAACAACTTGTGATTTTTCAATTGTTTATTAATGTTGGAAATGATCTAAAAAAAGAACGGTTCTTCAGTTCCTTACCACATTACTACATCAAGAACTATAAGGCCAACACAGAATAAATCAAAAACCCATGATGCTCTAATAATTTCAAAATAAAAAATCTATATATTCATGTAGAAGAGATATACTATGGTTCAGAATCTTACAACATTAGACAGAAAGTACTTTTTGTTCATCCTGAATAAGTAGGAAAAAGAAAAAAAAATTGCAAAACTGAACCAGTCCATTTCAAAATGCTGATCTGCATCGTGCTGTAATATAATGTGAAATATGTGTAAATGAGAGATTATTTTAATAAAGAAATTGTTCTTAAGAATTCTGCTTGGTTTCTTTTAGAAACATTAATTACTAACATTTATTTGATGCTCGCCAAAAACAAAGAAAAAACTTTTGGGGGCGGAGACTAAAACCTAGACAAGAGCTGTATTTGATAACATTTGACTGATATAAGAGTGGAACTCCAAACTACTGTTTGTGATAACTAGTCAACTACTTAAGCAGAATTTTTATTTATTTGTCTATAGTATTTATAGCCACCTCTCTTACTGGTTAGAGTGGTTAGTGTATTTAGTACTAAGCAATTTTTGAGTATCTTTTTTGACGTTTATTGTATTTTCTATTCTTGTGTTTGTGTGTCTGTGCTCAGAAATACAGTGTTCCGTTAAGTATTGTGAATGCTGAGCTTTTAAGGGCTATTTGTAGAATTTGTCGCCATCTATTGAACATAAATTGAACTGCATCTTGGCTTTGAAGGGCATCAATTTACAACGTTAATTGGAAGCACAGAACTTTTACATATTCTCATTTGTTGCTGCTTTTTTTTACCCAAGAAAATTTTATCCTTATATCATGTTTTCACAACTGTTTTCCAAAGAATTTTCTTTCCATACACACTCTTGCTCCCTATTGTAATAATAGTCAAGAAAATGTTTAGATAATATTTATGTAGCCTAATTGTTATTATAGAGCCACAAACTCATCATTCTCGTCAGAGCTTTTATATATTGTCTCATTTGTTGCTGTTGAGCTGCCATTTTATTGGTTTGCCTGTTTCTTACTCATGAAAATTTGATCACTATACCATATACCATTCCAACCGCTGTCAAACTCTACAACAAAGACCTTGCAGATGGCCATACAAACATCCAATACACCATGGTAGTTTCTCTCATGTGCAATATTACTTGAAAGCATTTTTTTCTGATGCAACACGTGCAATTTTAGGGATGGAATACTGTTCTGGCTGAAAAGGGCAATTTATAATGTGCAATTTTTTCTGGTGCAATTTTCTCCAGGGTTCTTGCATATATTTATATATCCACTCTGTACATACAAACATATACTCATTGTGTACATACATACATATACTTCTCTAAGTCTACATATTCATATACATATATATTTTCCAATACACACATCCATGTTTTATATTTCAAGATTGTATAGTGTACATTTTATAGTTTATTGTTGGTAAAGTTTTTATTCTATTCCATTGTTTTTCGTTTTTGCTGCTCGTACATTTGTACTGTCCACTTTCTGCCATGACAATGCAAATTTCCCACTTGTGAGACTAATAAGCATAACGAACCCCATCCCCTGCTCAAGCAAACAAAGACCTGGCAGATAAACTCAATCACTTTATTGCAGGTTGAGAGACAGATTCACACCCCTCACCCTCCCCACCCCAGAGTCAATGATGACCTCCATCAGAATACACATAGAGGATGTGAGCCAACTGTTCCAGAAACAGAAAATTAAGATCAGAAAATCAGCTGGCTCCCATCTTCATGTGCATCTTCAATAGATTCCTGGAGCTGTGTGAAGTTCCCGCCTGGTTTTAGACCATCTGAAGGACATTACAGGACACCAGCTGGACCCCCTGCAGTATGCCTATCGGGCATGGATGATGCAGTGAATATGGGACTGCATTACATCCTGCAACATCTTGACCATCCGAGAACCTACGCCAGGATCCTGTTTGTAGCCTTTAGTTCGGCTTTCAACACCATTGTGCCTGATCTCCTCTCCTCCCCTCGAAACTCTCCCAGCTCACTGTGTCACCTGCTACCTGTCAGTGGATCACCAGCTTCCTGACAGACAGGAAGCAGCAGCTGAGGCTCGGAGAGATCATTTCCAAAACACGGTCCCTCAGTATTGGTGCCCCCAAGGATGTGTCCTCTCCCCACTGCTCTTCTCCCTCTACACCAATGACTGCACCTCCAAGAACTCAGCTGTTAAACTCCTGAAGTTGCAGATGACACCTTACGGATGGACTCATTCCGGATGGTGAGTCTGCATACCGGCAGGAAGTCGAGCGGCTGGTTCTCTGGTGCAGTCGGCACAACCTGGAGCTGAACACGCTCAAGACTGTAGAGATGATAGTGGACTTCAGGAGACATCCCTCAACACTGCTCGCCCTCACCATATCAGACAGCCCAGTGTCTACTGTGGAGACCTTCAAGTTCCTGGGTACCACTATCTCCCAGGACCTGAAGTGGGAGACCTCCATCCTCAAAAAGACCCAGGAGAGGATGTACTTCCTGAGACAACTAGGGAAGTTGCTGATGCAGTTGTTCACTAACAGGAGTTGCTGATCCAGTTCTACACTGCTGATCCAGTCTGTCCTGTGCTCATAGTCTGGTGTGGAGCAGCCACTAAACAGGACAAACAGACTGCAGCGGACAGCAGAAAAGATCGACACCCCCCTGCCCTCCATCCAGGACCTGTACCTCTCAAGAACCAGGAAACGAGCAGGAAAAATCATCACAGACCCCTCACACCCTGGACACAGACTTTTGACCTGCTGCCCTCTGGCAGACGATATAGAGCTTGTAGACCAGGACCAGCCGACGCAGTAACAGTTTCTTTCCCCTCACCATCCTCCTCCTAAACAGCTGAACTGTCACACTGCTTCACACCACAGGACTGCAACTACACTCTGTGGAGTATATTCTGTACCCTTTGTATTTTCTATTTATTATTTTCTACTTAAATACATATATTAATATTTATCATTCTGTTTATAAATATAAGACTATATTGCATATTCATATTGTAGATTGTATATTATTGTACATTATATTGTTTAGTATATTGTTTAGTATATTTTTCATTGTGTCATTACATATTGTTGTTGTTTCATACTGTTGTGCTTGAGAGACACCATCCACCGGAATCAAATTCCTTGTATGTGCTCGCTCACATACTTGGGCAATGTGTTTCTGATTCTGATGTTTTCACGTCTGGTTTTCATAGATTTCGTTTACCTGCACACAGTCTTGCTGGAATAGAAATTGCCCTTTTCCCAAACAGTGTCCAAAATGTCTTGGTATGCTGAAAGATTGATCTTCACTGAAAAACCGATGTATCCCAATACTTTTGTTCACGAGGTGCAGGCGTGTCCAAAGTCCGGACCACGGGCCAATCACGGCCCACCGTCAGATTTCATACGCCCGCAGTTTCGGTCTTATAATGTGTTGTTTATGGCTCGCAGCGCTGTCGGAATAAATCAATAATAAAACTTAAAAATTGTAATTCCTTCTTTCACCACACGGTGGCAGCACAATTCTAACGCTATCTGGCTCAGCATCCGAACCGCAAACTCTTTTCCACTCTTTTCTGCCATAGCCACTGCAAAGAATTAGTGTCAGCAAGTTATCTGTTCCCTGATCAGACTGAAATTGAGTGTTTTGAACCGTTACATCCGTCACTATTAACAGTGAAAAGCCTAAAGCACACGAATGAACTTGGACTTATTTAATTAAACTCTTCAATGAGATTTGGCTATAACTGTTGATGTTATGTACTTGTAGATGTGAAACAGACTATTGCTTTCTGAAAGAGCCTGTAAAAGACAAGGGCAAAATTCACTTTTTTTTTAATTTAATGATAACAGACCACTGTGCCTTACTTATAACTCCTGTTTAAAATGTTCATGAGGCAAAGATATTGATCAAATTCATGGAAATGTAAAATATTCTATACAGTTTGTTCAATGTTATCTGACTCTCCAGATATGAAAGTAAGGCAAAATTGTGTTTTTAGAGTTGTTCATGTATGCCTGAGTGACTTATATTTGGTTACATTGCCATTTGAAAAATAAAGGTAATTGTGACAATGAAAATTGTTTTATAACGGTGGGTATTTTTATGTAACTTTTGTGGTTAAAAATATGTCAGAAGGAACTATTGGCCCTTGAGCATCTTCACTTCATCAAATTTGGCCGTCTTTGCAAAAAGTTTGGACACCTCTGACGTAGTGCACGTAGAGACAGAAAAGAGCCAAAAACTCATAATCTTCTTGAGAACTTAAACATTTCCCATCTCTTTGTTGCTGCATGGTTTGCTTGTTTCTTACTCAAGAAAATGTGATCACAGCTCCTTATTTTCACAACAGTTTTCCAAAGATTTCCTTTGCCCACACTCTCTATTGCAATAATAGCAGTCAGGAAAATTTTTGAAGTGTGCAGTAGGGTGTGATGGCGTGAGTCAGGAGAGAGAAAGAGAGAGAGTGGGCGGGGCTTTATCGTGGCGCGGACTTCAGACTGCAGAGTTGAAGAGCACAATTCTCTGTTGTCCCAGTCTGATTATAAACTCACTGATCCCGCGTATTTTCAGCTAACCAGGCTCCACTCTGATCCAGGTCTGTGTCGGTCAGTTCATGAGTGATGGGCGATTAAATGTGGCAGAAGAGTAAAGCCCTGGTTTTAAGGTAACCTCAGTGTTTTTGTAACGTTAGCCAAATGCTCCTTAGCAAGCTAGCTGGTGGTCCGTTCTTTGTCAGAAATGGATCATGTCAGATAACACATTTTGAGAACCTTAAAAGGATACAGAAACCTTTATGGATTAGGTGAGAAATGCGTCGCTTGGTTAACTACCTTGTTTTTATTTTAGCATTTGGTTGGCTAGCTAATATTAGCCTGTTAGCCACATGATCGAAGCAGTGTTTACTTCGATTTTTTGTAAACACATTAACACCAGACTTGGCAAATACATAGATTTACGTTAATTTAATGCTTGATTTAAGATCTAGGTACTCGTGTGGAGCCAATTAGGAATGTGCAGTTAATGTTAGACCTAAAATGTTTTCTAGCTACCTATTCTTGCCATGTTTACTTCAACAGCATTTTACTGTGGATGTACTGGACGTAGGCAAATAATTACATTTATCACAGTTCACAGCCATGTTACTGAAAGTTCTTGCTTTCAATTTTAGCATTGTATTAAGTCTTCCCGTGTCTGACAGACTAGTATGGAAGTAATTTATTGGCAAAAGTATTTGCATTGTTGAAACTGAATAAAACATGCTTATAATAATGCATGTGAATTTATGTAGTGAAGTTTGTGTTGAATTTATTACAATGACAGCATTTACGATTCAGTATAGAGACATTCAGGTTTTCAAATTCAGCAAAAAAATACAATGTAATCAGCGCCTTCTTTTCGACTTTGCCATTTCAAGTGGGCTATTTCATTTGGAAATTCAGCTGACATCCGGGACCTACAGGAATAGAAGTAGAGTGTAGAGCGCAATCGTCTCGGACTGAAAGCCCGTTTTCGGCGAACTCACCGTCTCGGGCGCGTTTAATGCACTGTCGTCTTTACCACCCATCATTTTACCATAAAAGCAGGCAGAATGTCAACAGGCATTTCAGGGTATAAAAGCTGCAAAAGGCTCCATCCCAAACACAGATCTGAGTAGAATTTCATAAAACTGGATTTTTTTTTCAGTTAGCAAGGTAGCTTAACCTCAGTCAAATACGAGAAGAGGTCAGACACACTACTGAGAAATAGTAATCTGTAAAACATGCGCCAATTCTCAAGTTTTACCCTAAAGCATTGGTCCAGTTCTGATGCTCATGTGCCCGTCGTACATGCTTTCAGTGGTGTACAGGGGTCAGCATGGGCAGTCTGACTCTTCTGTGACTATGCAGCCCCATACACAGGAAACTGCAATGTACCATGTGTTCTGACTACCTTTCTATTATAGTCAGCAATAACCTGCACTACAATTTAGGCTACACTGGCACTTTTGACTAGCCTTTGCTCCCCATGTGCATCAATAAACCTTGGGCATCCATAACTTTAGTCTCTGGTTTACTGGTTGTCATTCCATGGATCACTTAAGGTAGGTACTAACCACTGCATAACAGGAACATCCCACAAGACCTGCTGTTTTGGATATTATCTGACCCATTCATCTAGCCATCCCAGTTTGATCCTTGTCTAAGTCACTCAGATCCTTACACTTGCCCATTTTACCTGCTGCCAACATCAGTTTGAAGAACTGACTGTTCGTTTGCTGGCTAATATGTCCCACATCCTTGACAAGTGTCATTTCAACATATTTTACTTCACCTGTGAGTGGTTTCAATGTTGTGTATGATGTGTGTGTATATATAAGCTGTATTGTCTATCACACTGTGTGTTCCAGTATATGTCACTTCAGGCTTTATACATACATACATACATATTCACAAATCAACTATGATTTTGTTTCATTATTTAATATTTTGCTTTTTAAAGTTTGTTCAGGTCTGGCATGCTTGCTTAGTCTGTTTAGTATATTACCTGTTTAATATTAACATGCTTTCTTCCTTAACTCATGATGATAATATGTATGTCTCTCATAACGGTTCTTATCTTTGCAGCAGCCATAATCTTCCTACATACCTTGATGCTTAAATTTGAACTGTTGTTCCTTGACATAGTTCATAATGTGCTTTTGGTCTTGCTTTTTGTGTTTGTCTTAGATGGAAGATATGGAGGTGGATGTGCACTTAGGAACAGCAGGGGTAGCTGTTGGCTCTGCAGGATTGGAGGTGCCCATAATCATTCCTGACTCTGGGAGCAGCACAGAAGTGGAGGAAGATGAAGATCGTGATAGGCGACCTGAAGGAGGAAGCACTGCCCCTGTTGACAGACCACAACGTGCAGCAACACAGATTGTTAGAAGACGACGGAGAGCAAGGTATGTAGGAAAATTATGGCTGCTGCAAAGTTAAGAATTGTTATGAGAGACATAATAGTGAGATCTTCATTAAAAAAAACCCAGAGGAGTCTTTCCATCACATCTCTATTTAATAGCTTCTACATGAGTGGCATCAATAGCCGTTAAGAATTTTTTATTGCCATGGTTGAGGTCCATCATCAACGGTTGTATGATGTATTTGCGAATACATACTAGGTATTGTTATGAGAGATCACTGAATGTGAACACAAAAAGGATACCAATAAGGGTAAGGGACTCCAACACTGCCAACACGGATACTGAGGATATAAAGATTATTTTTTAAACTTAAAGCCATTTAAAAGCAAGTACTCTATTTAATTCCAAACATCAGATGTTAACTAATAAATTGAGTATAAGCCCTGTTTTATTATGCTTTATTATCCTATTGTTATGTCACTCTATCCAAAAAATTGAGTGTGGTCTGAGCTGAAGTGTTCCTGATTGTATCTGGACCTCTGTTTACAGACCAGGTCTGCGGTTCCAGTACTCCACTCAGACTACGCTTCAGAACAGAGGCCCTCTAGACTTTCTGCTCAGGGTGTCAGCAGGAAGTGACACAGAGCTCCTCTCAGGCAGCACAGAGGAGGTGAGTGACTCTGATGAGGACGGAGACAACAGACAGAGCACAGACTCAGGACCTCCTGCAGAACCTGTCCCTGGGCCTAATGCCAGCCAGCCGGCTCCTGTGGTGATCCCTCTCCCTCAGGAGTCCAATGCAACAGGTAGACTTTCATGACATTTGTTTTGACTTTAATTGACAATGTTCATGTATTTCAATGAGTCACCTGGTTGTTTTATGTTATTTAAATGAAGTATTTGTAATCATCTTTCTACACAGATGCCAATGTTTCTGCTGAAGCCACAAGGACGGAACCTCTAGCTCAGTCTGAGGACAAGGTATTTAGAAAGCTTTATTAAATTATATTGAGGTGGTGGTGGCCTAATGGGTAGGATACTTGCCTCTGGACCAAGAGGTCATGGGTTCGAATCCTACTTTCAGCATACCACCTCTGGGTTCCTGAGCAAGACCCTTAACCCCACGTTGCACCAGGGAGACTATCCCCTGTAGTTAGGGAATGGAAGTCGCTTTGTATAAAAGCATCTGCTATGTGCAATAAATATAAATGTATATAATGATAGGATAGGTTAGTTCATTCTAACAAGAAGCCATGATGTTGTTTTAAATTTTTTGCTCTTTCATGTGGCCCATTTTTTACTGTATTGTATGCCATTGTCAAAAGCATGACTCTCTCAGGCTAATTACTATTTAATGTATATATGAAGTGTAATATATTCATAATATATTTAATATTTATTGTACTTTAGTCTCTCAAGCCAAAAATACACACAACACAACACCGTCCTTTCACCAGTTCCTGCCCCCAGCATACAGTTTTCTATCCCTTAATTCACATCGAAGCAGATACTTCGATGTGAAATAACTTCATTGTACTTACCCATAAGCTGCTAGTGTGTTATACTTGTACAGTAGCCCTCTTGGATGGATCAAGAATAAACTTCACACAGAAGTAAAAAAAAATAAGAGCACTACCTTCAGGTTGTATGTATTGTATATGCATTTAATCGTAAGTTTAATTGTATGTCTAAAATTTGCCTGTGTAGACGGAATCAGGGCAAGTGGAGACAGCTGCAACCACTGCTTCCTCGACTGCTGTGGAAGAGGGTGAAGAAGGAGAGGGTGAGACCTGCTCTATATGTTTTGAACCCTGGACCACTTCAGGCGAGCATCGTCTGGCCACACTGCGCTGTGGCCATTTGTTTGGATTTACCTGTATTGACCGGTGGCTGAAAGGCCAGGGAGCCAAATGTCCGCAGGTCAGTTTTCCTCTGACAGATAAAAGAGCACGGGTTTAAAATGCTGAATATTACACATTTACACTCTAGTGATGTCAAACTGTGGTGCAGCATAAAACAAAAACGTATGAAAGTTGTTTCGTAAGTGTTTTGGAAATGGTAACGTTTTGAAATTTCTTCTTCCGTCTCATTTTTAGTGTAATAAAAAGGCCAAGCGGGCTGATATTGTCTTGCTTTATGCACGTAAACTGAGGGCAGTGGACAACACGGAACAGGAGAGTTTAAAAAGGTATAGTAATGTGGGATTTCAAGTAGTATACAACATTTTTCGTTGTTTTTCTGAGCTTGTTTCAGATGACTGAAGAGGTTTGTGTGTTGTATGTGTGTCTAGGTCATTGGAGCAGGAGAAGAGCTTGCGGAGGAAGGCAGAGCTGGAATCTGCTCAGTGTCGTCTACAGCTGCAAGTAGTAACAGATGAATGTGGGAAACTCCGGAGAGAGGTTCAGGTGAGACCTGTGTGCACACACTTTCTATTATTGCTCTGTTTGTTGCTAAACATTTGCTTCTCAGCTCTTACATTTTAAAACGTGTGTGATCTGTGTTATATTTGTGGTTTATTCATAAGCCCTTTGAATAGTTCCACTGAAAAAAAAAATTGTGATTTTTAAAATGAAATATGCTGTTTTAAACTACACTCACATACTTTCTGAAACACATGTAGTTCCAGAGTGCTGGTGTACCCCTTTCTGCAAGCATGCTTAGCAAGATACACTATCCGTTTTGCCTGCATTGCATCTTTAAGAACTGTTTACTTGCTGCTTAATAAGACCTTGACTGGGCCTATTCTACTGAGTCAATGCTGTTCACCTATCAGTGGTTTTAATATGTGTGCCTGTGTGTGTTTGTGTGTTATATTTGCATATAAAACACAAGGTTCTGTCATTGCACCATGTGTCTCCATGTCCTGTAAAACATCTATTTTCTGTTTTCTGTCCACCAGGAGTTGAGGAGGTTGATGGCTCAAACTGCTTCTACCTCCTCTCAGTCCCAAACCTCTACTCTGTCACTGTCTCAGAGACAGGAGTCCATCGGTGGAGGACATTATGTCTTCTCAAAAGCAGTTCTTGTTTCTCAGACTGGAGGCTGTCGTGTGCTGTCTTACTGTGAGCCCCTCAGCTGTCTCTTGGCCTCTCAGCCCTCCCCCCATGCCACCCTGGTCCCTGGTGAGCATTTGTAGAAGTCTGCATTATCATTTCATGCCATACGTATTTAAACATGCATAACATCCTTTCTTTTTTATCTTTTTTTTCTCTCTCAGGTTATGGAGTGAAAAAGATTAGCGCTGTGAATTTGAAAGCCAGTCAATATGTTCCAATCCATATTAAACAGATCAGAGGTCTTGCCTTCAACAAACAACAAGATAGCTTGCTGCTGTCTGCTGCTCTTGATAACACTGTCAAACTCACCAGGTATGCAACTGACTTTGCTGTATGCCAGTATTTCCCAGCTGTTGTACTGGAGATCCACCCGTACGTCACACCTCTGCATTTTCCTGCTTTGAACACCTGATTTCGTGTAGGAAGGCCTTAATAAATTAGCAAATAACATGAATTGTATGCGAAGAAAACTGTATGTGTAGTACCTGTAGGCCCACAGATCTGCAATCCTGTGATCATTAATCACATAATTTCAAATCTGAAATTAGAGAATTCCCATAAGTAAGTTGCACTGTGCTTTGTAATCACTATTCATTGTGAGTATACTCTCCTGATGCCATGTTTTTCTCTACAGCTTATGGACTAACACTGTGGTTCAGGCCTATAACACTGGTAAACCAGTCTGGAGCTGCTGCTGGTGCCATGACAACAACAATTACATTTATGCTGGGCTGAGCAATGGCTCTGTGCTGGTGTACGATACCCGAGACACCAGCACTCATGTACAGGAGCTTGCCCCAATCCGTTCCAGGTACCTCAACAAACTGAAGGACTGCTTTGTAAATTTTTTATTTTTTTTTAACTAGTTCTTTCTTTTACCATGCCATGGGAAATACTGAAGGGGGTGGGTTAATTGTTTTTAAGCAAACTTTCAGTTATCTCTTTACATTAGATTTTTTTTAATGCAGTTATTAAAATTGCATAATTTATGTTGCTGGACATTTTTGGACACTGACAATGATCATGTGGGAGTGGGGAATCAGTTTAATGCAGCATTACATGTTGTATTGTATATGAGTGACACGTGTGTGTGTGTGAGCTGATATTGCTCAATTAAACAGATGGCGCTGCATAACAATGCTTTTAGATTAATTTTAGGAGACCTAATATTTACATGTTATTATTTTTCCCCACAAGATACGATGCTTACAGTAGATGCATCATAGACTACATCGCTGAACATTTTGTGCTGCTCATTTCATTCACGGTTGTTCTGTTTGCAGTTGTCCTATTGTGTCCCTGTCCTACCTCCCCCGCGCTGCCTCCAGCCTTTTCCCCTGTGGGGGCCTCATTGCCGGCTCCCTTGAGGGGGGATGTTTCTGGGAGCATGTAGATGGCACTGCCTACACACCTCACATTCTGCCATTAGAGTCTGGGGGCTGCACAGATATACAGGTGGAACCAGAGAGTAGACACTGCTTGGTCACCTATAGACCTGGTGAGGGGAAAATGGCTTTCTTTAAATATAAAATATTGAATGAAGTTGTGTATATTTGATTCATAATTTTAATTTATATCAGGGGTGCACAAATCATGACCTGTGAAGCTGATTGTCTGTCTTGGCTCAGGTCGTGCAAACCCATCTCTCCGCTGTGTTTTAATGGAGCTCAATCGAAGCCCTCAGACCGACTCTTCCCAAGCACCTGTCTGCTCCTGCTCTCCTGTGCAGACCTTCACCGCCGGCTCCTCTTGCAAACTGCTCACAAAGAATGCAGTGTTTAAGAGTCCTGCTGTCGAGGGTTCCACACTGGTGTGTGCAGGAGATGAAGGGTCCAATTCAACTATGGTGGGCTGTTGTTTGAGTTGAGTGTATGTTAACCAACCTCAGTGTCTTTCAGTGTGGGGGAAAGGGGCACTCAAACTAGTCTGCTTTCATTGTAGGTGTGGGAGGCTGGAAGTGGTGCCTTGCTTCAGAAGCTGCCTGCAGATCTTCCTGTATTGGACATCTGCCGTTTTGAGGTGAACCAGGAACACTACTTGGCCTCTCTGACTGAGAAGATGCTGAAGATCTATAAATGGGAGTGAGCAGAGAAGCACCCTGAGAAGGTGTGTAGGTGTTGCCTGTGTGAGACTTTTGAGTTAATAATGGACCCTTTGAGGATGGTGCTCCTGACTGGACGTTTGAACACAGATATCTCCAGCACATGTGGAGCTTTTAGGGTTTTGGGCGTACTTCTAATCTTGTTTTTGTCATCTGAATCAAGTGAATGTCTTCAGGGCATAAACTTTGTGATAAAGGGAATATAAAGGCATGGCATGTGGCTCCTTTGTGTTGGAATAAGTTAGCAGACCCAGAACTTGTATAGTCAACATTAACAGCTCATGGTAGAAGAAAATCAGGATTTTGTCAAGTGCTGCTTTTATTTTCTTATACTTGGCTTTTTTTTCCTCCATGCTGTGGGAGGGAATGCTTGCATCTTTCAGTGGGTTAACTTTGTTTTGAGGCAGTGGTTTGTCTTCTGTTACATTCTCCCCTAATCTACACCAGTTTCAAACAACACAGAAGTAAATACAGCAGTTGGATAGTGCAAGGGAGTGGCATGCCTGCATATTTTCCCTGTGTATTTGTATGTCATGGTAAATGTAAATATGTAAATGCATTTTTAAATTAACGTTTGTGTGGTTGTTATGCTTAATAAAAACTTATGTTTATTGTATGGATGTGTTCTGGAGTTGCTGCTTTACATTGATGACATTTAAGACCACTTGATGCTGTTTTATAACTCTGTTACAAATTCGTGCTCCCAGTACCCTTGGGTTCACATTTGGTGGGCATAAGGAACATAGATTCATATTGGGCTCTATATGGCAGGATGATACATTATATGGACAGAAGTACCTCTAAATTACTGAACTTTTTTGGCCCTTTCCAGTGAATGGCAATCTTAATCCTTCAGCAGAGCAAGACATTTTGGACAGCGCGATGCTTCCAACTTTGTGGACAGTTTGGGGAAGAACGTTTTCTATTCCAACATGACTGTTCCCTAGTCCACAAAGCAAGCTCCATAAAGACATGGTTGAAAGAGTTTGGTGTTGGAGAACTTGACTGGCCTGCACAGAGCCCTGACCCAGGCCCAGGAGGTTGTAAATAAGGATGCACACTCTACCAGACAGAGAAAACCCCTGATTGACATAGGTTGCACAAGATGGGCAGAGAGACTTGACGCTTACAACCACTTTCATAGTGCATTCATCTTTTTTGTTAAGGCTCTAGAAGTCATCGCACTTGATCTCCATACAAATGATTACAGCCAAGATGTCACCACTGGATGGCAGGGCAAGGACAAAGCAGAGGCCTATAGTCTCTTGTCTGGGCTCCAAAATTTTGGTTTCATCCTGACTTTCCTCACCATCTATCAACTTTTGTCCCACCTTACAGGCATCACAGTGAAGCTTCAGAGAACCTCAGTTGACATCGTTGAGGCATTTGGTATGGTAGATGAGGTCAAGAATATCTACAAGGAGCTACGTGAGACAATTGAGGATGACTTCAACCAGATATATGAGCAAGCAATCAGAATGGCTGCTCAGGTCAATGTGCAACCTACCAGTCAACCACGAACTGCTGGAAGGCAGACACACAGAGAAAATGTACCTGCTGAAACTGTGAAGGACTGCTATCGTCGCAACATGGCTATACCCTTCCTAGACCATGTCATCTTGGAATTTGAATCCAGATTTAGTCCACTATCTATAAGTGCATCAAGGCTTCTGGGTCTAATTCCATCTATACAGTGCAACTCAGATGTGACAGTGGACGTCTCTGAAGCGGTTCAACTTTACCAAGATGACTTACCTTCACCAGAGCTCATTGACCAGGAACTAAAATGCTGGAAACTGAGGTGGCAAAACAAGTAATCAGAAGAAAGGCCAACTTCATGTTCTGCGGCAATCAAAGAATGTAATGTGCTGATCTATCCAAATGTCTTCAATCTTCTCAAAATAACTTGTACTCTGCCAGTTACCTCGTGTGAATGTGAACGGTCAGCTAGCACTCTCCGGACACTGAACACATTCATGCGTAGCAGCATGGGAGCGGACCGCTTGTCATCCCTGGCCCTCATCCACACACACTATGATATGGCGGTCAATCTAGATGAAGCTGTGAACATATTCTCCAAATTGTTCCTAAGAAGATCCCAAGAAGTCGTCCCTCTGACAGAAGAGAGGACAGGGCAAGGGTGCGGCAAAGTCCACCATCCAAGGCGGAGGCAGAAGGGGCGGCGGTGGCCTTGGCCACCGTGCAGGGATGGAGGCTGAGGCCAAGGCGAGATCCGCGGCCAGCAGGGCTGGTGCAGTCAACGGTGCGGAGACCAACATGGGGTCAGCAGTTGGCAAATCCAGTGCGGAAACTGGAGCAGGGTCAGGAGGTGGAGTCGGCGAGTCTGGTGTGGGAACCAGAGCGGGGTCAGGAACTGGAGTCGGCGCGGGGACCGGAGTAGGGCCAGGAGCTGGAACGGGGTTCGAGGAGCCCGGGGCTGGGAGTTGCACTTGGACAGAGAGCGGGAGCTGGACTTGGATAGAGTGTGGGAGCTGGATCTGGGGCTGGACCGGGTGCAAGAGCTGGTGCTGGGACTGCACCTGGTGCTGGGGCTGCAGCTGGTGCTGGGCCTGGAGCTGGTGCTGGACCTGGAGCTGGAACAGGACTGAAGGGAGCAGGACTGAAGGGAGCAGGACAAAGAGAAGCTGGGTTGAGAGAAGCAGGACTAAGAGAAGCTGGACTAAGAGAGGTTGGAGTAAGAGAAGCTAGGTGGAGAGAAGCTGCGTGGAGAGAAGTTGGGTGGAGAGAAGTTGGGTGGAGAGAAGCTGGGTGGAGAGGTGTTGATGTGAGTCCTGGTGGAGGAATTGGGTTTGAAACTGGACCGGGTGTAGGAACGGGAACTGGATTGGGAGCTGGTACTGAAGGAGGGGCTGATGTTAAAGTTGAAACTAGAGCTAACACTGAAGCTGGGGTTGAGACCGGATTGAGGACTGGAATGGAATTTAGGAATGGAACGTGAGTGGAACCGGGACTGAGTACTAGGGCTGGATAAAAAAAATGAAACTGGAGCTGAGCTAAGGGCCGAAACTGGAGTTGAAGTATGGGCTGGCCCCGGAGCTGGGGTTGCAACTGGATTGGGGGTTGAAACTAGAGCTGAATCTGAACCGAGCACCAGGGCTGTTCTAAGAACTGGAACCGGATTCGTGACAGGGACTGTTGCTGGAGCCATCAGTGATCGAGAGGAGTGAAACTGAGTTGGTTGGAGCTGAGATGAAGAGAGCTGGACTGATAGGAGTTGGGCTGGCTGAGACTGGGTCAAGTGGAGGTGAGTTGGCCAGAGTTTGAGCAAGGAGGGCTGCGCTAGCGTGAGCGGAGCTGGGTGAAATTGGGCTGGTTGTGGGTCGTTTGAAGGGAATTGAGCGGGTGGTTGAACTGGACTGCGGGTTGGTCTGATTTGGGTTGAGGTGGACTGTCCCGTGTGGAGAGGAGTTGAGTGAGGCCGATCCGTGTGGCTGGCAGCAGACACGGCAAGATCCGAACAGCCGGTGGGAGTGACCAGAGTAGTCTGGTCGAGGCGGAAATCCAGCCGGAGGCTGAGCTGGATCGCGGTCTCGAGTGTCTCAGGACGTTTGTGCCAGATTATCTCATCCTGCACCCAATCGCGGAAATAGACGAATGAGCTGGTAACCCACGCTTTTAGTATCAGAACGCTCTGCAGACAGAGTACGAATTCCCACCAAAGGAATCCTCGTTCTGAACACGTACACAGAGACAGGTAAGAGAGATAAGAGGA
>JBBJLS010000128.1:11873151-11887185 GCA_037577275.1 Bryconaethiops microstoma
CCAGAGCTCATTGACGAGGAACTAAAATGCTGGAAACTGAGGTGGCAAAACAAGTCATTAGAAGAAAGGCCAACTTCATGTGCTGCGGCAATCAATGTAATGTGCTGATCTATTCAAATGTCTTCAAGCTTCTCAAAATAGCTTGTACTCTGCCAGTTACCTTGTGTGAATGTAAACGGTCAGCCAGCACTCTCCGGAGACTGAACACATTCATGTGTAGCAGCATGGAAGAGGACCGCTTGTCATCCCTGGCCCTCATCCACACACACTATGACATGGCGGTCAATCTAGATTAAGCTGTGAACATATTCTCCAAATTGTTCCCAAGAAGATTGGAGCTGACCAGTGTTCTCATTCCTTAAATCCAAATACAGTAACAAGTGCAGAGACAATGATGAGATGAGAGAGCATGATGATGAAAGAAGTTGAATTTGTAGTTTTATAATAATAATAATAATAATAAGTAAAACTCCTTAAATATATGATGTTAGTGTGGTTTTTAAACTTTTGAACTCTGTGTGTGTGTGTTTGTGTGTGTGTGAAAACAGCATACATAAACTTGATAAGCAATTTGACAGCATTGTAGTAAATATTTTTTAGTGCATCAAAAGTGTGCAGTTGTGTGCAGATTAAGATGTCCAGCACAAATTATTGCAAAAAAGGTCACCAAAATGCAGTATTTAAATCTCATAATGAAATACAAAATAAGTATGAAAATACGAAAGGTCCACTTTAAAAAATTTTTTTTAAAAAGAACCCTCCCATGCACTAGACTGGCTACGGGCCTGTGACCTTAACCCCATCCAACACCTTTGGGACAAATGAATGGACACTGAGCCAGGCCTGCTCATCCAGCATCAGTGCCTGATCTCATAAATGCTCAACAGAATGAATGGGCACAAATTCCCACAAACACTCCAGTCTTGAGGAAAGCCTTCCAAGTAGAGTGGAAGATTTTAGAGCTGCAAAGGGAGGGGGAGGGGGAGGGGGACCAACGTCATATTAAAATCTGTATTTAAATACTGTGTAATTAACGCTCCTGATGTGCAGGCGTCCCAATACTTTTGTCCATATGGTGTAACGTATATAGGGACAGTTGATCCGCTGTGGTGACTCCAAAGAAGAAGTACATAGGGGGTTAAAACAATATCTAAAAGAGACTAAGACTTATTTATATGGTTATGAGCGAAATTTTAATCTCTCGGCTATTTTCTATTATTAAGTCTTAATTGCCTGATCTGTGCACGGAGTGCACGTATAGGTGTGGGTCCCTCAGTGAGGCGTGCAGCAGTCTCTACGTGTCCTCTTTGATAGCTCCTCTCTCACGCAGGCGCGGACTCCGCTGCCCCGGCTGCCGTAGCTAACGTAGTTTACCGAAGATGGCGGCGTGTAGACGTGTGCAGCTTCTCTTAGTCTTCGTGGTGCTCTGTGCTCGTATCCGTTCGACTCAGGGAGCGAAGTCGCAGGGCAGCGTTAATGATAATTTACCAGAAAACCCCGACATTGGTAAAAACCCCGGAGTCTCGCTGCAGGACGGGAAGCTGCCGGCTGTAGCGGCCGCGGCAGGGGCCTCTCAGCCTCGCCGGAGCACCGGCTGGAAACTGGCGGAGGACGAGGCCTGCCGAGAGGACCTGACCAGGCTGTGTCCCAAACACTCCTGGAACAACAACCTGGCCGTGCTCGAGTGTCTGCAGGACCGAAAAGAGGTGAGCGGGCCCTGAAGCTGGACCCTGTTTCTGGGTTGGGTGTGCCGGTAGAGATGAACAGGACCCGGGCAGCTGTAGCGCTCCTCTGCTGTGGGAGGAGAGAGAGTACTCTGAGTGATGCCACACTGTGTTTGTATGTGTGGTTCAGTATGACTCACTTCTGCAGTAATTTCTCAGCTACACCACAGAATAGCTCATTTAACGCTAGTGGGTGATTCTGCCTCAAGTTAGTTATCGTTATCTGTGGTGTCTTCTCTAGCTAAACTTCACAGACGCCTCATGTTTGGAGGCACCAACTTGGCAACTGACGTTAGCAGCAACGGCGCCTGTAATTCCCAAAATAAACCTTGTTGAAGTGTTAAAACTGGTTAACTGGGTTTACTTTAGTGTTATTGGGGATGCAAATAAGCTTGTTAAAGCTATATTTTTAGCAGAGACCGCTTACTTCCGCCCTGTAGCCAGAGGGGGTTCGCTAGCTGGCTAATGTTAGCTGAGAAAACAGTTGAGCATGAAGTTACAGCTCTTTTCTCCTAAACTGCATTGTCTGTGCAAGCTGCCGGGGAAGTAGTGTCCTCCTGCTGTTTTAAATCAGTTTTTCCCCACTCGTAACTAATGAAAATCGTGACCGTAGCGTCTGCTGAACATTTCTAATGCTCAGCTTCGTTGTTTTCCCAGGGATGTTTGGCTAGAGAGTAGTGGAGTCTGTTTTACTACGCTGTTAATCAGTTTTCTTTTCTTGTTACTTACTATCGTAAGCAATGAATGAAGTGTGTGTCTGTATATTCAGCATCCCTCACGAGACAAATTAAGTTTGATAATTCTTGGCTGTAAGGTAATTCTCAGTGATAAAATATTTCCATAAGATATTGGGTAAAAACAAGGGTGTATGCTGATCATATAGTGTGTAATTTGGCCATGTGAGTGTAATTCATCAAAACAGGTACATTCAGCCTGCATTCCTGATAAAGTAAGACTTTAAGTGTTCCATCTTTCGTAGAAAAACTGCTTACAAGTGTTGTTTTAATTTCTTGTTGCTCTTTTGGTGAGACCACAGGAGACAGCACTACATGTCCAGTGGGTACAGTGAAGATTTAAATTGCCACAATGACTTAAATATTTACAACTGTCTTCTTTGTTTTTTCCCCCTTTTGCTGTAAACTGATCCCTTTCTCGCTAAATTGCGTTGACTGTCTACTAGATGTCTTTGGTCTCCTGTTGGGGTAAATCTATGAGCAAGTGAACAGTGAATCACTGTATTCTCTGTTCATCCACCACTGTTACTGGCCACAATGAACTGTTGTATGCTTAACCATTACTGCCTGACACTGCAGAGCATCATGAATCAAACTGTGATGCACACAATGACCGTGACAACAGAAGTAAGATATAAGGTGTGAAGTATTTGATTCTTTTTGGCAGGTTTCTCTTGGTCTAAAAAGATGGAAGACCAGATTGTGTTTTCTGTTTCTTTCCCTTGGCAGCCGTGTGTTATCCTTACACTGATCTGCCCTGTTGGCAACAGAAACCAGCAAGTCTTTTTCTGGAAAAGTGACGAGTTGCTCGTACCCAAGTGTAATTGGATTTGTGGAGCTTCATTCACTGTCTCCTCCTGTCTGAGTTGGTCATTTTGTCCTTGTTTTCACTACTTTGGAAGATCTATAAAAAGATGGGTTGTCTTAATGAGAGGCTTTGGCACAGACTGAGGGAGTTACTGAGACAGTTTGATGTTGGCAGGATTGTGGAACGAAGGTCAAATGTTTTGGAAGTCTCTTCTTTTAGTAAAATGATATGAATGTTCTCTTTGATGCTCGGGCATCTGGAAGGACTGAGACACAGCTTTGACTGTGATCCTCAAATTGCCAATGAACCAAATGTCATGTGTTTACTGTCAGTATTTTAAGTTTTATATGCCTTCTGACCCACTGGCCTACTTTTGCCCATAACAGTGATTGTAGGTTTCAAAGTAGTGTTTATGTTGTGCAGTAAAATGCAGTAAACCTGTAGTTGCTGAATGCAGTCTGTGTGCAGTATAAATGTTGGGAGTCTCTTGATCTTTTTACTCCTGTAATGAGACCACACTTTAATGAGTGAGAATCCCTGGTATGCCTCTGCTGTTGTCTGTGCTAGAGTGAGTTGTGAATGGGGTTGAAACAGGTTGCACTGTGTTTGATAGGATTTGGTGTCATTTTTAGTAGCAAGGCACCACTCATCAAAGCCTGACTTCAGTCTGCGTGTGAGTGAAATATTCCAGCCCTGTAGTCCTTGATGCCTTTACTGTGTGTGTTTGAGTTGAGTTTCAGCTGTTCAAAGAGAGACTACATTGTTTTAAGGTGGGTGAGAAGGCTCCTGACTGTAAGAGAAGCTTGATGTTTGACATACTGTGGTGACAGGGGTCTAAGACAAGATTTTCCACTGCTGTATTTAGCCAAGACAGTGTGCCAAAGCTACTTGATATGAGCACCTGCTACTATTGTGGGTCCTTGAGTATGTTTTGTCATTGTTCTCCACTCGATTTGACCACTTGATTAACTAGTGATAGCAGTCTAAAGAATTGAGCCACTTAAAGGTGAGTAGTTAGTGTGGACTTTGCCATTGTTGAATATTTGTTTTTAATGTTCCCTCGTGATGGACATGTGGGGCGTTCCTTATTGACTGTTTCACCTGAAATTAGCTTAAACAAAGTAAAACATTTTAGGTACATAACAAGGCATTCTGCAGTATCTTTGCATTGAACAAGGATGTAAACGTCTATTATCCTGTCAAATTGAGCTTTTGAGTCTATGCCTGTGATGATTGTAAGTTTTTTATAACACATATGGCAAATGTTGAATACTTGTTTGTCTGAACCTGACTGGACCTTGTTGTTGTGTTTGGACATATAGTACTGTGCAAAATTCTTCAGCCACCTCTAATTTATACATATTTTGATTCCAAAGATCCAGACTTTCTTGAATTTTTAAAAAAAATGTAGTCTTGAGGAACAAGTCTCCAGGCTTCCTGAAGGACTTTCAGAGGCTCTCATTTTCAGTCCAGTCTCTGTACCTGACCAGTTTCACAGGAATATTTTTCTTTGTTAATCCACAGTGTCTTATGTATGAATTATTCAAGCATACAAAGCCATATTACTAAAGGCCTGAACCAGTGAAGAAATAGGTGCAGATGATTCCCACACTGTTATCTAGGCATCCTGTATCTTTAGGCACTTTGCAGCCTGTTGCATAAATCATTTCATTCCCATTTCTTTATTTTACTCAGTATACTAAAGATAAGACTGTTTAACTGGCATAAAATTGTTTTTGCACCAACAAGGTGATTTAAAGCAAAATATAAGGAAAAGAGTGCTGGCTCAAAACCTTTGGTCAGTTTCAGGCTCAACATTTTATGTAGGTTAGTTTGGGTTTGGACAAAATTTTGTAATGCTCTGACTGTGGTCTAACTCTAAACTTGATGTGGTTTGGGCAGATAATTCCCGGGCTGTATATATGTTCAGACAGAAATTTCAATCCTGATTAAAGCTCTAGTGCAGAGTGAGAATAATGCTCTGGCATCTGTGAAACTAGAGACCTAGTTTCTCCAAGCTCCTTCACACTGAATTAATTTTAGCTCTTAGAAATTTTAGCATCTCTGGCTTCTCTCCAAGTCTCAGCCTTCTTTTGTGGTATAGAGCAGAGGGAGAGTATACGTGAGTGAATGAGAAAGTTAGCAGTTTGTGATTCCTTTAAACACTATTTAAGAGACTATAAAACGTAACTTGGATCAGTTGGTCCCACTTTCTTCGGTGCAGTAGACCCTCACACTGCCAAAGCAAAAGACTACTAGTGCAAACCTTCTAGGTGTGTTTAAAGATGTCCAGAACAAATCTTTACAACGTTTTGTCTAATTGTAATGCAGTTAAACTGTAATAACTCTTGCTGTTACATTCTGCTACAGTAGTAACTGCAGTGAAATAAATGCACAAACGAGAAATTTTAAGTCGTGTGATTATACTGACAGGGATATTTATTTACTGGAAAAGTGGGAGCCTTTATGAGCCCCACTGCTGCACAATAAAATCTTTCATATTTATATAGCTTATCTGGATGGGTAATGTTTAATGATTGTTCCATCTTAGTTTAAACAATTAATGTTTGCTTCTGAAGTCATGCTTTCATGAGAACAGGAGTAAACGTAGAACTTTTCCATGAGGACGGAAATGGGTGCATGAGGCTGTTGACTGAATATAGGATTCCTACACTTGTGCAAATTCGAACACTGTGGGCATTTTGAAAGTAAAAATAAACAGTTAAATAGAAATCTGGGTTGAGTGTACTGTTTTGTGTTTCCCATGGACCAAGCTAATTTGTTTCTCTGTCTTGTTGCTGTACCAGACAAGATTGTTTTGCTTAGGCGAGACCCAGAT
Organism: Bryconaethiops microstoma; assembly: GCA_037577275.1. Lineage (NCBI taxonomy): Eukaryota > Metazoa > Chordata > Actinopteri > Characiformes > Alestidae > Bryconaethiops > Bryconaethiops microstoma. Next base: position 11,879,257 of record JBBJLS010000128.1, read on the forward strand.
TATTTTTACTTCGGCTTGCTTAGATCTTGTGCCAGATCACAAAATCTGGAGGCGATGGGTTTGAGAAAACCACAACCCTCCACCCTGTTTTCCTTTTCACTGTTCAGACAATGGACAGTATATATAGTGCTCAGAGTGGCAAATTTAAATGACTGTTTAAATAAAGTGTATTATTCCTGTCATGTAGGGCTCTTGCAAATATCATTTGTTGAGTTTTCGTTATCAGAGCCCAGTTGTCAGCAAGCTAAGTGAATCAAAGAAAAGGTCACTTTTAAAGTGAAGGATACTGCCTAATACTACATTTGCTTTTTGGTCATTACAAATAATTATGCAAAATTATCCTCTTAAAAGGGAAGATGTACTGTTTCTAGTCTCACACAAAAATATACATAACAGAACCTCTTTAGATTCGATGTTGACTAGTCCTGGTCTTGGATTTGACTAAGGTAGTCTGTACTCAAGCTCTAGCTGGTAGCTTACCTGGCTAGCTTAGGTATTACCTTGCAAATGTTTACAGTTCTTAATCAGCTTTTGTCTCTTTTTACTCTGCAGGATACGGAAATTTCTTCTGATTGTAACCACGTAAGTGTCGGTTTCTCAGAAATTTCTTTTGTCACACATTTGTCTGTGTATGAGAGGGACATTTTCTTTAGAAGATCTCAGGCTTATTCATATTCTCAGAGCAAGTGTGATTATTTTTTTATATTTTTTAATTTTTTAGCAGTGTTAGTAGCCCTAAATGCTTGAATGCAAGATTGCAGAATTCTTATTGCTTTGCATGAGCTGTTCATTTACTGTAGTAATTACTGTTACCTTTAGCTCTTGTGGAACTATAAGCTGAATCTGACGACGGACCCAAAGTTCGAGTCTGTAGCTGTGGAGGTGTGCAAGAGCACTATTGGTGAGGTGAGTGCCCTGATCTCAATGTCTTTGATGTAGAGATGGGGGACAGATATTCACAGTATCATTAAAAATTGTATCATTTTATAAATTGTGTAAGTGTATTTTAATGTTTCATAAAAACAAATCATTAATGTAATACAAGTTTTACTGAGCCTCTCAAGACCTCTGCTTAGTAATAACTAACTGAACATTTGTGCATTATGATAATTATTTGTCCTCTTAAATACACCACAAGACAATAGTCATCCAAGTATTTTACAAAATTTCTATCAATCCCCTCCTAGTGGGTCTTCCAGCTTGTGTGGTAAAACCCTTACAGCTAATCCTATCATTCAGCCTTAATTTCCTACTCGCTCCCTCCGCACCGCCAAGGGACAACGTCTGGCTCTGCTATCTCTACACACAAGGCAAACCCAGTCCAGACTCCCTTGGTTGAATAAGCTGCCTTAGCCAGCAAGAGCAGCAGAATCCCTCTCTAACTTCTAAAACCTCCTGAAGACTCATCTATTCAGAGAGCATCTCCTCTCCTAATCTTCTTGCACTGCTCTTACTTGGGGTTAGCACTTCGTACTCTCCACTGGTTCTCACACAGTCTTGAAACTTGAAGTTGAGAGTTTTGGGGACATTTCTGAAAAAAATTCGAGTGGCTTGTGACTTCTAGTGTTTGTTAGCAACAATACTCTTGTAGTTGCTAAACTAAAGAAGCTAAATGTGGACTAAAACCATGTCTTGATTTGTCAACTACATCTGGGTAGGTATAAAGTTGTGTAAATTGTAAACCGTAGGTTTAAAGCTTACAAGACTGATGAACACTTACATGTAGCTATTTTGCTTTCAACAAAACTTAAAAGGTCTTTATTCTTACAGATTAAGGAGTGTGCTGCAGAAGAGCGGGGAAAAGGCTACCTGGTGTCATGTCTGGTGGATCACCGCGTGAACATCACCGAATACCAATGCAGTCAGTATATCACAAAGATGACCAGCATAATCTTCAGCGACTACCGCCTCATCTGCGGCTTCATGGACAAGTGCAAGGAGGATATTAACGCACTGCACTGTGGAAGTGTTAACACCGGCGAGAAGGTGATTCTAAACTCTCTGGGTTGGCAGACTAATCAGAGTCCACAACTAAATTACTTTCTTAATTGCTGTTTAGTTTATGTGTCTGGGAATCAAGCCTTGTAAAACACACCTTTATTAAAACCCTGTGAAATGGTCACCCACCCAAGTGTCAAAACCATGACCCTGAAAAAATATGAATTTGTCCAGCCCATGTCCTCATGTAACTTTCATCATCCTACGCTGTGAGTCATGAGCTGCTTTTTTTTTTTCTTCACTCAAGAGCTCATAAGCTGTACCCATGTCTGTCTTTTCAGTATGTGAGACTTGTGTATGTAATTGGTTTGGGATCTTATGTGAATAGAAGGTTTGTAAACAGCAATAAATAATGAGTGCTTCTTAGTCAGCGAGAAATGCACATTTACGTTCTTCACTTTACATATTCTGTAATTCTCTGTCTTAGGATGTTCACTCACAGGGGGAGGTGATCGCATGTCTGGAGAAAGAACTGGTGAGTGAGGTGGAGGAGCAAGCAGGGCATTATGCTATTAAAGAAGAGTGTAAGAAGGCCATTATACGTGTGGCTGAGCTTTCGTCAGATGACTTTCACCTGGACAGACATCTCTATTTTGCTTGCCGGGATGACAGAGAGCGCTTCTGTGAAAAAGTACGCTTTTGATTTCTCACACAGATATATTTGTAGCAGAATGCCTCCAGATGCTTAAAACATGGGGACATTCATCTTATTCTGCTCTCTACTTTAGACTGCAGCAGGAGAAGGAAGGGTCTACAAATGTCTCTTCAACCACAAGTTTGAGGACACTATGTCTGGAAAGGTGTTTAGAATGTTTAATATTTTATTAAATTATTCATAAATGTTGATTCTTCAATTTATGTGTATTCTTAAGTGTGTTTATTTTCCCTGAGTGTAACAGTTTTTTTTTTTTCTTTCATAATTGTAATAAAATATTGTTTGTTATATATATTTTTAAATGCTCTTTTTTTGCCCCACAGTGTCGGGAGGCCCTTTCCACTAGACAGAAGCTAATAGCCCAGGACTATAAAATAAGCTACTCGCTCGCCAAGGCCTGCAAACAGGATCTGCGGAAATACCGTTGCAGCGTGGATACCACACTGCCCCGTGCTAGAGAAGCCAAGCTTTCATATTTGCTGCTGTGCCTGGAGTCAGCTGTGCACAGGGGTAAGAGTCCTTTGTGTTGTGCGTTTAGTATAGTTTTCCCCCAAATATCTGCGTTAATAATAAACTAGTGTTGGGTGTAATGACAAGACTGTAATTACAGTACTTTAAGAAAGTTTCACAAATACATGATATACCACAACAAATTACATCTGATGAGTTGTAACAGTAAAGGAACTGATAGTACCACACAAAAGAGAAATCATCAGAACCATGCACAGGTTTACCTACTGCACTGCAAAAAATCTATGTGAAAAAACATAGCAGAAAATGGTGATTAAACATGCTTTCAGTCAGTGTTCTCCAAGTACTGACGACATGCACAGAATGCTCGGAAAAGAAAACTGTATCATACTGCCTAGCCCTACATATTCTGATTTGAAGTACAGAACTTCTGGGGTTGGGTCTTATACAGACTTCTGTATTAGTGTATACCCATTTTCTACGTGTTCAGTTCATTCCAGCTTTTTCTCTCAGGGCGCACAGTCAGTGGTGAGTGTCAGGGCGAAATGTTGGACTACAGACGCATGCTGATGGAGGATTTCTCCCTGAGCCCTGAAATCGTGCTGCACTGCCGAGGAGAAATTGACACACAGTGCTCCGGTCTGCACCACAAGGGACGAACCCTCCACTGCCTCATGCGAGTGTCTAGGGACAAGGGAATAATGGACAACCTTTGCCAGAAAGCTGTAAGTGAGACTAAAGGTGATCTTGCACTGAGTGGTTTTGTAATTTAGGAAAAAAGTTGGTCCAGTATTAAATTGGATTTTGGAATTTGTGTGCTTGTTTAGGTGTTTAATATATAATTGTTGTGCATTGTATGTTTTCAGCTACAGACTTTGATCCAGGAGACAGACCCTGGGGCAGATTACCGGATTGACCGAGCCCTCAATGAGGCCTGTGAGTCAGTTATCCAGACAGCTTGCAAACACATCCGCAGCGGAGACCCCATGTGAGTATACTTATTCCACCCCATTCCACAGTCAGACATAGGCTGTTTTCTAAACTATCGCTTTATGTACTTTTCATTAAGTCATAAGCCAGTTTGTAAGAGGTCTTAACACAAATTTTCATTAAAAAGTGTGATTGATTTTCACTTTCAGTGTTGACTGGGAATAGGTATGGAACATTTGCATTTCACATGCATTTCCTTTTGTGTTTGTATGTGTAGGATCCTCTCTTGTTTGATGGAGCATCTCTACACTGATAAAATGGTGGAAGACTGTGAGCACAGGCTGTTGGAGCTGCAGTATTTCATTTCCAGAGACTGGAAGTGAGTATCTGAGACCTTTATGTCCCACTACTTTGATGCTGCATTCAGAAATACACTCAATGCTTTTGTAGTTTTGGTTCTGTTGGGTTGACTTACAACTGTCTACATGTCAGACGTTTAGGTTGCATGTGAGCTCATCTTATGTTGCAGGGGTCTTTGTTACATTTGCACTAAAGCAAAAGCAATAATCTATTCTTTAGCAGTTATGGCTTCATCTGTTTAAAAACACCTCTGATTGGCACAAAATGGAATTGTAATTCTCTCTCCGTCCCTCTCCTGCATCTCTCAGGCTGGACCCTATCCTGTACAGGAAGTGTCAGAATGACGCTGCACGTATCTGCCACACTCATGGTTGGAATGAGACCAGTGAGTTCATGCCCCCTGGAGCTGTCTTCTCCTGCCTGTACCGCCACGCCTATCGCACTGAGGAGCAGGGCCGACGGGTGAGCATGTCTTCATATAACCATCCACGTGCACAACCTCACACAACAAGCCCAGTTTGTTGTGTTTTTGTTTTTGTTTTTGTTTTTTTTAAAAAAAGGGCTAGCCTGCTGTGAAATGGGAAGTAATAAAGAAGCTAAGTTGGCTGTGGTTGTACACCAGACTATATTTGACATAAGAAGACTTGTATTGTCTAACCATAGGATTCCTCTGAACCTGAAAGTGATGATTCTGTAAGTACTGTATTTGTGGTGTGGGTGCTCAGAAATTGATGTCCAATGGCTAATTTATGCATGCTTTGACAAACAAATAAATGGTGGCATTCATGTTTTCAGGCATTGCAAATTTGCAAAACTGTAGTCACTTGAATTTTGCAAAGACTGAAAAACCTTTCGGATTCAAAACGTGATTTCAGAATGATTTTGCTGTGGGAAGTGAAGTGGTCTTGGCTCCTGGCTAATCAGTAAATTGAGTGTGTACACTTCCAATCAGAGTCAAGCATACAATTGTGTGTTTTGTTTTTCCAGAACTTGGGGAGTGATCAATTGAGAGAAAAAGAATGAATACAATGTCTGTCCATGTGAAAGTTGAAGTGTGTGGAGGTGTTTGTGTATTTGTGTATACTTCTACTTCTATAAGACCTAAAATACTGTTGTGTTCCTGCAGCTGTCTCGTGATTGCAAGACAGAGGTGCAGCGAATCCTCCACCAGAGAGCGCTGGATGTGAAGCTGGATCCGGATTTGCAGAGACGCTGTATGACTGATTTGGGCAAGTGGTGCAGTGAGAAAACAGAACCTGGACAGGTTAGTAACTTGACGTCATTGTAGTTATACATGAAAAGTATATATACAGATTATAACTCCAAAAATCTTACCATACCAGAACAAATGACAGTGAAGCAGAAATGTAATGAATGCACTTGACTTAAAAACCAAATTCTTTTGCAGATTACTGATTGACTGTAATCTGTATCATCAAATAATTTAAGATTATTATCTTAATTATGAAGATAATTAAGATAATTCATTTTCATGTCATCTTCTGTTCCTGTCTTAACGTGTGTGTGTGCGTGCGTGTGCTGCAGGAGTTGGAGTGTCTGCAGGATCACATGGAGGATCTTGGCTCAGACTGTAGAGATGTTGTGGGTAACCTCACTGAGCTGGAGTCTGAGGTAAGGAACTATCCCTCCCCCTCATTGTACATTTTCCCCTTTAGTGTTGTCTCAGGAGACTTGATAACTGTAGCTGATGTCATGTTCTTGTGTTTGTTTTAAGTCTTGTGTCTGCGTTTAGACGTTTTATGTGGATCTGTGGTTTATGTGATGAATTTTAAATTATATTTAGGTTAGATTTTTGGTTTTTCAGGACATTCAGATTGAAGCCCTGTTGATCCGTGCCTGTGAACCAGTCATTCAGTCCCACTGCCACGTAAGTCAGGCTGACCATGTCACTTAATTATTCACAAACCCTGTCCAAAATGACTTCTCTGCTGAAGTCTTCCTGGACAACACCCAAGGGCAATTTTGGTGTTTTTTTTCGCCTCTTAAGTTGTATCTTTTCCTTTCTTTCTCACAGGAGGTAGCAGATAATCAGATAGACACGGGAGATCTGATGGAGTGTCTCGTACTCAATAAACACCAGAAAGAAATGAATGAAAAATGTGCAGTTGGAGTCACTCACTTTCAGCTGGTAATACACATCAAACAATTTCAGTTTTGTACAGTCAAGTTACTGTTCCCCCATATGCAAATCTTTTTTTTTTTTTCTTTGCTCTTGAAAAAAAACCTCTAAAGCTTATTGTTTCTGTTTTATGTACAAACTTTCTAGAGTGAGTTTTCATTTGAAGTGATTTTAAATGACAGGTATATCTGTCATTTCCTTTCATTTCACTCCATGGTATTCTTCTCTTCTTCCTCAGATTCAAATGAAAGACTTCCGTTTCTCTTACAAGTTCAAGATGGCCTGCAAGGAGGATGTCCTCAAACTGTGTCCCAACATCAAGAAGAAGTGAGTGCTGTCATTTATTTCTTTAGAAACATTTTTTGCATCAAATTTTTCGTTATGTCTACATTTGCAGCACTAGTTCGTCTGATGATACCAAGTTAACTCTTTCAATCTCTTTAATACCTTATTTACTTTTTTTTTTACTGAAATTCATGGCATTTAGTTTAATATAATATGAATCTTCTGTTTCTGAACTAGCTGTTTAAACACTAAACTAGTTCTTTTTAGTATCTCTTTCACTCACATCCTAACGAGGCTTGTCCCTGTAACATGGTGGTGTAAAGCTGTTTGTGCGCTTGCAGGGTAGACGTGGTAATCTGTCTTAGTACAACAGTCAGAAATGACACTCTGCAGGAGGTGAAAGACCAGCGTGTCTCAATGAAGTGCCGTCGGCAGCTCCGAGTAGAGGAACTGGAGATGGTCAGTTAATTCTCAGATCAGAATCTGTTATCGTCATAAAACTGCTATTTTGTGACCATCTTCTGGGGTTTTTTTTTGTTTGTTTGTTTGTTTTTTTGTTTTTTTTACACACTTGTGGACACTAGCATATTCTAATCATGTTGCTATGTTCTGCTGCAGTCAGAAGATATCCGCCTAGATCCGGATTTGTACGAGAACTGTAGACAAGACATCAAGGATCACTGTCAGAATGTCGTGTTTGGCAATGCTCAGGTCGGTCATTGTATCTGGAACATGTGGACTTTATTTTGAAGCACTGTTTTTCAGGCCTGTGTGCAGTTTAGGCTGCAGAGCCCTAAGGGTATCTGATCAGTTGTTGACAAGTTGTTTATACATAAACATTATAGCTTTCAGTCTTCATTGGACAGAGTAATTTGAATTTAATAAATGATACCAACTGCACCACATCCACATTAAGGGGTTCTCAATGACTAAAGTGGTTGGTATTGATTGGTGGTACTCTGTACTGACAGGTAATTGGCTGTGGTGGGGGGGGGAATAAAAAAAATCATGCATCACTGTTTTTCCGGGGGGGGGTGTTGTGTGTGTGTGTGTGTGTGTGTGTGTGTGTGTGTGTGTGTGTGTGTGTGTG
>JBBJLS010000128.1:11903275-11933515 GCA_037577275.1 Bryconaethiops microstoma
TCCCTAACTACAGGGGACAGTCTCCCTGGAGCAACTTGGGGTTAAGGGTCTTGCTCAGGAACCCAGTGGTGGTGTGTGTGTGTGTGTGTGCTGGAGGTAGGATTCGAACCCACACCCTCTTGGTCTAGAGGCAAGTATCCTACCCACTAGGCCACAACGTCAATATAAGAAGCTGTTTATCCATACAATGACAATTTACCATTAGTTGCGCTTGCTTCGTGTACCAAGGGTTATAACCCTAAAAACCCTCCATTTGATGGTGCATCTTGAAAGAGGGAGGAATGTTTAAAAAACTTCTTTGGATGGATTTGTTTTAAAATCAATGGACTAACTTGTGTAGACACCTGCCCCCGCCAGGGTTTCTTCTCAGGTCAGGGGTATTAACAGGGCCTGTCCTCTGCTCTGCTGCAGTACTGGACTTACGTTTGGTTGCTTTTGTGCTGCAGTCAGGTGGCACAACTTGAGCGAAAACAAGAACAATTCACTACACAAAAAAAAATGGTTGGATTTTAGTGTGGAACGTTGGCACACAAGCAAAAATACTCACACAGCAACAGGTAGAACTGTGAAAAAAGCTCCCTGGTGAAGAGTTAAAACTCCTCTGTGAGTGACTGGCTGTTTTGAAGAAGTTAATAAATGAAATAAGTGGTGTTTGAAAGGAGTTTCAGTGTTAGGTTTTGTTCCTGATGTAGATTTAATTACTCTTTGTCTTAACTGTTTATGTGCGTTTGAAGATCGTTAGTGGCATTTCCTCATTAAATCTCAGACGCATTTGGGCATGACGGCTGTTTTTATGTACCAGAGTGATTTCAGAGAGCGGACTTTGGGAGGATCTGTGTGTGTGTGCGTGTGTGACAGATTTGATGTAGTGTGAAGAAAAAGGTCTCCATTGTATAGAGAGAAAGAGAGAGAGAGAGAGAGAGAGAGAGAGAGAGAGAGACGGACGGAGAGAGAGATAGAGACAGACAGACAGACAGACGGAGAGAGAGACAGAGAGAGACAGACAGACGGAGAGAGAGACGGAGACAGACAGACAAACAGACGGAGAGACAGAGGGAGAGAGAGAGAAACAGAGCGAAAGAGAGAGAAACAGACAGAGAGAGAGAAACAGAGAGAGGGAGAGAGAGAAACAGAGCGAGAGACACAGATAGAGAAACAGAAACAGAGAGAGAGAGAAACACAGCGAGAGACAGAAAGAGAGAGAGACAGAGAGAGAGAGAAACAGAGAGAGGGAGAGAGAAACAGAGAGAGAGAGAGAGAGATAAACAGAGAGAGACACAGATAGAGAGAGAAACACAGAAACAGAAAGAGAGAGAGACACAGAGAGAGAGAGAAACAGAGAGAGGGAGAGAGAAACAGAGCGAAAGAGAGACAGAAAGAGAGAGAAACAGAGCGAGAGGGAGAGAGAAACAGAGCGAGAGAGAGACACACACAGAGAGAGAGAGAAACAGCGAGAGGGAGAGAGAGAGAGCGAGAGAGAGGAAACAGCGAGAGAGAGTCCACAAGGTGGGGCCAAAACGCTGCTCTTTGTCTTCTGTGTATTTTCGAGGGGATCATTTATTGCAGCGTATGGATCCTGGAATAGCATTAAGATAATGAATATGAGGATAAAACACTCACAGTACAATAACTACACAACCTCACTACAATAACTGTATAGAGTCTAGGGTAGTTTAGGCACATGTTAGGAACTCTTAAGCATGTATTCTTCTAATTCGTATTCTAAACATTTTTGTTTCCACACAATAATCCAGTGAACCCTTACTGTCAGCGCTCATCATGACACGCGACAGCTTTAGCTGTTAAAAATGAGTCTGTAGTGAATGTACCAGAATATTTCCACGTAATGTTTCCTTTTTAAATGCATTTCATCTGCCGTTACTCTCTGAGTGTCTCATCTCCCCTAGCAGACGCAGCAGTGAGGGGAGATGGAGATGAGTAATAGCTTGGCCTTCGGCTGTTTCGTTTAACAAATTGTTATACATGTATTTCCCCAGTGACTGGCAGCTAGCAGAGTGAGGAGAGCCTCTCTCGCCTGTTACATCAGAATCGAGACGTAAGTTGGGAGAGTCAAGTTGAATTAATGAGCTTTCCAAATCTTTGAAAGGAAGCCACTCAACTAGATCATTTTTAATGGGAAAGACCAGTCTTGATTAAGTCACTGTTTCAGTGATTTTCATGATAGTTGTGATGAACTGTGACTGCTGCTCTTGAAAATGCCCTACACAAAAGTTTCGGGACACGTAAACTGTCCAAGGGCGAAAAATATTTTGGCCAAAATATTTTAAATATGTGTATTTTGGAAAAGAAAACTACAATTTAATCATTTCCATGGTCAAATCATAATTTTGTCAAGACCAACTTGTCATACAGAGGAAGACACTTTTGATGAAACTGAGTGTTTCCTCTGGTTCATTTTGTGCAGCACACATACACACACATACACACACACACAGTGAAGGTCTGACCTTTGATGAGTGGGTCAAAGGGGGCTTAACAAATGAGACATGAAAACGTGGTCTACAGTCATTAATTATAAGCTACAAAGATCACCTATATGCCCAGAGGAGCTGGGACAATGAGTGTAGATTCAAGGTGGGTGTACCTGAAGAAGTGGTTCATCAGTGTATATTGGACTGTCACCATATATAGGATGTTTCTTCTCAGTCTGTAACTCATTGTTACTTTCCCTCATTTTAATATAAATATAGTGTAATATAAAATGGAACAATCCCATTTGTATAGCCCCCCCCCCCCATGTGTTTGCTGCATTCCAATAATGGTACAGCCTGACAATCCAGTTCTAAATGCAGTCTCTCTCTCGCTCGCTCTCTCTCTCTCTCTCTCTCTCTCTCTCTCTCTTTCTCTCTCTCTCTCTCTCTCTCTCAGCAGTGTGTTCTGAGGAAATCTGAACTTACAGATCTCTTCTGACTCTGATGGTTGTTCATCAGAATTTTTCGTTTTTTAAATGACCTTGTGCAAGCGTGAACATCGCAGCCTAAACTGTAAGTTTGAGTCACTTTTCTGTTTTACAATTGTAATAATTCATTGCTAATTGCCCATTTCTATGTTTGGTGAGGATCACCTTGGAGATGCTCAGCACACGAGCAGATTTAAGCAGTTTGTATCTCTGCTGATTTCGTGGCTATCCAGAACCATAAGAATCTCATTTGCGTGAAAGTACAATTTATTGTTAGATGTCTCTAACTTCTCTTACTGATACTGATACTGATGTTCAGATGTGACAGTGGAAGTGGATTACAGCATTCAGGTGATGGCATTCCATTGCTCTTCCATTTCTCTAGTGCAAGAAGGAAATAGGATCCAAAATGGGATAATTATACAAAGCTCAGCAACAGATGACAAAAAATTGTGTGATTAGTAAAATTCCTCAATGAAAACAACGATAATCTTTATTTCATTAAAAGTATATATTTCTGTAAAACTGTTTGCACTAGGAAATTCTTCAAAAGTGCAAAACGAGAATGTTGTTTTTCATCTCTGCTCTGTCCTTTTTATTCACCAAACCAAATGTGTTTGTCTTTTCAGACGCTGCCATGGCAGGAGATCCGAAGTCCTGCAGACACAGAGTGGGAGGGAAACGTTCCAGTAACAGCGTTTACAGGTAAACACCTTTACACACACACTGCAGCACACAGAGTAGCGGAAATAAACCCTTGAAAATGTTCCAAAAATTAGCTATTATTTTGGTTTGACATGAGCAATGAGAGTCTCTCTATTTCAGCAGTGTATGATGAAATCTGTCCCATCAGTTTGTGATGTGCTCTGCTGATGTATTGTGTTTTGTGCATCGTTTGCTTTGGATATCTGTCAGCTCAGTTGTACGTGTCATCACTTGAGATGAAATATTGTAGATACTTGTGTTCAAATGACCCTGTTTTATATTGACTCTTACACTGTCCTGCATTTACATGTTAGAGGCTTGAGACACAGGGAGGAGAGAAAGAGAAGTAGAGAAATGGAGAGAGAGAGAGAGACTCTCCATCTAACGCTCCTTCCCTCCCTCAAGAGCAGTGCTTCACAATAGCCCCCTAAGGTCTGTTGCTATATCTGTACTGCCCAGTCTGGCTCTCTAATGGGGTATCATTAGTTTGAGTTACAGAGAGCGGAGGCTGCAGGTGGACAGGCAGGCCGATGGAAAGTGAACACAGGTTAAGGCTTCTGTACTGGGACCTGGCTGGCCAGAACAGGCTGCAGGCACCAGAGAGTGCATCTTATAAAGGAAAGCACACTGCATGAGCTAAGAAGTAGAATATTCTGAGTACCAGTGTATTGCTGTTGACTACAGTGATATGGATTTCTATGTCTTCTTTGATGAACAGTCTTTGACATATGTAATGATGCAAGAGTAGCTGGATGTTTGCAGACTGTGTCAAGTGGAAAGTACTTCAATTTTATTCAGTTGTATTCACTCCAACCATATCCGTCCTCCTTTTTACTCATTGCAAATCTATCTACTCCACAAAACACAGTAACTTGCCTTGTGTTATACTATAGAACATAAATGAGAATTCCAGCCATTTTCTAAATTTCAGCTTTTTAGAGTTAGAATTTTTCAGAGTGGTGATAATAGGAACTAGACCTCTGGAGACAGGAATCACAAAATATCCACTTTAATTCCTCTAAAAGGAAAATGACAGAAACGGTCAGAAACAAAATGACTACAAAGACATTGCCTGATTCCTAAGACACTGTTTTACAAGTTCTGTGGTACGTTTTTGGCCAAAATCAAACAGATCAAAGAAATGCAAATGTATAATGCATAATAATTGTTTACCATTATCTGTGTTACTTACGGAAGCTTAGATTAATCAATTCGTAATTGAAATAAAATGAGCATATTTGTGCTGTAGACATTATGACCCCTGGTTCCTATTACTACCACTGTACACTGTACAGAGTGGGTAAGTTTACAACGTACTATTTCACATTAAGACATGATTTCACATCAACCCACAATTTCAATGATCAAACTATGCAGAATTTTAAAAATATCGTTAGAATTATCCTGCCCTTCCTATTTTAGTGTTTCCCTCAGAAAAAAAAAGACATGTTAAAGAACTGGTGAGAATCAGGTTCATTAGGGCGGGAAAAATGATCTGCTAATAAAGTTGCTTTAATGTTTAAACATGCAAGTCACTTTAACAGCTAACAGCACACTGCCATCAGAAATGCAGTGTGATCCTGTCAGATCAAATTCTGACCCTCTGTATCCGCCCTATATATGAGTGCGCGTCTGTGTTTCACAAATGTGGAACAATTTTGCATTGGAGCTGATGTTACTCCTAATGTTTAGTTTGGTTTGCATGACTTTGTAGTATTTGTTGAATATGTAGAATACGTTTGGCTCGCATGAGTTTGTAGTATTTGTACTTGTAATATTTTTATTTGTTTGTTTGTATCACTTTTTTGTGCCTGTAACATTCGTGTGTTTTATTTAAGCACAAATACTTCAATGAAGAACTACTTGAATGAATCGAAACATCACAAGATATGTCGGCATGGGTCTGTTTGTGCAGGGATCACTTCTATTACCATACCTGTCCATTTGTAAATTATTATAGATTCTACTTTCCATGCGAGTGCAAGAAGCATTGAACACTTTCAACAAAGCTGTCACCGGCCTGCAGAAGAACACTGACAAATCCATTTATTATCTGTCATCTTTCTGCAACCTTTACAGTCCTTACAATTACTGACTCCTATTTAGATGTCTCTTTTTGCTGAAGATTTGTCACGGGAGTTACTGGTGGATGACAGAGTGCGCTTTTCGTGTCTTATTTGTCTGTGCATGCACAGCGGAAAATGACTGATGATCACACTTACTGCTCATTGTTTGGAGGAAAAATAAATAGTTTTATTCTTTAGAGACAGATTGACTCTTACATGACTGAATTTGTGTGTGCGTGCGTGTGTGTGTGTGTGTGTGTGTATGTGTCCAGCTCAATGTCATTTCAGTGTGTCACCAAGATGTTGCCAAGCTTGGGATGTCTTTTTATAGAGAAAGTATGGATGTAACCAGACACATACTTCCATGTTCAATAAGACCTTCAGTTCTAAGAGAAAGATTTTGTTTCGTTCTCCTTATATTTATGTTTCTTTTCTTTTTTCTTTTATGTTTTCTTTTATTTTTTTCAAAACAAAAAAATGTATAAAGCATGTCATATTATGCTTAATAAATAAGAAACAGTAACAGGAAATAGGGAAGGGCTTACCGTCGATTTTGTTTTAAACTCTGACACTGTTTTGAAAACATTGCACATTTTTCAGACAGCATTCTCATAAATTACATACAGTAAGATTGTCATTTACTCAGGTAATTCATGCCAAATAAAAGGTGTGCAAAGTTTTATGTACAGGTTTGTTTATGGAGATGTGTGCACTTGGCATGAAATAATCTCTCCATTTCATTAAACTGGGTCATGCTCCTGCAGTCACGATACATTTCAGAGCAATGTTAACCCCAAGGCTGGATTAATCCATCTGGATTCCCCCAGGGGAACCTGCAGCTTCGTTTCATGCAGGAGAGACACAACAGTTACCGTAGGAAAAACTCAGATTCCTACATATTGCAGTGCAATTAGAAAAGCTGACATCAAAGGAAATGGCATTATGTTCAACCTGAAGGTGCCACAAATGGTCCTTTTGAGGGATCCCAAAGAGGAACTGCTTTGGTTCCCTAAAGAACATTTCAGTAAATGATTCTTTAATTTAATGAATAAAAAGTGCAGTTGAAGTTGAAGACACATTCTTTATTTTTACATGGAGAAGGACAGTTTACTGATGGGTGTACTGGCAAATTCTCTGACTCGCTGTATTCAGTATTTTTGAGCGTAAGCCAGAGTACTCTATTGCTTTGCATAAATTTGCAGTTTAGGACCATTAATGGATGCACTAACGATGAATCAGTTGCTGTTCTTAGCTTCATGACGCAAAGTGGAATGATTTCCTCTGATCTCACCCATAAAGTGAGACATCATTTACTCAGTTACTGATTGAAGCATAACTGCTGTTCTACAGTTCCCTTCACTGATGAGCTGCAACTCTGGTCTTTTGGGCACGGTTCGTTTCAGAAGCCAGAGTAATTCAGTACACAAATCTCTACCAATGTCGTGAATGGTGTAGAGAGGAATACAACTAGCCATTGTTTCCTCTGAGCAGACAGATGGTGCAGGGATGCAGGTTCACAAACTGTGTCCAAAGGACCAGAGTTGCTAATGCATTATTATATACAATATTATTAGCTCCAGACAACCGAAATATAAAATGTATACATATTTGATTTTGTGTACTGTGTGCATCCTTGAGAGTTTATACAAAAAAAACCTTACACAAAACTGAGCAAAACTCCTGAGAGAAAATTATGTAAAGACATTTAACTGGACAATAAACATTTATTTAGTAAAACACCACTAACATTAGAATATATATAAATAAACTGTGACTTACAAGGGGTGGCATGGTCTCACAGCAAGAAGGTCCTGGATTCAGTTACTGAAACCCAGTCCAAAGACCTGCCAGCTTAACTGTGAATGTCTAAAGGCACCTAGGTTGATTTTGTGTCTGCCCTGTAGATTGGTGACTTGCCCGGGGTCTTTCTCTGCCTTTTGCCCTCTGACCACTGGGATAGACTCCAGATACTGAATGGATGATTTAGTAGGTCCTGGGTTGAGTTCCTAGCTGGATCATTTCTGTGCTGATGTTTGTCAGGAGCTCAGAGATGCTAAGTTGCCTCTAAGTGTGAGTGTGTGTGTGTGAGTGTTTGAGCTATCCAGGGTGTTTCTCCACCTTTTGCCATAAGACCTCTGGGATGGCCTCAAATGTGATGCTGGTTAAGGATCAGCGGCTTAGAAATTGTGGTTTGATTAGCGTGAATGTATAACCAATTCCAGACATCCCCTGAAGGAAGTCCAGTGTTTAAAGTTACCATCCACTACCTGCTTCAGCCAAGCCCTCCTTCATTGCATTAAATCTGCTGAAGGAATTGTAAAAACTTTTGTAATGGCTGGAGTGCAGTAAGAAGAAAAATACCTGTGCCCTTCTAACAGTATTCTTTTAGCCAACATAACTTTTTCCAAAACAAAAATATAGTTTATTTTTCCCATGTTCATTTGTTTTGTTGTGTCATTTAATTTACTGTCAAAAATACATTTAATGGCGAGATAAATAGTTTTAAATACTTCTCTTGGCTCACTAAGAGTTTTCCACACTAATGCATGTGTACTAAATCATCTAAAGTAGACCACAGAAGACAACAATTTGGATCAACTTTAGTTATGCTATTAAATAAATAACATGAGCAATGCCATAAAAGAACCATTTTCAGCCCTTCACTGCATAATTCTTTAAAGAAATATTAAATATCCACTTTCCACAGCATGTTAAGTTTCTTCAAACCTCTGTAACGAGGAAATGCTGTCACGTTTGAACTACGGTCACTATGTGTTTTTTGAAAGGAGTAAATATAGATTAGTATGTTGCTGCCTGAACACAAATTATGCATTAGGTAACAATCAAAAATGTTCCATTAAGCTTGAGTGCATGGTTATTTGGCTTTAACTTCACATTTTGACATTGGCTCTGGTCAAATCAGTGCATAATTATGTTTTCCATCTGTGCTTCTCTTTCCTGATCTCACTGATGCATGTACATGCTTTGCCCATTGAACTGAAGAAATGTTTAAATAATGTGTAAATGACTTTTCATCAAGATTTGTGCACTCCAATCTGTGTCATCCTGTCATAGTGTTTTCTTTCTCTTTCTCTCCTTAGAGATGAGAATCATCTTGACCATGGCCCTTACCAAGAAGAGACCTATGAAAGGTAATTCTTCCTTTCTACTAAAAGTAATATGAGGTCATCTCCTAATATGACATATTAG
This sequence comes from Bryconaethiops microstoma, assembly GCA_037577275.1. Classification (NCBI taxonomy): domain Eukaryota; kingdom Metazoa; phylum Chordata; class Actinopteri; order Characiformes; family Alestidae; genus Bryconaethiops; species Bryconaethiops microstoma. The sequence continues at coordinate 11,912,177 of JBBJLS010000128.1, forward strand.
GAGATGACCTCATATTATTACATATTACTCTGTAGATGGGCTGAAACGATTAGTCACATTAGTAGTATATAACATCATTTTGACAGTTTAATAATCACATCTGATTTTAGCTATTGCCATCAAGCAATTAAAGCCCTAAGATTAAAGAAATATGTAAAAACTCTATTTAGCAAAAAATGCACATATACAGTTAGGTTTATCAGACTATTCCTGATCATTACTGCCTAACCACTGACCTCACATCAAGATGGTCCATTTTTGTTGCTTTTTAAAAATTGAGTAAACAACGTTATCATGTAATTGTAGAGGCTCTAACCTGAACATGAGGTTTTCAGACCGTCATTTTACTAAGAGATTAAAGTAAATGGAAGAAGAGGAGAGAAGAGTGGAGGCGAGATGAAGAGAAACTATTCTATTTAAAGGGGGGCCACACTTAAAATGTTTCTTTTGCCATGAAACTTTTCAGTAAACTTTTTTTACTGAACATGGAAAAGTACAAGTTTACTTTTAGTACATCTGCTAGAATATTACAAGAAACTACAAAATACTTTTAAAATATTCCTGCCACATTACATATTATGGGATGGACCAATGGACCAAAGATAAAGACTTCCACTTCTTTATCAAAAACCTCCTTACAACGTCAGGGAAGAGAGCCTGTACTTAGAGGGCCTCTGCTTCAGATTCCTGCCTCAGTTAAAAAAAAAACCCAACAAAACAACAAATAAACCCAAAAACCCAAATGGTACTTTAATAAAGAGACAGTTTCTGTTTAAGGCAAACTACTAATCAATGTCATTCGTAGCTCAGATAACTGCGATGAAAAAGGCAAAAATATTCTGAACTTGTAAAATGTAAAAACTTACATTTGATCCAGTTCAACTAGTCCATTTAAAGTGAAGTTTTCAACCCATGACAGCTAGTGTTTTCATATAAATTAAATTAGTAATTTATACATTAAAAAACTACAAAAATGGAGGTACAGGATTTTATTCAGACAGTTAAAATGTGCCTATGATATCCTACAGCAGAGGCCTCTTGCCCTCGCTGACCATTACACAAGCGTCTGGGCACACAGTACATCAGGATCACATCTCAACTCACTAGTCCTTTAAATTGAAGTTCTCAGAGCTCTCAGAATGATGCCAAAGTTTTTGTAAAGCAACTCTTTTCCAGATTTGCAAAGAAGTTGTCACAGTTTAAACAGTCAGAAGCACGTTGTGAGCACCAGGGGGCTTTTGCATAATGCTAGTAAGGCTAGGTCTGGCTAGCCTAATTAGCAGAGCTTTGATCAGCTGCAGTGTTTCTGACTTATGGATACGATAGTGAGGCGAGAGGTGGGAGATAACAAAGGCAAACTCATGATTGATACTACAAACAACAGCAAGATTTTTGAATGCTTGGTTTGATTCCACTCTCATGATAATTTCAATGAGAGCATGAGAGTTGAGACAGAGAAGCTGCACACCCTGTTGTGATTAACGTTTTTTTTCTTCCTCCACAGGGATTCAGACTACAACACTCCGGTCTCAGGCCCAGTGACCCCAACAGGCACCAGCCCACGAAAACGACCACGTTCTTTATCCTCCTCTTCCCTCCTCCAGTGCAGCAAGAGGATGACCAGAAGCAGGTCCAGGTTCAGCTGCTCCAGTTTTAGAGCTGTTCCCTGTGAGAGTTTCAACCGCACCACACAGTCATCTCCACACTGAAGAAAAGTGCTACATTGAATATATTTGATTCAAACATACGCATCATTTCTATGTCAATAGTATCCACTATACCAACACATCATTTGCATTCCTTTGGCAGTTAATGAAAAAAATATACATTATTTGACATATTTGAATCAAGCACACTCAAAGCACTATTTTACATGTGTGTAAAAGATTTGCTATAATTTATTTTAAAACCTACGGCAAAACTCTCTCTGTTTCTCAGTCTCTCAGTCTGCCTCGCTTTCTGTTCTCTCTCTCTCTCTCTCTCTCTCTCTCTCTCTCTCTCTCTCTCTCTCTCTCTCTCTTTCTGTCACTGTCTGTCTCTCACACACTCTCTCTATATTACTTTATGTACATGTTAATAAATTGCCCAAAGTGTGCATGTGAATGTGTGTGTGTTTTCATGTTTCTCTGCTGTCAAGCTCCAGATGGTTCCTTCATTAAAACCTCTCTCCTCCACAAACTCTACTCCCCCAGTAATCAAATCATACTCTTATACCAAATTAATAGTGCATTACCCATAAGAAAGGTTTAAATAGCTTTATGCCAAGCCCTAACAGTTTTAAGTGCCACGGATCAGAGGGAAATGAGTTTATAGCTGTGAGGTCAAAACAGCTTTTTGGTAGCTACAGTGGGATTTTACTGTGTGAGAGGTGGAAGGGTTTGTGTGTGTGAGGCATTATCAGGCTGTGCTCTCTTCTCTCTGTGTGCAGTGAGGATGGAGGAGCTGCAGTGTATTAAGAAGGAGCTGAAGGTGATAAAGAATCAGATCGATGAGCTGCTGAACAGCCTGGAGCACATGGACACCCACAACAGAGGAGCATCTGGTATTGCACATTACTGCTATTTCCACATGGCACTGTTTAACTGGACATGAGTTTATAGTGGTTTGACTGGACACAGATGGACAGTATATCAGTGGAGAGAAGCACTACATCTACATATGACATCTATGATGTACTACAGGGATGTCCAGTCCTGCTTCTAGAGGCCTTTCCCATTGCAGAGTCTGGCCCCAAGCCTAGTTTAACACACCTGATCCTGTTAATGAAAGCCATCAGAGGATTCTGCGTATTAGAACCAGGTGTGTTGGATCCGAAGTCTAGGGAATTCGATTTCCAGGACCAGGATTGGCCATAATTAAAGTAAAGCAAAGTGGCTATGTGAACCCACCACAGCACAGCACACAGTGTGAACAGTGTGAAATTCTTTCTCCGCATTTAACTAATTTACCAAGTGAAGCAGTCTGCAGCCAGTGACCCAGTGTCCCAGGAGCACAGTATGGAGACAGTACCTTGCTCAAGGGTACCTGGGTGGTGGTACTAGCTGCTATACTACTATTAAGGTGAATGAAATTTAATTCATAATAAAACCTTTCATAACAAAATTTGAAATATACAAAATATTTACAAATTTAGTAAAAGTCAGGAATTGACCGATATGAGTTTTATCACTTCTGTATTGTGACCCTTTTTTAAGGAAAAATATGTCTTCAAACACCATAAGAGGATGTGAATACTGTATACTCAAATAATATTTCAATACAGATTCTTGGCATTGACATTTTTGTGGTTCAGTATAAAAATACACCATGCCATTAGGGAATACTGTTGCCATGGAGGGTGTACTTGGTCTGCAACAATGTTTAGGTTGGTGTTATGTGTCAAACATCGACATGAATGCCAGGATGTTTCCAGCAGAACATCGACCTGCTTGACAGGTGCCATTGTACCAAGATAATCAATGTTATTCACTTCACCTGTCAGTTGTTTTAATATTGTGATCAGCATATAAAGTGTGGTTGCAAAGTCTGAGACCACGCTGAGAATCTAGGATTTAAGAAGTTTTAGAACATATTTTTAAAAAAGTTATCAGAAGTAAAATGGAAACGATACAATCAGGAATTCTGCACTATTACTTTTTAAATTTAGGTAAATTTGTGACATATACCATATACAGGCCTTTATACAAAATGATCAGGGTTTTTTTCCATTGAAGTGACTCTCGGGTGGATTTTTGTCTATATTTTATATAAATTTCAGATTTTGGACCCCATTAAGAGTGTGTGTGTGTGTGTGTGTGTGTGTGTGTGTGTGTGTGTGTGTGTGTGTGTGTTTGTCAGAAGGTGGCCTGTACCTCTCTCCACTTTGTAGGGTGGAGGATTCCTCTTGCAGTCCCCTCAGGTCCACTAGTGTTCCAAGAGAGACAGAGCCTTGAGCTCAGAAGAACCAGAGAGATGAAGAGAGACAGGTAAACACGCCCAGCAACTGCACTAACACACTTTCATCTGTCTACATTCAGTGTGTTACTCTTGTGAACAGAAGCCTAGCTCAGTGGCTCACCAGGACGTTTAATATTTGATGATTAATTAATAGTTTTTGTTTCTCCATGCACTGTGTTGTGTTGCAGTCCAGCACACTTTGTTCAGTGTAGATAAGGACCAGAACATCAAATAAAATATCCACACTTTTTAAGGTAAAAGACTGTAATCAAATGCCTATTGCAGTTCTGCTTTTCATGCATTCCTGTGTCTGGTTTATACAGCAGGCTGAGAGAGCACTTATGCCTAAACACAGCCACATTGCTGAAAATGGGATAATTGGGCATGATATATTAAAAAAACTGTTAGATGTCAGTGTTGAGTAGTAATAGACTATGAGGCATCTGTGTTACATGAACATGTACAAATGAGGCACTCATGAACAGCCTAGGTTCAATTAAATAAACAGCTACTATCCTCTCTTACTATCCTTTTATTTTCATACTATTCTTTTATCTTTTTGTTTAGAATTTACTGAACATATGCTAAAAGAGTTTTCAGATGTGTTTTTTGTGCTACAGTAGAGTGTGCCACTTTCAGAAGGCATGTGTAACAAGTATAGCCTATTTCATCATTATCTCCACTCTGCACTGTAATTGCTCCTAGCACTTTCTCAATTTTCTTTCAAGGAAAAGAATCCTTCCAAAAGTAAATGTTTGATGTAACAATTAACATTACTTTTCTTTGTAAAACTAGGAATATCAGTGAAAACATATGCAAGTCTGAAAGTCTACAGAGAAAGGGTGTAAATAGATATAGCCATTCAGATTTTTCCACCTTGCAGCGAGTATCCAGCCTCTGCCTACCCAATGGTCAGTTCAGTTTGGGCTCTAATTGGCACAGCTGGCATTTAAGCCTGGACCCTAATTGTAGAACACATTTTGGCACTGTCAGACGGGATCTTTTTCAGGCATACACTGATCACAGAACACCTAACTTAAAATAACTGGTCTTAGCTCAAATGTGCTCCATACAGTTTTGTTCATGTTCCCAGTCATATTATCATGCTGAAAATATCTATTATATTCATTCATGATATGATCTCATTTTAAAATACATTTTTGTTTTCCCTTAATATTCCTGTAAAATGACTGTGTTAAACATCTTATATTTTCTGATTGCATCAACATTAACCAGCAGACAGGAAATCAAGTGAAATTGCTCCTCATACTGCATTTCAGATGCCATAGACATCTCAGTACACAAGACAAATACATGACATCCTCATGACTTCAAATGAGAAAACATGAAAGTACTTGGATAAACCTGACTAATTAATAAAGTAAACCAAAAACTATTTCAGTATCTAAAAATTGCTATTTTTGGATACATCTAATTTATAGAAACTTGAGACATGATAAACATTTAAGCCCCGAATTTATCTTGGTGTCATTTGTGAACAGATGCCTGAAGAGTTGGAACTGGAGAAACACTGAAGGGATGTGTGTTCATTGTAGCTTCAGCTTTAACACCATATAAGAATTGTCAACATGCCAGGAGAAAGAAAAGAAAGTCAAAAGGCTTTTCATCGCGAGTATAAATCCATTAGAATTTAGAGTTTCATCCACACATTAAACCAACTACTGACCCTCTGTCACTCTCTGGCCTGTTCTTGCTGTCCACCAGTCACATTTGACCTGGCATGAACCGTTCTTTGTAAGCTGAGTTGGACTTTCAGTTACATTGCAAAGTCAAGCTTTAATCCTTTCTGCAATCCTCTCAAGTAACTCATAAAGCCGTGGAGACAGTGTTATCAAAAGATAGAACAATGCGATCTCTTCTATTTGGAATCATAGATCAGAGATTATCATAAACCATGTGTGTGTGAGCTGTGGAACAGCTGTCTAAACAGAACAACACAAACATTAGCATATTAATGGAATTTTCATTTCGTTTCTGCATATAGTTTTATTACCGAGCTTTCATCACCTCAGTAACAGTGATAAGCCAATTAAATCATGTGGTCACTGGGACAACACAGTTCAGCCTTATAAGCAGATGGATCTATTAAATCAACAGCTGTTACCAATGTTAGACAGGAGAAACAACTGACTAGAGCAGAATAGTTAAAGCAATATTTATGTATGTACTGTGTAGTCCCATCTATTCTTGCAGCTTTCAAGTTGTCACTATTGGAACAAAACCTTTTTTTATTTACTTTTTGACATTATTTTAATTGGCCAGCTGCACTTTACATTGAATCAAAATTCCATGACAAACAGACAATGTTTCAAAATGACTTAGAATAACATCTTTCTATATTAACTTACATTAAACATTTGAAAAGTTTGAGTGACAACTTGAAGGGTTGATGGAGAGTGTGTATGAATGTGCAGTGTGTTGTTAACTGGTGTTCAAGGCAAAATGATTAGGATGCAAAATGAATAGAATTGTCACATCTACGTGGTGCACAGTGTTGCGTTTCTACATCATGATCATAATGTCAATGCATTTTTACCACTCTGAAATATAAACAAACCCCTCGTTACAGTGTTTCCGAACTCTGCTCCAGGAGGCATACTGCCCTGCTCATTTGAGTGTTTTCACTGTTAATTTCACTGCAACTGTTAATTTAGACAAAGTACTTAAATATAAGAGGAAGTGGACCTCTAGGACCAGTGTTATGAAATACTGCTTAATTGCATCAGTGTATGAAGTGATTGTTAGTTCCAGCGTTAATGAAGATAATGCATGAGAGAAAATTGCCCCCAACCTCTCTTTTTAACACACAGTGTGTAGAAATTGTCTCCATTGTCTTTGTAAAATCTTTCATTATAACTTGAATTCCCAGTGTATTTCAGAATGACTTCTGTTTGTATTTTCATTGTTCCTTTTGTTCTTACAGGGTTTGTTTTTCTACTTTTTGTGCTTGTATATATCAGATCTAAATGTGAACTGTCATGACAAATAAAAGAATCTTCACTTGTATTACATGTTGACCTTATGTATGTGTAGAATGGTAAACCCCACATCAATTCTATGCCTACATGTTATATAATGTTTTATAATGCACATATACTACTTGTTATCAGTTTTCAGGGCTTTTGCAAGATGTCACAAAAGGCCTCAGCATGCAGTTCTCTACACAAATAACATTTTCTATTGTGTTCTGCAAGAATCTTTTGTCTTCATCTTTGATCCCATCATACTGAAGGCGGGATCACTGGTGAGCATCATGCAGGACTAGCACATTTATTACTGTGTTCAGAAAGTCATTTCTCTCAGGAACAGTTTTATGTCAACACTCGAATTTTTGTGGTGTTACCAATGATTTTATTAATTTTTTTAGTATAAATCTTTGAAAAGTTCTTCATTGTTGATCATTAGCAGTGAAATGTGGAACCAACTCTTAAGTTTAAACATTAAGCTAAAGGACGGATGTTATTGATTAACTCATCACTTGGCCATGATGTGACAATTCAGTCAGAATCGCCTTCATTTCACACTGAGTGGACAAGCAGCCAACATCTGAGCACATATCCACACAGAAAAGGTATTTCATTTTCATTTCGACCTTAATTTTGTTCATAGTTAATTTACTCACAGGTCAGGTATTAAAGAGAAAGATGGGGGATAAGACATGTCGGGTGGAAAATACATGTACTTTGTTACTACTTTTTATTTACTCATGTTGAAAACTACTCATTGCTTTTGTTACCATTATTAATAAAATTTATATCAGTGTAAAATGAAACTTCCCACAACAATGCAAATTTCCTAAATGACTAAAGCAGTGAGGTTTTTTTAACAATATCACACTATATTAGGAGCAGGATTTTACAAACATTCAAGAGTTTCATTTGTTGAAGTTGTTACTTTTTTACTTCAAGTTAGGAAATTTTTACAAGTGGACATATTTGGCTTTCATTCAAGTATGTTTTTAGACTTTTAATTGAGAACACAGTTAAGAACTGATGTACTAATGTACATCATTGATACTGATGGTAAATTTTATATCACAGACTTAGAAAATCAGTCAGGAAGATGGTGTTCAATTAGGAAACAAGTTTTTCAGCTGTACACAACAGGAGAGAGGCAAGTTCACATATAGTTGCTCAATGCGGCTCTAACTACACAGAGAATCAGTAAATATTCAACCCATTGACAAGACAGGGTGTTAATCACAGGGCCTGAGCTAATCTGAGTCAGAGGACCCTAATCAATGCTATACCGGTGATCCATAACAAAAACATAATGGTGCAGAGAAGGCACTCAAGAGTAAGTATGTGAGACACAGTTCCAGAAACATTCCATTCTTTTTATCTCTAAAAGCAGAGAGTCACACAGATATACTGGGAACATAAGGCTTCATGTGGAGAACACAGATACATCCAGAGATTTTTCTCCTTAACCCTAATTCTGAATCTAAAAGGTTCAGCACATTGAACAGCACTATTCCTCATATATTTTGTGAAGCATAAACTGTTAAATATGAAAATGATGATAAACAGATAACCAAAACTGCTGTGACTGCCAGTCTTGATTGGTTCTGTGCTGAGATTAAAGTAAATATAACTACAAGACTGACAAGTAAAACAGATTGGTTGCCTCTTAATGAACATCTTATGTCTAAATCTACCACTAAACAGATCCGGTATGACAACACCCAAGACTGAAAGTCCTCTCTCTACCCACGTGCTAAATACTGCAGATGGGGTTCCTGGAGCCCGCATGGCTCTCAGCCTGCACCGCCTGGACCCACAAATGGTCCTCTGGAACCTCATAACTATTGAGTACGTGCTTTATCAGTTGTTGATTTTATATTGATATTTCTACTGGATCCTTTCCCTGGCATATTAATTTGTGTGTTTCAGAAACAGACTCTACTCTTCCGAAAAGACTTTACAGTAGATGTTGAAACACTGGTGTGAGGATTTGATTGTATGTCGTCACAAGAGCAGTTGTGAGGTTAGGTTCTGTTAATGGATGATTAGTTCTACATAACAAACACCACTCCTACTCATCCCAAAGGTAGTATATGGAGCTCCACCACTTCAGAGAAAGCAGCTCCACTGCTCCACAGTGGGGGTTTATACCCCTCTAGGAACATTTGGCACTGGATATGGTGACCTAATCTCAGACGTGGAGGCTCCAGAGTGTCCCATTATATCAACAATACTTTACTGTGGAGATATGGCCTTAATTGAACACCTGTGATGGCACCTTAGCTGAATTCACTTATTGGAAGTGGTGTCTGGATACTTTTGGGCATGCAGCGTTTGTGTAAGCCTTGAATGACTGAATCAATGAACCAGTCATACATGAATGAATGAATCCATGAACCAATCAGTATAAGCATATTTTCTGTATGAATTCCCTTCCAGAACCACAGATAAGGATGGTCTCTGTTCAGATTTAATCTCCAGAGGGGCTTTCACTGCAGGCATGTATAAATTACGCTTTGAGACTGGCCAGTACTGGGAAAGTTTGGGCCAGACCAGCTTGTACCCATATGTTGAGGTGAGTGAGTAAAGAGTAACTGAAATAGATTTTTTTTTAAATGCAAAATTGATAACGGTCATTTCCACCTAGATTGTCTTCACTGTAACGGACGTGGACCAGAGGCTTCATCTGCCTCTACTACTCAGCAGATTCTCCTACAGCACCTACAGGGACAGTTGAAGTACACTGGGTACTGATCTTCAGCCTTAAACTGTTCTCTGATGCACTTGTGTCTCAGTGAGAAGGATCTGCATGATCTTTGTGCTGCTGGAAAGACTGATGAAACTGCAAGAAATTGTGCTGAGTCTTTTTCTTCGTTAACAAACCCATGTTACAGCAAGTGATGTTGAAAGGCCGTACTCCACTATGGTGATTTATCCCGAAGTGCTGACAAATAAATTAATAAATACAGCTTTTGTTTGAAATTTCTATTCGCAATCACACCCTTATCTAAAACTTTTCAGCCATCTGATTATTTAAGTCTGGGATTTTTTAGGGCTTTTATAAGTGTATATAATTACATGTGGTGGGGGTAATGACATAATGGAATTACTTTTTCCATCTTTTTATTAGAGAAGTAGTGTAACACATTTTAGTGACTACTGAAATGCTTTATTCGTGTTACCTACATGAATACAAACATAAAATTTTGTTTCTATATTATCCGTGTCTATCCTTTTTTGTAATGATATTAGTGACAGCTGACTGAGTGGCTTATTTCTGAATCTGAGCGTGCCAGGGGGACTTTTTGATGAGCACCATAAATTCTAGAACTAGACTGCTAGAGGAAATTAGCATGGCCTATGTGCAATGTTGACACACAAGATCAGTAAACTTCTGATAGGGCTGCACAATGTGTCTTCTGCTAATCACTGCAATATCGAAATGCAATACTGATATCGCAAAAGGTTGCAATATGCAAATAAGCCTCTATCCAATCACAACATTTCTGACAGGCCGACCAATCACAGGTCCAGGTGTGTGACTGGGTGATGAAGGTTTTTGTGTAATCCAACAAAAGATTAAATATTTTTAAACTATTGATTCTTATATCTTTAACCATTAAAGGTGTTGGCCAATCTTCATGGGTAACTCCTGTAGCCAGAATGAGATATATTTAAATGTGTGGGTTTTGTGACATCACAAAAACTTATTTTCAATGAGCTCATTTTCAAGTAATGGACTGTTTGGATGGGGGAGTAAACATACCATTTGAAACAATATTTAGACTTCAAGCTTTTTTAATTCCAGAAAAGCCATAAATGGGCTCTTTATTGTAGTGAAAGGCATGGCAATTGCAATATGTAGCAGTGTAGTCATGATACTGGTGCTTTGTCCATACTGTGCAGCTCTATGGTTTAATCATGCTAAAAGGTGAAACTGATGGATAAAGACCTCTGTGCAGAGAAAGAGAGACCCTACCAAACATAAACAGATCAGACTTTCTTTTTAGTCAGAAACAGCTCTGTAAGCTTTACTTTTACACATAGTTTTTTAGTAACGACCTAAAAACCAATTACAAGTGAATATTCAGGCTGTAGAGAAAATAAATAAATACACTATTTTAAAATGTGTATTTTAAATAAATACGCTTCAGCATACCAAAACATTTTGGACAATGCAATGCTTCCAACTTTGTGGACAGTTTGGGGAAGAACCTTTTCTATTCCAGCATGACTGTGTCTCGGTGCACAAAGCAAACTCCATAAAGACATGGCTGGATGAGTTTGGTGTGGAAGAACTTGACTGGTCCACCCAGAGCCCCGACCTCACCGTCATCCAACACCTTTGGGATAAACTGGAACGGAGATTGTAGGCCAGACCTTCTCGTCCAACATCAGTGCCTGATCTCATAAATGCTCCACAGAATGAATGAGCACAAATCCCCACAGAAACACTCCAAAGTCTTGTGGAAAGCTTTCCAAGAAGAGTGGAAGCTGTTATAGCTGCAAAGTGGGGACCAACTCCATAATAAAGTCTATGTATTTGAATGCAACGTCATTAAAGTCCCTGTTTTTGTAATGGTAAGGCGTCCCAATACCTTTGTCCATATAGTGCATGACAAATTATTAAGCGGACAGTTCTGATTGGTTGAGCTGTGCTCTAAACCACTGTAAAGTCGCCTCATTACGACTCGAACATGGATTAAAGCCCAAAATCTCCAAAAACCTCCAAAAACCACCGAGTGAACTGATATATGAGGTAAGACCATGGTTTTGTTTCAACTGAGGGACTGACAGGTTTATTTTCTTAGCCTACAGCTAGGCTAATTAGCAAACTAACAGGCTAAAGGAAACGGTTGCTCCATTATTATTCATCCATTAATCATAGATTTCGAAATTAATATACTTACTATGTTATCCACTGTAAATCTGTAACATATGAAAGTGGAGAATATCTGCTCATCTTTTTTTTTTTTTTTAAAGGAAATGTTCCCTTGCATGCGATCAATTTAAAGTTTGAAAATTGCATATTGTGTCTTAAGTGTTTTTTGAACTAAAAATATTAATTTGACTATTTATTTACATTTTTAAATATTATACATTTTTAAACATGATTGTATTGACCCCAGCACACAGCAGTGAGACAGCGTTCAGAATTGTAAACAAATAAACCAGCACATAAAGTAAACTGAAAGAGAAGAGGAATTACAGAGACATAAAAATGACAACAGTGGCAACTGATTAAATTAATTAAAACTAATAACAACAATAAGAATAAGAATAATAGTAATAATAATAACATAGTTTAGAATTATACGCAAATAAACCAGCACATGAAATACACTGAAAGACCATTTTTGTCATTTGTATGAAAGAAACATACAAATGACAACAGGGGCAGCTAATTAAAAACAACTACTGTTACTAATAATAATCATACATGTCTACATGTAAAACAACTTCTTTCCCTGCTCCAAAATGCTAAATTTAGCCTATTTTTGAAAAATGCCATTTATTAACACCCGTCTCCTGGTAGTTGAACCGTGAGTCAGTCTGTAGCTGATGGTTAGGTAACGGTTAACTTTACAAACGACTTTACGTGTGTCCCTAGGCAGTAAAGCCTGGTGCACAGATTTTCGAGGGCGATTTAATTCACCAGAAGGCATAAAACACTGATATCTGACTGCATTTAAAAACAGCAACAATTAAGGTACCTGAATTTGATTATATTCGCTGTCCGTTTTAATTCTCGACACTAAATGGTACACCCATGAACCAAAACAGTCATGAAAAGAGTAAACCCATACGGAGGGAGAGCTCCAATGCTGTGTATGTTGGGCTAATGCACATAAAAAAAAACACAAACACAGACTTCGATATCAACGTAAGAGCCGCATGAAACCAGGCAAAGAGTCGCATGCGGCTCGGTAGCCGCGGGTTGGCCACTAGGGGGTTAATGCAAGGCCAGTCCAAAACACTGCCAAACACAACCAAACAGGACAGGTTTTCAGTGGTAATATAAATGTGAACCTCTCACTGATAGGTGACAGTAGTTCGAATGTTTTAGTGGTTTTCTGTTAGGTCTAGTGCTGCCTTCTTGTACCATCGGTATTACGATAAATGTAAGTTGGAAGTTTGCACAAGTTTGAATTTCGAATAGTACATATTTGAGTAAATAAGAAAATATGAGTTAATTCCGGAGTTGTTGAATTGAGGTGGCCTTTCAACATGGCGAAGTGTGGCGTGTTTCTGGGTCACCATTGTTAAATGTTGTTTATGTGCATTATTTTGATATTATATCTTAATTTTATCCTTTTTCCGTTTATAAAATGGACTAGGATTCAGGCAAGTATGAGGTAGCAGTGTGAATTAGTGTCACCTTCATGCTTCTTACAGTTTTTGCAGTCGGCCATGTGGACGATTTATCAATGTACTCTCGTTTTTCTCACATTTATCGTTTATGATTTTGTTTTATAGTCGTGCATAAAGTAAAAGTTAGCTTGAGGTGATGTCTGTTACAGGAATGGCACACAGTGTGGACAAAAGTATTGGGGCGCCTGTCCCAATAATATGCTGAATCATTAATATTGCCCTTCACTGGAAGTAAGGGGCCACCTGAATTCAGTAATTAAGCGGTGTATCCTTGTACTTTTGTCCATATGTTTTATTTTTTGGCTCGTTATTTAGTATTATTGTATTGGTCTCGTTGGGTTTTTGTTAAATGGTTGTGTTTTGTTTTTCAGATTCTACAATGGAAGTTAAAGGGGTGTTAGAAATATCAGTTATTAAGGTACAGTGCATCACTATGTAAATGTAGAGACAGTGTTTACAGTGTAAGTGAGCATTATAAGTGAAATGACCATGTTCCCAGTTGAATTTTTGGCAATTTTTGTGGGACTCTATTGTCAAATAAGCCTGATTCAGCTCATCAAATGAGTAAGGAACATGTCAGGTCACCCTCATCTTCAAAATGCTTTAGATATAACAAATAGATGGTGTGAGTCTTTATTATCAAGTGCTGTAAATTAGGTGTGTTAAAGGAAGTGTTAAAGTATTGTGAACGTTAATTTGTGCTGTGCAGTGTTACAGTAATACACTGTTGTATGGGATGTCCAAATAATGTTCTGCATTCTGTCATGGATCATGGAGTGCAGTGTTAACAGTGACGTTCACATGCAGATATAGATGTGTACTGTTTCACAGAAGGTGTGTATGTAATGTAAGTTTGTTTCCTCTGAAAGGTTGAGGATCCAGGATGTCTGTGGGGAAGGGTTGTGAGAGGACCTGGTAAGCAGGCTGAGAGTCCTAGTAAATATGAGGACCTGCAGACTAAAATGAATCTCTTCTATCATGAAGTGAATCTGGATGAGCAGAAAACAAAACCAACTACCCTGGAGGAAGGACAGGTGTGGTACACAAAATCTATCACCAAGGTTGTGTATTGAAAAGTAGAATGCTGACATTTGTAATTCATGTTAATTTAGTCGGGTAGCCTTTTATTTGAACTGAAAGTCAGTTATTTTGTTACTAACTAACATCTCTCAGAGCTTACAGAGCTACACACTGTTTGTATGTGTTTTTCTAGTTGTGTGTGGTGTTTTGGCCAGCTCTAAGGAGCTGGTGCAGAGCCACAGTGGAGTCTCTGTTTAAGGGAACCCTGGGCAGACAGGCATTGTTTTTCTTAGTCGACCATGGAGAACGCATCACTGTCAGTACAGATAAGTATGTGTAGCTGATTTCTGCAAAAACTTATTTCCAATTATTTCTAATGCTTCAGACCACTTAAATGTAAGTTCATTTGTCTACATTCATACATTAGTTTGAGTGTTAAACTAGCGATTCAGTATTATGCAAGTAACGCACTTTCAAATGTCTTGCAGTGTGAGAGCTCCTCTTGATAAGTTTCTGCAGCTGCCCTTCCGGGTGCGAAGGTTTGGGTTGGCGAGGATCCACCCTCTGAGACTTGAGGTGTCCATCTGTAATGAAACCGCACAGCTAGTGTAAGACCTTTTTACTGCACAAACAAGCACCCAGAGAACATCCCTTTGTAAGCATTGCAACTGTATGCAGTGCACATTGAATTTGATGGTATTGAGTAATTGTTTTTTTTTTTTTGTGCATCGTTTTTAGCCCATCAAGTCACTGGGACACCTCTGCCACCAAATATCTGCACAATCTACTACAGGGTAGGAGCCCAATTTGAATACACACGTTTTGCACATGTAAAAGTTTTGTCTGTTTCCATAAATATTTAGATTGAATGAAATATGTAATGAATTGTAATTTCCTATTTTCAGTGTGTACTCTGGCTGAGGCAGTTCTCTGTGAAATAAATGCGGGTTGCACTGTTGTTGAGCTGTACTTGACAATCAGGAATGTGAAGGTGATTTGTTTTCTTTCATGGCAATTTGCTAGATGTATGGAGCTTCTGGTGTAATTAATTGATATTAAACATTTAATATTCCTGTCAAAATCATGTTAAAAAAAACAACTGTTATGTTCTTTGAGTAAAAATGTTTTTTTTTCTTGCCATGACAATAAGATTTACGTCTTTTCTTAAGTTCACAACACTTTTGTGTGGTTAAGGGGACATTTATCTTGTATATTGCTCTAGCCCACATTGGTGGTCCGCACAGTATTTTTACAGACATATCATTAACCTGGTCTAGTGGGCAAATTGATTTGTTTTACCATTAAGTCATCTGGTCATTGATAGCATATTATTGATTTTAATTAGCATTATGTTTTGAATGTTTGTAGTGTTTTGCCACAAATAATGAAGTGTTTTTGATGAATTTGGGCATTTTTATTGGAGCGCATTGCTTATTTGAAGATGCAAATAATAATAATCCTGCAGCATTAAAGATTCATTCATGAAGCTTTCAGTAACGAGACATCTTACCTTCTAACAGATTCAGCTTCTATATTTTTTTTTTTTTTGATGTGAAAATCAAATGGAATAAAAATCAGTAAACTATATTTTGACCAGCTTGTTTGAGCATGGTGAGCATGCACACACAGATAGGTGACTAAAGAAAATTGTTTAAAAAATAATAATTTTTAAACAAGGCATCTTTTATTTGAATTTTATAGATCTGTGTGAATGATGACTTGGTGTTGAAGAAATTTGCCTGTTCCTCAAGTGAGAAGGTAATCATGGAAGAGCAGAGGGGCTCTATAGATCGCTCTCCCATCAGCCTTGCCTGGGACATCTTCTCCAGCCCTCAACAGATCCTAAAAATGAATGGCTACTGTTCAATGAGGTCATCTCCTTCACACATCTTAACCAGGAAGGGTGAGTAACACATGTTTGTGATACATAAGTGCTATTTGCCCAGTTCATGTGGTAAGTGGTGGAGGTATGTTGCTGTTTGCATGTTTCATGACCTTGACAGGTCAGCTCAGACTCTCAAGCCTTGATGAAACACATGTAACACCTTTTGCCAAATCCCCAGTGTCTGCCATGAAACCACCTGATACGAATGGAGAAGTATATTCTGTAAGTTCTTCTGTCATGTACCCAGACTAGTGAGCTAAGTGGTGTATCAAACAGCCGTTTTAGATTGAACATTTTTAAGGTGTGTTGTGGTCCTGATGTTTTAGGGAGAAACTGAAGAATTTTATAAAGGATCGGTGACCAATGCAGTAAGAGGCAAATATAGATCTGTCAAGAGCTCTGAGAAAGAGACACCGAGTACTGGGTAAGTTAAAAGATGGTGTTAAGAATTAGTTATGCTTGAAGTCATGATTGGGCAAATGTTCTGAATGTATTGAAGTACAACTATATTATAACTATTCTGCCATGTTAATGAAATTTGTATAGACCTTCATATTCATACCAATCAGCCACAACATTTAATCCACTGACGGGTAAAGTGAATAACATTTATCATCTCATTACATTGGCACTTACCAAGGGGTGGGATATATTAGGCAGCAAATGAACAGTTAGTTATTGAATTTGTGTTAGAAGCAGGGAAAAGTGGCAAGTGTATACATTTGAGTGACTTTAATAAGGGCTAAACTTTGTAAATTTTAAAGGCTAAACAACTGGGTCAGAGGATCTCCAAAACGACAGGTCTTGTTGAATGGTCTTGATATACAGTGTTTGGTATCTGCCAACCAAGGTCATGGGCACACAAAGCTCACTGATACATGAGGAGTAAAAATGTCAATGCCGGATATGACAAAAAAACGCTGTCAGAACGAGCTATAGAACTAACTACAAGCCAAAGTACCCATGCTGACCCCTGTCTGCTGCTGAAACATCACATGAGTATGAGAAATAGACAATGGATAAATGGAAAAAGGTGGCCTGGACTGACGAATCACATTTTCTTCTACAACATGTGTATGCCCAGGTTTTTCACTTGCCTGGGCCAAAGATTGCACATTGGACAGAAGATGAGCCACCAGATGCAGTGGAATGCTCTGTTGGAAACCCTTGGGTCTTGGCATTCATGTGGATGTAACTTTGAAAATACTCCCCCTCAAGTGTTCCCTTATGGCATTGGCCTCTTTCAGCAGGATAACGCACCCTAACACACTACAAAAATGATTCAGGCATAGTTTGAGGAACTTGACACAGTTCAAGGTTTTGAATTGGCTCCCGAGCTCCCCACATCTTAGTCCAATTGTCTGCATGTTTGATGTGCTCATAACTTACTGGACTTACAGAATCTGCTGCTGTTGCACCAAATCCAATTAATCAGCCTTTTAACCTTGCTAATTGTAAAAATGTATGTGTATGAAAGAAAGCAAAACACTAAAATATGCTTTTCTTCTCTTTCAGTAACTTTAACCAGACAAAAAATACAGACAGCACCCTTGCAAATCAGTTGTCTCAAAAGTTGAACTTGAGCCGATTGAGGAAATTTCAGAATCTCTTCTCATATTCAGACTTGATTACCAAAGTAAGAATGCCTAGTATTGTTTGTTGGATGTTATTTATAAGTATATAGTAGTTTATAGTTATTACCAAATTTGTTTTTTAGCCTGATGAATATGATGAGCAGAACCAGGCAACTGATAAACCAGGACCAAGAGAAAATGATCTCACATCCTACCATGAGCAGGACTCAACTGTCTGGTAGGGATTTCACACAATAAAAGGTCAGAAAAGGTCTCTGAAAATATTTGTGGAGAGAGGATAGTAATTTCTTTCCACCCGTTCTTTCAGTGAAAAGAGTGGCTCTGACCTGAGTCTTGTGTTTAAGCAGATGTCTTGTAATGTATAAATTACCTGACATGTTAAATTATTCAGGGGCATACTTGTTGTATATGCTGATGTGTTTTGGTTTGTAACTCACAGCGGTACAGGTGACACCACTACCAAGAAAGAATCAACCTTCACTCAGGATTCAGATTCCAAAGACCGGCTAGCCTGTGCTAGGTGGGTCATCTTTTCCATCCAATTTATTATCTTTGTCCATCTCTATCACTGTATTGGGTTTTTTATATTAGCCTCTATGTTGTTTTGTGTCTGTGTAGACTGCTACAGTTTCTGAATCCAGATCTTATAAATTCAGACTCAGGATGCATTGATGACAATGTAAGTGCTCGATCCTCACTCTTATGTGCTAATCTGAATCATCTTGCTGCTGTGAATGAGATAAGATGAGGATTTATACTTTGTGTTTCAGGTTGTGTGCTTTGAGCCCAGCAGGAGTGGAGTTTTAATTCACTCCCCTTTCCCCATCAGCCCCTGCAAGAGCTTGACCCATGCTCCCATCACTGAGCAGTTCCGCAAGGTACTGCAACCTTTTCTTCTCTGTGCTTTTTAAAATCCTTTTCCAAACATTTTGTCAACTCAGTTCAAATTAGTGGTCTATCATTCAAAGTGTTCAAAAGTTGAGGTTTCTCTGTTTTAATATATTTGTAATGTGAATGCAAAATATGATGCACCCCATGTTCTATTTAGTGTTCCTTCCTTTTTATGGTTAGTTCCTGTTGAGGAGAAAATACAGTGAGCCATGCTTCACTGAGAGCTACTGCTGGCCACCTGTGGCACGGGGTTGTGACACAGTGCTAGTATGCCCCAGTGAAAATAATCATCTCTACTACATCCCCCCTCTCCTGGTTCAGCTGCAGCTGGCCCCTCCGTTCAGTGCTCTCACTAAACACACTGGGGTGAGGAAGACACCAGAATACTCACTGAACCACATCTATGTACTTTAATCCTTTCAAACTGAAAATTTAAAAATACATGTTTGGATAGAGAGAACACATTTTATCATTCAGTTGGTTCTATTACTTTTTAAATTTTTTTAAAAATATTTTTGCCATTGATCCCATCCTCTTGCTTCTTTTTCAGCCCATAGCAGTGATACTTTGTCCTGAATGGGAGACGGTGCAGTTTGTATTTGGGTTTCTGGAGGAGAGCCAGGCAGCTGCAAAGCTCCACACTGCTGCTGTGCAGATTGGACTGGGCAAAGATGAAGCCAAAAAGACCAAAATTCAAAACAACTGTGAGCATACATTGCTTCTGTTGTCGTCATTTAAGATGCATTTCCAAATTTGAAGTAGGATGGTTGCCACTCCTGAATCACTTTGGCCCGTTTAGCTCACAGTTGCATAGGCATAAGTGAATCTGATCACATATTCGCTAGTGATAAATATTACCTTGTTTGTTTTTTTTGGTGTGGTGTTCATTACATATCAGGTCAGTTGCTGGTCACCACCCCCTTTAGCCTGGTCCGGCTGCTTGAGGTACACCACTTTCTCTTCCTTAGACTCTGCTACCTGGTTCTGCATGAAGCTTTTGAGCTTTACTCACGAGCACCTGATCAGGTTAGAAATAATAAAAAGAGGGAAGTGGAAACAGGAACAAATATTTGACATCAGGATGGTAACACTGTTTCTCTCTCCCTCTCTGAAGATGGCAGCCATCTTACAACATTTTCAGAAAGTGGTGTCGAGAGAAGAAAGAGATGCGTGTCCTCGGCAGATTGTTGCTGTAAGCAGCCACTGGAGTCGAGAACTGGAAGACATGGTTTGGGAAAACATGGTTAGCCCCTGTGTCATCATCACGGTTCCAGAAGAAGCAGCAGTGTATGGTGGTGTTCATCAGGTCAGGCACATGTCATTCTCCTGAGTGAGAGAACACATGAGAATGTTTTATACTGTTGTGCTTGAGAGACACCGTCGACTGGAATCAAATTCCTTGTATGTGTTCGTTCACATACTTGGCTAATAAACACGATTCTAATTTCATTCTGATTCTGATGATCTTCATTAGGGTTTAGTTTGGTAGTTGACCATACTTGTATATTAAGACCCGTGTCTTCTATTTTAGACACATCTGTGCATTCACGTTTTGTAAGGAGCTGAATACATGTTTTCAAAAGTAGCAGAAATAAAGCCTGTTATGTAGATAGATTAGATAGATTAAAATTTTATTAATCACTCTGGAAGATTCCTCCAGGAAATTCAGTTCCCAGCAGCAGTACACCAGCATAGTTGTACAGTCATAAATGAAAAAACTAAGATAAAAATAGAAGAATATAATTCTTGCTTAAATATAAAATAAATAACATGAAAAGTTTAAAATACTGCATTTTTCGTGGTTTTTAAAAAAAAAAATTTTTTTTAAACGTTTAAATCCTGTTTCTCATCCAAAGACAATTCTGTTGTGTCTGGACTGCAATAAGACCTCAGTTTTGCTCAGCTCTCTGGACTTCAGTCCCTCTGTTCCACAGAAAACCCTCATCTTTACCAACACAGCAGAAGAAGTGGAGCATGTTTACAAGGTACAGTGGTTGTTAGTTTATAGCTGTTACTGAGCCTGTTTGTAATCGTCTCACTTTTCTGAAGTTTAGCATGTTTTTATAAAAGGATATTTAGTGAAGTCTACAGATGCAACACTCCAATTCAACTAACCTGTTATACATTTATGCAGGCTATCAGCAACACAGCAGCATTCTCCTTGAAGGCTCATGAAGGCCTTACTGATCATTTTAAATTTGTGGTTGAGCAGTGGAAAAAAGACATTGGTCCAGGCACACAGGTTATCTTGGGTATGTGTATTGTGAAATCTTTTGATTACTGAGCATATTTTACGTGTGTTTAATGAATATATCGTTTATTGTCATTTTGTACCTCTTTCTCCCAGTGACCACCAATGATTGCATGAAGGCTCTTGGTATCAGAGATGCCACATGTGTGGTGCATTATGGGTTCCCAATCTCACCTAAACTATTTGGGAACCGACTGTTCTCCATGTCAGAGAACTTTAAGAATCTCTCTAACAAGGTAGCAAATCGTGCCTTTTGTTGACCGTTTCGGTCAACCTCTTGGTATTTGTTGAGCAAATTAGTATTTGCTAAAGTATAGTTTTTGCTTTTGTAAAGTGTGTGTGTGTGTGTGTGTGTGTGTGTGTGTGTGTGTGTGTGTGTGTGTGTGTGTGTGTGTGTGTGTGTGT
>JBBJLS010000128.1:11933615-11962409 GCA_037577275.1 Bryconaethiops microstoma
TATATGTAACATTAAAACCAGTTATCTAATATTGTGTAGCTCCGCCTTATCCAAACACCCAAGATGCTGTGGTTTCTGGCACCAAGATGTTAGCAGCAGATCCTTAGGTCGCGCAAACCCTTTACCATATCCTCAAATCATTCCTAAACCATTTCTGCACTGTAGGAGCATTATCCTGCTGAATTAGGCCACTGCCATTAGGGAATATCATTGCCATGAAGTGGTGTATGTGGTCTGCAACAGTGTTTAAACAGGTGGTATGTGTAAAAGTAGGACATGAATACATGACCACTCTTTACATGGACCACTTTTTGTTGGTACTAACAATTGCATGATAGGAGCATCCCACACGATCTGATGTTTTCAAGATACTGTGACACAATAGTCTGGCACAAGTCTGGCCCTTGTCAGGTCAGTTGCTGCCTGAGGTTTCACACTCCTTTAAAAAAGGTGCCATTGTAACAAGATTGTAACAGTGGTTTTAATGGTATGCCTGATTGCTGTCTGTAACATATACAATATTTCAAGGGTTTGCAAAAATATGCTTTAGTGTATTATAATATTATATGCTTTAGTGTATTAAAAATATACAGATTCCTAATTTAACATTGGGCAGATCTTTATCACTTCTCAGAGCAAGAAAGATAATCTGGGATCAGTTTGAGTCTTTACATGAATGAGAATTACATGAATGTTGCTTTTAGTTTATATATTATGTAATCTGTACTACTGGTTTTAATTAAGAGAGAATTGCATTGCAGCAAATTACATGTCCTAATGTGCTGTGTGTTCCATTAAAAGGAAAGACATCCTCCGCTTCTTGGACGCGGAGAGGGACGTGTCTGTCGTGAAAAGCAGCTTTAAGCCTGGAGACACCATCCACTACATTCTGGACAAGCGCAGGACGCTGAACGTGTCCCACACTCTGCACAGCCTGCTGCCCGAGGTGTCGCCTCTGAAGAACAAGCGGTTCAGGACCTGCGCCGTGGTGGGCAACTCGGGAGTCCTCCTCAAGAGCGGATGTGGAAAGGAGATAGACAGCCATGATTTCGTTATACGGTAATTTCCCTTCCAGCTATTATTCACTTATCGCCAGCCTTTAGGTATTGGGTTCTCACAACAATGGCCAGGCCATGAGACTGGTAAAAGCCTGTCTCCGAACCTGCCCTCCAGTCTGGTGTACAGATTGCTTTACCAATCTTGTAACCTATCTCTGCTGAGTCATTAATTTATGGCAGCTTTAACCAATGTAATCAAATGAATCCCCTTTCATCCAGTTTGCGGGAAAATGGCTGGAAGCCAGATATTTGTCAGAGTTATTCAAGCAGAGTTTCAGATTCAATCTGTCAATGTTTTTCATAGCTGGCGACCTTTCCTTCTATGAATTATGCAACATGAACCCGATATTCGAAAATGGACTTGTTAAAGGGAAATTCCACCAGTTCCTTTAACATTTAAGTGGTTAAGATTCAAATTCATTCCGAATGATCCGAGTGTGAAGCTCAGTTCTAGAGAAATTGATTAATTTGGAATTTTTCATTGTGGTGATGGGAAACTAAAGTCTGAAGAGTTTAATAACCCTTAAAGCTACCACAGAGAAAGTGACTACGTGACATTGTTTTGAATGCATTGCCTGATATCTGATGCCAGTGTTTTATAAAAGGTACCAAAGATACTTTTTTCAGGTTATCAGTCATCAACATTACATATAAAACATCAGGAGACATGTTTAGAGCCACTGGTCATTTGGGGTGGGAAAGAATATGTTCATATTTGTGCTGTGGACATTATGACCCCTGACTTCTATCACCACCACTGTAACCATTTCTCTTCAGACCTCTCTAAATGACCAAATAAAACCAAACTAAATCTTAACCATGGAGTTAGGCTGACATTTTGAAAAATCAGTAGAATTGTCCTTCAAAAAGCAGCTTACTGGGAAAGTTTATGTATTTGTTATCCACATAGACCCAACATAGAACACAAACACAACATGTTTTGCTGCTCTCGTAAGTGCTCTCCTAAAAAGCCTAATAGCATAGCCTATGCCATGATGTCTCAAAGAGCTCCACATAAAAGCAGGCCTATTTTAGGCCAGCAGAACTGCCAGAACCTCACTAGAGTTTTCTAGCATTTACAAAGAACCATTACTTTGAGTCATATCAGATCAACCCCTGCTTTGGTTAAAATAGTTTATTGTTGCACAGTAGTATGGTGAAGCATAGTGATGAATACGAGTTGCTTTACGGATGCACTGATATAGAATTGAGCTGAAAATTAAATAAATCAATAATTCTTATCCTATCAATAACATTGTGAAGCTGTTTTTTGAAACATTCTTATTATAATAATTACATTAAGCTTAAAACCTACGTTCTTTAGGCTATAAACATCACTGGAGGAATATACATGATTAGTTGGATTAACGATATTCTATAGTGCAAACTGCAGTTATTCTTCTTTTGAAAAACCTTCACACTGCTGATATTTTGATTGCATGTGACTACATTTGATTGCGTGTGACCATATGCAAGCAGAAATGTGGGCATCAAGTTTTCAGTTGCACTTCTCTTATCTGAGTAAGTGTAAAATGTACGTTTGTCACATGTGAACACACCCCAGCACAGGACAGTGTGAAATTCTTTCTCTTCATTTAACCCATTCACCAAGTGAAGCAGTGGGCAGCCAGAAGCACAGCACCCAGGGACCTTGCCCAAGGGTGCCACTGGGATTTGAACCCACAACCTTCCGATGACAGGGACAACTCCCTAACCACCAGGCCACCAGCTGCCCCAGATATATGTCAGCTGCTGATGTACCTTGCATCCTTGTCTGTATTAGGGGTGCGAGATGTATTAGAGGCAAATACTAGTAATCTCAATTTTGAAAATGAGTACATTTAATTAGTATTATTGGCCCAGTGTTGGAATTGTAAATAATACATAAAACCGTGCATCTCATGCTCAGCTTGCACGTGTAATGATGCGTGAGGAATTAGCAGTGGTGGGAAGAGAATGTATACACTTCTGTATGAATAGGAGTGCTTGGACAAGACTCTTACATTCACTTACTGTTGTGAACGGCTCTAGATTAGAGTGTCTGCCTATAATTTAATATGGTGGTTAGGAAGTTGCCCCTGCGATCAGAAGGTCATGGTTTCAAATCCCAGGATTGTTAGTGGAACCACTGAGGCACCCTTGAGCAAGATACCATCCACGCACAGTGCTCCCTGGGTAAACAACCCCCCCGGTTGGTGAAAGCCCCCTGCTTCACTTGGTGAATGGGTTAAACGCTGAGAAAGAATTTCACACCGTCTGTGGTGTGGTGTGTTCATGCATGACTATAAGGGGGCCACTTAACTTTACTATTTACTTTATCTCAAAAGTAAGAGTATATTTGCTTCCAAATGCAAAAAATTTGCATTATCTGATTATTTATATCCATAATTTAATTATCCGATTATCCATAATCCGTGTGAGTGTGTTTTGGTCTTAGCCCTGCCCCTTGTTGTCCTGGTCACCTGTGTCTAGTTCCTGTCTCTGACCCTACCCAGGTGTTCTCTTTTCTTTAGTCAGTATAAATATCCCTGTATTTCAGTCTGTGTTTGTGGATTCAGGGTGAAATCTCTTGTC
The DNA here is from genome assembly GCA_037577275.1 of Bryconaethiops microstoma. Taxonomy (NCBI): domain Eukaryota; kingdom Metazoa; phylum Chordata; class Actinopteri; order Characiformes; family Alestidae; genus Bryconaethiops; species Bryconaethiops microstoma. Next base: position 11,937,248 of record JBBJLS010000128.1, read on the forward strand.
AGGCTGCTCTCTGTAAAATATCCTTTTGGAATGCTGTTATGATCATTTCTACTTGTGTTGGTTTTCTTGTCTTTTTGTAAACCTGTTAATTTCCCCCTTTGTTTCTGCAGTGCTGCTGTTCTTGTTATCTTTTGGACCATCTTGTATTTTTATAGTTTCTCATGCTTTCGTGTACCCCAGACCCCTCGTCTTTGTTTGTGTTTTTGTCACTTGTTCTTTGGCATTAAACCTTTTGTATCCTGCGAATAGATCCTGCTCGCCTCAACCCTCACATAATTTGCAGTTGAAAAGTAATTAGAGCAAAGTAAAATTATTATTATTGGCCATAACACTGTGTTAATTATTAGTTAGCAAATCAGTGCAGCTGTGCAGAACTACTGAACAGTTGTGCAGGCCTGATCAGTTTTAGAGGTATGACACATGAACAGAGATATTCTGTTTTCCATTCACTGAAACAGGCAGTTTCATGCTGCCTCACACCTCTTTTATTTCGTATGACTAATGCCCTACAGGCAGCCTGAGGGTTTTCTTTCTGGCTCTAACGTTTGCTTTTTTCTTACGGGCCTGGCTCAGATGTAACTTGGCCCCCCTGGTGGAGTTTGCGGAGGATGTGGGCTTCAAGTCGGACTTCACCACCATGAACCCATCTGTGATCCAGCGGGTGTACGGCGGTTTGCGGAACGAGACGGTGCGGGAGCGTTTTGTGGAACGTCTCAGCATGCTGAACGACAGTGTCCTGTGGATTCCCGCCTTCATGGTGAAGGGCGGAGAGAAACACGTGGAGGGCGTCAACGAGCTTATACTTAAACGAAAGCTTCCGGTGCACATGGCCTACCCCTCACTCCGCCTGATTCATGCCGTCAGAGGGTGAGTCACACAAGCAGTTAAAGTAGCCCACATCATGGAAGTCTGAACTTCTTTGAAGTAAGAGTTTGATGTATTATGCAAATATTGCGTATTGTTACATCCTCAGTCCGTACGGTCTATTTATAGAAAAGGAACTGCAGGAGTATTCCGTTAGGCCTCATGGTTTTTATGATTATGATTACCAGCACATTTACATCTGTACACTTTCAGCCTAAAGCAGCTGCACCCATTTATGTTCAGGTTTTTAAGAGTGTGTCAGCCCAGACTGCTTTCTAAATAGGGCACAATACAGAGCAGCCAATCAGAACAGTGATCATTTACATGCAGTGGTATGTGGACCCCCCCCCCCCAAACTGTGAATTTAAGTAATCTAATGAACTACGATCACTACAATATTTGAAGTATTTCAATAAAAGCACACTTTGCCGGTGGATCTGTTAAGCTTTGGGGTTGTGTGGCACAGGAAATATTGCGATTGAGGGATTAAAGAGTTCTTCTTCATGTTGACAAATTCTGGAAGCTATTGTTCCACCGCCAGTGAAGAAAGTGAAGAAGTAAATATGTTGGATATTACAATGAGACAGTGATCCAAAACACAGCAAAATCAGCCTTGAACTACATCAAGAAATGCAAGATTTTGTGATTTTCATTTTTTCATATTCGAATGAATATCATTGAAAAATCATTAGATGTTCAACATGGTGTGCATGCATAACGGCCTATAAATATTTCTTAACTGCGGGCATTCTTCAAGGACAAATGGAGAAAAAGCTCCTAAAAGCAAATAAAAAGAATTATTCAAAAAGTATAATTATAATTGCAATTGAATAAAATATTAAAATATTCAGAAATATATTTTAAGTTCCATGCTGATGTGGGGTTTACTCCTTTTCACTTAGGAAATAAAAAAGTATGTAATTTGACCAGGGTTGCCCAGACTCTCACATATAACTGTATATCAGTCTTACAGGCTGGAAAATGATCACGTAAATGTTTTTGGTGGATAAAACCACAAGCGTCATAAGTGGACCCCAGAGAAAAGGAGGGTGCAGCTGAAATGAGAATAAGCAGAGTACTCCACTTAAGTAATAACAACAAATGTCAACTGGGTCATGGATGGGGATTAAATAATTATGCTAGCGGTGGAGGTGTAGTAATGATCTCGTCTTTATCACGCTGTTGTTTGCAGTATTACACTTAGAATTTAGAAGTTAATTGCTGCCAGTCACGGGGTTGGATGTCGAGTCATATGGCTGAACAAATCTAAATTGATCTGAACAGAGGCTAATAGCAGATCTGAGCAGAAGGCGCCCATAGAAATAGTGATAATTAATGTTAACATTTCATTAACATTAATTTGATAGGTTAATCGTACTCTCCAGATTCTCTTTATATTCTGAAATGACCTTAAAGGCAACAACGAAAGGGATTAGCTCCATAGTGCACGTGCACATTAAGGCCTGCTGCTCTTGTAGTCTGAAATTATTTTCAGTAGGATTTTTTAAGAAGCGGACTGTACACAAACATGCTTTATTTAGCACCTTTTTAAAGCTTTTCCTTAAACTCTTCTGGTTCATTGGTGTGATAACACTACATAATTAGTTCCAAAACTTCACAACAGTACTGTCGCGCTTCAGAAATATCCCTGCAAAAGCCTTGCAAAAGCAGCTGGTAACACTTGAGTGGAAAGGGGGATTTGCGATCTGAAACTAGTCCAGCAGGGCCGTGACCGCTTTGCCTTTGGTGGAACAGGAAAGTTCACTGTAGCGATTAGCCTCCTTGAAGATGACGGGAGGCTTTGGCTGGTGTGCGTTTACCCCGTTTATCCCAAAAATGTGCCTTTGAGTTGCACATCAGACGTTCCTGTCGTGTTTTCTTATTTTCCCGCTGCACGCTTTCATTCTTGGTCCAATCACGGGCGTCAGAAGTACGAATGCTGCAAATTAAGCTCGTCTGAAGACAAAAGGAGAAAGCATCGCTCAACATAAATTGGTGTGAAGAGCCCAGGCCTGCCGGTGTTAGCTAGCGGGGAGCCCACAGCTTCTGCCCTCTGATTGTCATTTCTAAATCAAAGCCAACCTGCAGGCAGCCACCTGTGGACCACCTTTACAAGGCAGCGCTCGGTGGGTAATGGGCTTAAAGACAACCCAGTGATTACACACACTCCTCATTCATGATGCAGACCTGAAAAAGCCCATAAGTGCTCTTAGTCTTCAGACTCCAGACCATAATGTTTTCAGTTGTTGTATGAAAACAAAAGCTCATTGCTCCAAAAAGGTGACTTTATAGTAGAAGGTAAGAAAATGATTTCAGCTGTACGTTAATGTGACGAGCTTTTATTCTAAGTCATTTTGGACCATTTCAATTGGTCTGTTTGTCTTGGAACATTGACATCATTTAACGGGCAGCTGCCGTTTTGAGGTTAAAAAAAACAAAAAACAGAGTTGAGTTCTTCGGACGACAGTAACGGAATTATATTTTCATTTCAAATTCCACGGTGAAGGAGGGGCATGTATATCAGCCTCGTGGAGCAATTCTGGAAAGGCCAAGGAGAAAGGAGAACATATTCACATCTGTTAAATTAGTTTTCCTTCCACTAGCCTGTCTTGGAAATGAGGTTATTGTACTTCTCTGCTGGAGTCTTTACATCTAGTGATCTTTTAAGCATGCGTGGGGGGGGGGTTACGATTACCTTTGAAGGTACTTCAAATGCACAAGAAAATGCACAAGAATTCAGAAATACATTGTCGTCAATGCGGTTCTCCTAACAGCTATTGGTCAGTTGGTGTTTGATTACGGCCTTCAAAAGGTGTTCATTCTAGCCACGTAGTCCTGTGGGCACATCAGATGTTCTTGTGAGTTACCATGGCAGCCAAGCACCTTTCTCTTTTCAATGACACCTTCAGACCAGCCTGCTCTGGCGCTAAATATAGGCCTCTGAAGAGTGAACCGCGTCTCAGTCAAGGCGACTAACCCTGGAGGCCGCCACTTAGTGCTAGATTGGATCGAACTCCTAAAGCCCCCATAAATTAAGACCAACATTGAAACGAACCACAGTAGACACGTTCTTTATTTCAGATGTATTACTTTTGTTTTGCTATACAGTTTACATATAATTACATCAGTTACGCTCACTCTATACTCACCTATCCATACATCCTTTATCTGAACCTCTGGGGCGTGTCTATCCCAGTGGTTTTAGGGTGAAGGTAGAGAAACACCCTGGACAGGTTACCAGTTCATCACAGGGCATGTCATTCTCTATGAATAATGTAATGAAAATGATATAATAAAAGATATAATAGTAAACCTTCCATTCTAAAGTAACTGATACATGTTACTTAAACTGTTAAAAATGTACAAACTAGGGATAAACAGTATCATGTTATATTTATTATTTTAGTGATATTGTAATGAATTATTTCACTTTGTTATTCTGGATCTTTCACAGATATAGCAGGCACTTTTAGAACACTAATAGAATACTGAGAAACTGTGTGTGTGTGTGTGTGTGTGTGTGTGTGTGTGTGTGTATATATATATATATATGTATATATATAAAAAATCATAAAAAGGACATATTTAAACCATGTATAGAGGGCTTGTAAACAGCACCCAGTGAATAGCAACTGCCTAAATTGGATATCAGCCCATTATAATATTTTATTAACTAATGAATTTTATTTTTATCTTTTCTTTTTCTCTTTATTAAATTAGCTCATTTTAATATAGTGGTACCATTTTGCTGTTTTTTTTCCCCTGCTGCGAACTTCAGGAAAAAATATTGCAATGTTTCTTCGCAGCACACACATACTGAATTATTGATAAATGCAAATTAAACCCGTTCACATGTTCAAATAACCTTCTGGTTCACAGTGCTGCGTCCTCTGTGATAATGCCTTTCCCAGCTATCGTTTTAGTAATTCAATGAAAATTAATAGCTCGTTAAGTGACGCCTCATTAATATGCAAGGTGCATACCTGCATTTTCACTGAAATTAGCATTCGTAGCAAAGCGGGGCTTGGTTATGCAGGACGCCGCTCCCAGCACAAAGCCAGTAGACCATTACATCCTTACGACAGGCAAATTATGGCCTAATTTGTCATTCATTTACAGACCTACTAAAATTACATCTCGCGTGATCCAGTTAGACTAGTCTAGGAGTATATTGGAGAATGGCAGCGACTCCGCTGCTGCTTTTTGCATAGCCTAATTATATAATTAGTTGATTACACAGAATTATATATGATAAGTTGCTGGCGCAATCTAATGCTCTCCGTTCCAGTCTTGAGGTGATGTATTTTACATAAGCCAGTGTTAAAGGGCCTGTATCCCATATTTTTGTTTATTGTTTCATTTTATTTTCCTGAAGTCCACAAATGATATTGAATTGGTTTTATGCATCGAAAACAGACGCTGTTGATGTTTAGAGAGAACACTTTTATTTTTAATGGGGAAAGGCATCTGTGAACATCTGCCGTGTCGCAGAAATTCTTCGTTTGTTGAAGGAAAATACTAAAACCAAATCATTTCAGTAAAGCAATATTCCCTGCTGCTATTCCCTAATATTTTAGATACACAAAACTATCAAACACCAGGATTTGCCTTATTAATGATTTAAAAATCATTACTAAAGCACGCTACTACTAACAGAACCTGTTACTTTAAGAGGTTACACTCAACGCAAGTTCAAAATGTTTCTAAATGTTTGTGGCACGAAACTCAAGTTCCGCTCATCCTTCCACCCGAAGGTGAACCAGTTTCTGAAGTCAAAATAAGGAGTTATATTATTGCATTTCTGACATAAGAATAATGCCTCTTATTCTTAAAAAAATATCTATTATATCAAAACAATTGCATACTCACTCAGTGAGTAATATCTTTTTTTTTTCTCTCTCAGTGAGTAATATCAATTCGACTTAGGAGGTCAAATTCTCAAAAAAATAATTGAAATAAGTTATTTGAATGTAATGAGTCACAATTTGAACCAGAATCAGAGAAGGATTTCAAAAAACATTATTTCTCCAATCTAGCAGAAAGCACGTGAGTCAAACAGGGAATTAAGTTGTGCTGGTCACATGTTAATTACGAAGGTGCCTGTCTCCATTTGCATGGAAATAACCCAGTAAATTGGCCGCCCCCGCCGGGGCCAAGTGTCAGTGCGCTGTCAGTAATTAGCACCTCTTTAATAAACCTCCTCATGTACACTTAAATTAAAAGTGCCAAACAGTTTCTTTGCACGATACCGTAATGAAACGACTTTTTTGCGAGAATGAACTTCCTTTTTAAATTTGAAAGAACCTCCACATAGCGTGCAGATTCTAACTGCTCAGAGCTTTTATTAAAGGAAGATTAATACGACATTTAAAGAGTTCTTCACATTCTTTTCAAGACACGACTCTTTAGGGAACCGAAGGTGATTCCAGTTCGGCACTTCTTAAAAAAAGAGTATATGTACACGAATTCTGTTCTGTTAGTTGCCCCGTATTGTTCTTCGTTCAGCAATAGTCTGGGCTGAAACTGCAGTGTGGATGGATGGGCTAAATAAGTGCTGCATGATAAATAGGTGGATGTAGTTTAGTGAAACCAAGAACAGAACAGATCACCACAAGACTACAAGTGCAGACAGGACAAGAGAGAGTGCAAGAAATAAACACAAGAGCAACAGAACAACCAGACATGACAACTTGTGGTGCAATCGACAATAGCTAACGTACTAGTCTGAATGAATACAATATTATGACAGATACTGTATTCCAGCAGCAGAGAGTTGTGTGTGCCAAAAGGCAGAACAGAGGGAGACAGCAATAAATATGATTGTGCAAATATAGCAGTAACAGGACAGAAAATATGCAGTGTAATAAATAGAAAGGTATTTCCAGAGGTAACTTAAGTCTGAGTTGTGTGTTTAAAGCAGAAAAGATGTGTATGCAGTGTGTATGCATTGTGTTAGGTGGAGAAAAGGGAAGTTCAGTGCAGGAGTGTGTTGGTGGTGTGTGTGTGGGCGGGGGGGGGGGGTTGGGGTAGTTTATGTTTCAGTTTCAGTTCTAAATACCTGAAACTGAATGTTGTAAATACCTTCTGACATCACAAAAACAGAGCATTCCTTTTGGGTTAGTTTCCACATATGGAACAAAGAATGAATATTTCTGAAAGTTTATCAATGGCTGTGACTGAAACGGATCCTTAGTGTTTGCACTACACAGGGATGAACTGTTCAATTTACTGTAAATAACTGATAATTAATTATGGGCACTTTTTTGGTATAAGTCTGCATCGCTACTCATCATTCGCATAAACAAATCAACATTAGCATTTGTTTCTTGGTAGACCGAGAAAGCGTAGGGGACGAGGAAAAAAAAAACCCTGATCTCAACAGGAACAAGTTCATTAAGGAAGATTGCACTGCCCTCTAAATCTGGAATTCCATTTAACAGCTTGGACACTAAGAGAAAAATGGCCAACATATTCAAATGTGCCCTTAAACCATCTGGGGACATATTCAGGATCCATTTCAGTTATGTTTCCTTATCAAAGGCGAGGGAAATCCAGTTTTCCGTGCTCTGAGCTTCATAAGCAGTATGATTCACACATCAAATGACACTCATATGTTTTTGTTTGTCAGGTACTGGCTCACAAACAAGGTGAATATCAAGCGTCCCAGCACCGGCCTGCTGATGTACACCATGGCCACGCGTTTCTGCGACGAGATCCACCTGTATGGATTTTGGCCGTTCCCTAAAGACGCCAGTGGAAATCCTGTGAAGTATCATTACTACGACACAATCAAGTACCGGTACTTCTCCAGCGTGGGGCCTCACCGGATGCCACTCGAGTTCAAGACGTTGAAGACGTTACACAACAAAGGGGCCCTAAAGCTGACCACGTTTAAATGTAGACAAAATTGACGGGCTCCACTCGGGCATCGTCGTGCCACTCTGGGCCACTTTCGATCAAAAAGACAGCAGAATTAGTCGTGTGACACTTTCTTGAATACAAGAAAGAATCGAGAGATTCTTTTGAAACTTGAGGGTCTGAGCATGCCTTCAATTGGACATTTCAAAGGCATGGTCTGCACAGTGTGTGGTTATGAGGTTCAAACAGTGGTTCAAGGTGTGCGCTAAAAAATTGTATTTCTGTAACAAAATCCCCATCGGTGAGCTGAGCTCTTGACTCACGAGCATAAAAATGTCACTTTTACAGATACGTTGCAGTAGTTCAGCTGATGAGAAGAACCTCACCAGTTGTTTTAGAACTGTGGCGTTCTCACCTTAAAACGAGTAGCTTTGTGTCTACTGTAAAACGATGTCTTAATGATCCCAAAGAGCCTAATGTTCTAGCTAACCTTTCCTTGAGGGATTGTAATCTTCTTCATTGCTGTACTTTTTAGGACTTAGAGGCCTTTGTGCAAATTATTTTTATATCAGTCTAGAACATACGATATGTACATTTTTAAATTGGCTATATTTCAAAGGCAACACATCGCACTAATGTGTATGCACTGTTCGGTTGATTTTTTTTCTTTCTTTTTTTTTGTTTATAAGTTTTTTAAAGCTTAGGAGATAACAAACTGTATGTCTGAATGTATATCAGTTAGTACGACTGGTGGCAAAGATAAAAGGTCTGTTTTATAGAATGGTAGCCTGGTAATCATACTTCGGGAATGTCCTGCATATTTATTGTACCTGTGGATGTTGGGATTAAAGGGGTGGGCCAGTTTTGAGCCACGCTCATTCTTTTCACTCTTCAGTTTAAAGACCTGGATCTACTCATCTGCTTCTTTTTCTGTGGTGCTCTTAGTGAATTTTCATTGACATCTCACCTGTGAAATGAACTAAACCAGTCCTGGTGTCTTCAAGATGTTCTAAAACAGCTTATTACTTCTGCTACTGCCCATCTACTACTATACATTTTCTATTAAATGTGATTGAGTGTTGTTCAGTGTGTCCAGGCCTTTGGTGCTTCACCCAGTTCCTCATTCAGAACTTGGAATGACTATTTGCTGTCTGTAACTTTGTATATATGTAAGAATGTAATGATGTTTTCATTTGTTCCCAGCAGAAATGTACTAATTGATGACTGAATATTGTACTATATCTCATGCACTGAACAGCTGGAGTTAGTTATCATTACAGGCTTATTTCCTAGTGTTTCTCCAGAAAGTTGTCTGTTGTTTCGACAACACGTCCTATGTCCTGTTAATCAAAACATGTCTTAACATTGCTTAAAGGAGACATGGGCCACGCGTCATGCTATTTATTGTTACAGGAAAACTGCTTTGTTTTTATTACAGGATTTTTGTTTTGTACATTTGGCTTGTCTGTAATTTATATTGTATTTTTTTTGTACTTTGAATCAAAGTGACAAAGGTGTCCAGGGTGATGCACCTTGGATCGTTTTTAGGGAATTTGATACTCATTGTTTTGCTAAAATTGCAGCTTTAAAACTGAGTTGACATTTTTTCCAAGACCAGATTTATATGTTTGTAGATATTTTAGACAGGAGAAAATAAAATACATTGTTGATCCCCTATTGTCTGCGCGTGTGCAGTAAAGTGGTTCCTTACAGTCACATGTGAACACAGCATGAACAGTGTAAAAAAAAAATTCTGCATTTAACCTTTTCACCAAGTGAAGCAGTGGCAGCCACCAGTGCAGCAACCAGGGAGCAGAGTGTGGGAACAGTACCTCAGTGGTGCCACTGTCATTCCTAGGATTCAAACCCCAGGGCCTTTAATTCGCAGGGGCAACTCACTAACCATGAGGCCACCAGTCTCTGTGTGTGTGTGCCCGTCTGTGTAGGTGCCTACGATGATCGATAACGTGGATAAAATGAATGCAATTTAATATCCAGCTCTATGCCGCCTCAGTAATACAGAAGTCAATGTAAACACTCATCTATAATGTTGTTTGGTTCATATCATGATTTCAAGCGGATATTTGGCGCCCTCTATCGGTCCCTCGCTGTACACATTTCTCCACCCTTATTAAGAAGAGCAGCGCTATGATGGTTAACACCGCCCGCCCTCCGTGCTGTGATTGGGTAACATCCTCCCACCTCTGCGCTATGATTGGTTAACACTGACCGTCCTCCGCGCTGTGATTGGATAATATTGTCCTACCTCTGCGCTATGATTGGTTGCAGATTTGTATTGTAATTTAGATATACGTAATAAACACGACTTAATGTCAGTTTAATTTACTTACCGGTGCCCATGCACGTGCATAGCAACGGTGTCCAGGGAGCTTCCAGTTGCAGCTTCTGTTCATCAGAGATCTTAAATCATCCAAAATAATCTTAAATCACATCTAAGATGAGGAAGCAATTTTCCACAGACTTGTAAGTTATATAATAGAGGCTACTGAGTGCAGATCCGTGTTGGAGTGTAGTTTGTGATGTTGGTTTTGACAGGTGATAAAAGTGACTAACCAGCACATCTGTTACAGTTATTATTGAATCTGATCAGAGAGATTTCATCCTACAAATATCTAGATTTCTGATCTTCATTAGTGTCATAATGATAAATATAGTTTATCGCTAACGGAAGAAGTACACTATATGGACAAAAGTATTGGGACATACCTCTTAATTGTTTCATTCAGGGGTCCCTTACTTCCATTGCAGGACAATCTTAATGCGTGAAGATACAAAAACATTTTGGACAACACCATGCTCCCAACTTTGTGGACACAGTTTGGGGAAGAACCCTTTCTATTCCAGCATGAATGCCCAAGCGCCCAAAGCAAGCTTCATAAAGACATGGCTGGATGAGTTGACTGGCCCGCACAGCCCCCCGACCTCAACCCCATCCTACACCTTTGGGATGAACTGGAACAGAGATTGCGATCCTGGCCTTCTTGTCCAACATCAGAGCCTGACCTCATAAATGTGCTACGGAATGATTGGGCACAAATTCCCACAGAAACACTCCACAATCTTGTGGAAAACGTTCCAAGAAGAGTGGAATCTGTTAAAGCTGCAAAGAGAGGCATCAGATTCATATTAAAGTATTTGAATGCCGTGTCTTTAAAGTTCCTGTTGAAGTAATGATCGGGTGACCCAATACTTTTGTCCGTATAGTGTATGTGGAGCCTGCATTACTAGCAGTTAGCTGATAAGTAATGTTCATTACTCAGCGGCATCTTGGCCTGTTCTTCTACAGAAAGTATTTCAGTTTGTGTAAAGTTTGGGATGTCTTTTGTGAACAACTTACTTCAGATTGTGTTACACCATTTCTATTGGATTCTAAAATCTGGAGTTTCTTCTCTTTGAACCAAGTTGTTGTCTTGGATCACTGTGCTATGCTTGTGTGTTCAGACCTCCTGAGTTTTGCTCATTCAAGAAATGGTCCCCAGATGTAGTCGATCAATTGAGACATGTCTGGAATCTAAATTTTGCTTCTTTAGTTTGGTGCAGGAGCTACTGGGCTAAAGGGCAGACACTAGAAGTCAATACTCACCCAAATTGTTTCCGTAAAAATACATCTTCAAAACTTCTGTCAGCCCCCTCAGACAGCTTCCAGCTCTTCATAATGTGCCGCAGTCTGGCTGATACGGTTTAGTACACGATGGCCTTGTTTACCTTTGGTTTTATCATGCTTTTGCGTCATTGGATCATGTGTGGTTAGCACTAAATACAAGTGTAAACGACCTCATAGACTCATTGCGATCTGATCATTCAGACTACTTGCCGAGGTGGTCTGGGACACATGTGACCACAGAAACACTGCGACATTTCAACCAACACAAGGACTAACCCTAACCCTAACCCTAACCAACACAAGGACTAGTATTCACAAAGCAGTCATTCCTGAATGAGCACTCCTACTCAAATCAAAGTCAAGTCAAAGTGATCGTCATCCCAACCATATACAAGTTTACAGAAAGACGAAGTGGTGAAGCTTAGGTTCCACAGTGTACACATAGCGCAACAGACATAAGACGTTGTGCAACATACAGACATACAGAACAGTGCAAGTATAAATAAGACTGATGTTTAACCAAACCTGTCCTGAGTGTGTGAACAGCTCTGTACAATATGTAGAAATACAAGTAAAATGTGCAACGATTAAAAAAATGTAGTAGAGAATTGTGCAAACGGCATGAACATTATAGACAGTATAAAAGCTTAATATGCATTCTTAAAGGTTTCTGTACTCCTGACCTGGTTCAGGAAAGCAAACGTAGTCTAAAACAACTGCCAGCACCATTTAGCTACATGGTCATTTTTTGTTCATTTTTATAACTCACAGTAAGTCGGATGGTGTTCTAAACCATAGTCTCTGCCACCTTAAAGAAGAGCTAGAAGCAATTTAGATGTGCTTTAAGGACAATTTTACAGATATATTTGTGTTACTATTAATTTCTAGTGTTTGTTAGCAAAATTGGCCTTGCAGCTTCAGCTCTAAACTATACAAGGAAAATTTGGAGCCCAAATTTTGTTTAATTGATTACGTCTAAGAAAGTGGAAAACTGAATTTGATTTTTTCTCTTAACTGTTTCTTTCATCTTTGACCATAATTGAAAGGGACTATAACTGTAGAATTTGTGGTGTATTGTGTGTTGTTTTTGTTACATAAATGTTTAATATGAAGATTAGGAGACAAAAATCCAGATTATTCAGATTATCAGATGTTACTTTATTAAAACACTGGCTAAACACTAACACATTTAGATGAAAGCTACATTAGAAATGTTGCAAGTACAATATAGCTCAGTTTAACTCATTCATATCCAACAAGTAAATTCAATGTGAAAAGGAAAAACACAACAGAAGCTGTTCTGATTGGTCTATTCCTTGGAATTGAGTCAACATTCAGATGGATCACTTTTGTGATTTCATAAGACCTCAAGACTAAATACTGAAAAATGTCTTCAGATTTTTTGCAGTGCCAAGCGTAGGGGCACATATGGACCAAAATAAATTAAACATTTTAGATATGAACATTAATGTGTGAAGAAACAATATCAGTATGAGAAATGGGTTGTTTTACTCGATGAAAGAACACTTTTACTGTCATAACACATTAATGGACCGTAAAAAGGTACAATTTTACATATGGACATTAATAAAGAATATGACAAATGGGGCGTTTTACTCGATTAAAGGGCAACTTTACTGTCTTAACACGTTTTTCTTTCAGATTCAGAAAGGGTCCAGGTGGCGTGGACTGCAGCTGCTTGTTGATCACACAGAGTGGATCACTTATTCAATAACCACTTGCACGTGAGCTGTTTAGACGGATCCTTTTTCCCTTTTCATACTATTTTCTCAGCCTACAGCTGTAATTTACTACAAAAGCTTTTTTCCCCAACCAATTACTTTTCAATTTATATATTCTACTTTCTTTCAGACTCCCTGCTGGTTTGTTTTTCCCTTCGTCAAAACAATTTTTAGACATTTCCCATTCTCCTTCAGTGGCTATGAAGCTGTTACTTGCAAATGGCCTGTGTGGAATGACTCCTCAACAGGGCACCATAGTGGGGGGCCTGTATTTCATTATGGTGGGCATCATGCAGTTGGTGTTTGAAGTTGGTCATCTCCGCGTGGTTACAGAGCACAACGCCCAGACTTTCCTCAATGGCAACAACAGCTCCAGCGATAATGTCGCCTGGAGTTATTTGTACTTCTACTCCCTGCTCACACTGGAGAGCATCACTCTGGTTCTAGGTGTGGTCCTGCTGGTGGGAGTGTGGTTTCACCGTGTGAGCGTCATCCTGGGATTCGCTGTTTGGCTGGTGCTATTCGATGTGACTGTGGTGGTCCTGCAGGTGCAGATATGGACAATAGACCACATGCTGAGCCCTCTGGTGAGGTACGCTATCATGTGCCGGCTGCTTGGAGACCCCTTCTGGCTGTCTTTTGTTATCACCCGTGGTCTACAGATCCGGCAGGAGGGGAATCGGTTGGGCCCCATGCACCACAGAGGTGGGAATGTGACGCATGTGAGAAGACAACAGCTGAAAACGAAAAACGTATTTGACGCTGTACTTGACAGTAGTGTTTAACGTGGAGTATAAATGGAAGTGTATTATTAAAAGATGTTCCTTTTTAAATGGGAATGTGAAGGTTCTGTACAAAAAGACTGTATAAAAGCACATCTTTTGATGATTTATTGAAATGTTATTCATTTAAAACTGTTTTCTTTGGAGATTTGGATGAATTTGATGTTACACATGACTTCTTTAGGCTGTAATATTTTCACTGTAATGCCACATTAATAAAACAATAAAACAAAGTGACTCCAAAACGAAGGCTAAATAAAGGAATACAGTATGAAATCTGCCAGAGCTTTTAATACGAAGATGTCCTTCACTATGGGTGAGTTATATGACAGAAATAATACATCACAGTACTTTTTCATGGCATTTCCTTGACATGTTTTTTTTTTAGGTTAGGTAAATTGCATAAGTAAACTAAAAACTGTACTTTATTATTAAGTGTTTGACACACCGAATTCACTTAAACAGGCTTAATTATGTGGGATTTTTTAATGAAATATGGAGTTGGTGAGTGTTTTTTTTTATGTACTGAGAACCTCCACAATATTCTCTGAAAAGTTAATTATGACATAACATGAAACTGACAAAACAGACAATAAAAGTTGATATAGTGCCTAGCCCTGCCATCTGCTAAAAGATGTTATATGACCAGCTGAAAGGATGCCTTACACACATACTTTAGTGTTCAGAACTGCTGTTTGATGTACAAACTTGGGTCTTTTTTGGATGTAACTGGTGTTTTAAATCTACAGCTATATTGCTGCCCACTGTGTGGTGCTTCAAACGACATTAAATTGATGTAACAGATCTTTTCATTTTTGTTTTGGCATGTTTTCCACATCATTATTTAAATGCAATCTTATGTGGGGCACTGCATGTGGACTTCTTCCCAGATTAAAATTAAGCAGATGAATATGGCACTTTTTTTTTTTGCATTTGAAGGTGTTTGGTTTATTTATCACGCCCTTTCTAAGGCTTCACATAAGACAGCAGTGCACAAAAAAGGCTTCTGAAACACAGAGCCAGAGAAAAAGCACTTATTAAATGTAGGTCATATCACGTGACAAACATGAATGACAATAGTCTTCAGAGGCCTCAAGAAAACGTGGCCCACAGATGATCATCTTTGTCTGCTCCTACGTTTTCCTTTACATCATTTTATAACGAAGTTTGACAGGCGTGACAGCAGGCTTTTTTGACTGAGAAGGGACTCACAGTATCACACACACCACAGCAGGACTACACTCCATTCCTGTGAATCTTTTTCAGTGTACAAACTCATGTTAAAAACATACAGTTCCTTCAAAGAAAAACAAATAATTTCTTTATCTATATGTAACATAATTACATGTATTACCTGAATAAGAAACCAATGTTTAGTTTGACTGAAAAGTCTGAAATCAAACACTTCATAATGATTATTAAATTCTAAATTAATGTACATTATGCTACAAATAATTTTTTCAGTCTAATCAGATTTTAGGTCCTTGCATTGCATTCTGTCTAGAAACAAGAGACTGAATAAATATTAATCTTACAAAGAAATATCAAGTAAATATTATTTACAAGTATTAACTCTGGACCCTGAACTTTAGAATATACATTCAACTTTTATTAAAAAATAGCAGTTTCAGTTCATCACATGGTGTCATATCCTGGCCGCTAGAAGCCTCCATTGTTTTGGACTTATATTTTGAAACTGTATGTCACTGTGTCTGGTGTCCTTTCTGTAGTCTGTCTTAAGTGATTGTTCTCATTGGTTCTTGTCCTAGTCCATTTTGTATTTAAAGTGCCTTTGTTTAAACCCCTGTGTCAGTCCACCCTCACAGTGGCCCAGAGTTGTGTTAGTCTCCGGTTACTTTGCATTTTGGCCCTCGAACCTTGTTTGTGTTCTTGATCAGAAATAAAGTCTAAGTTGAGATGAAACCCTGCATTTGCGCCTCGCTGCCTGCACCCGCCGTGACAGGTGGACGGACCCACCAACGAGGCGTAGCAGGTGCTGCTACGGGCTTGTGGGAACCCGTGGCGAGCGCTAAGAGAGGGACCCGCAGGGGCCAGGTTGTGGGAGTCGATTCACCACCCAGGAGTTAGTGGGTTTATTAGGAGGAGGAGGAAAGGGACCATGGTGGAGATTTCGCGATCCCCCTCGCCTCCGCCCCGACCGTCGATGGGCTCCCGCTGGGACTCGCGCTTTGTCGTGGCGCGAGTTCCGCGACTCGGGGGCGAAGGAGACGGGAGTTGCGGAAACCCCGATTCAGGTCCACTGAACTCCTCCCACACTTGGGTTCGACTTGTCCGGGGAGGCGAGTTCCGTGCTGGTCCGGTGGGTCATCACTGAGCTCACGGGGATCTCACGCGTCCAGGCGCGGAAGAAGCGGGCTAGGAGGTTCGCACAGAGCACACCGGCTCAGAGCAAGTCGGTTTCGAGGGGCGGGGTCCCTGGTGCTCCTTCGGGCCCCGCTCAGGTCTCTTTGCTGGCAACTACGCCAAAAGCCTCAAGCCCACACCGGTGCCAAGGAGGCTGGTGCCTACGCCAGTCCGGAACACACAGCCGTTGGCGCCCAGGCCTGCGGGGCAGGACGCGGGTTCTTGCGCCCCGCTGGAGCGCGCCAACACCAACCCCCCAGCAGAAAGACAGACCAGTGTTCGAACAGATTGGCATACTTTGTCAGAATAGCATACTGATAGTGCAAACTGATGGCTGTATCAGTTAAAGATACCATATCAGAATAACATATCTACCTGTAGTTTTGTAAGTGGTATGCTGTTCTGATGGCTACATTTACACTATAGGAATAGCATACCGGTCCAGTTATAAGTGATATGATGTTCCTACAATGTTTACTCCTACAGCCCAAATTTGTCTTAGGTAAATTTTATATTTTATGTAGAACTACCTAACAGCAGTGTTACATACGGTTGGTCAGTCAGTACATTTTCCGAAACTATAACAAAATATATAAAAAAACATAGTCATGAGCAAAAAAATCCAAATTTTAATGTGAATTTCAAATTGGAATTATGATACACTATGTACAAAAAATACAAATTACAAATGGTAAATTAAGAGTAAAATAATGAAACATTTATCTGGCACTCTTAAAAATATTAACTGTGAACTGTGTTGCAGAGGTACACTCTATGTGGGTCCACCTCAAACAGGAGTCACACTGTACCTTGAAAGTAGGGACAACACACTAATAAAGCAGATATATGAATATGCATAATGTCCAATGTAAGCATTTCAGTGTGTTAGCATACAGGTAATCATTATATTTTTACCATCTCCATTTGGCTTTTGTCAGCGTCAGATTCCAGCATGTTGCAGGAAACAGTAATTATGAATTTTTAGATAGAGGTATTTGCAGCACAGCTTGGTATTCACTTTACTTGAATATATAAACGGTAGCCACAGTACTCAGAATAAGCATACATTATACCAGATATATGTTATAATGGTTACCTCGGCATTCCAAGGTTGGAATCTGAAGTTTCGCAAATGAGATCTCTTCTGAGCTGCTCTCCACCTCACTGATGTTTTTGCCTTTCAAATAATGTTCTGCAAACTATGTAAAGTGAGCACAAGTGTTAAGACAAATGCTTTTACCTCAGCTGCATAAATAAGTATTCCATACCTTAAAAATTAAGACACCACAGCTAGAGGCGTTCTGCTGCAATTTGTGTGGCACGGTCCGTGTTCTCCACTGGCCTTCTTTGTAATTTGTCTTCAAAAAATTCTGTGCAGTTGCCAAAATAATTGGTTCAGCAACATTACAAACAATAATTCCATGGTTAACGCTACCTCCAATTATGGAGAATTTTTCTTTCATAATTGGTTTCGTTCCCGAAGGGGTCAATCACGGTGATTGTTCTTTCATCTATCCTGACAACCTGTTGGAATTTTACAGCACGAGTCATTACAAAACAATTAGTGTTTGTACAGTACAACAATGTAAATTTAATATTTTTTATATAATTTAATACATTTTATTAAATAAATCCAAGATTTAAAAAAATAAGGACCACCGAAATCCAGTGACCTTCAACATTTATTGGGCAAATCCATGTTGAACAGTCGGGTAACTTCATCTTTAAAAAGAGAGCAACGGGGAATACTTCAACCTCAACACGTATTAAAAATGAAAGAGTACAACATAGTAAGTTAGTGTGCAGTCACCTTTCGAATGGCTCTGAACTGTCCAAGATGAAATATTGGTGTTCCTATTACTAAATCCAAATTATGCACAGGTGTCTGCAACAGTATGTCATTATTTAAAAATAATTAGATATATAATATTTTTTTTTAAAACTGTGATTCATTAAGAAACTTGATATATTTACCATGTTTGATTTCATGATGCAATGAGGGTATGCATCAATGATCTGTTTAAATGAAAGAACAATCGTCAGTGCATTTCAAGTCAATTAAATATGCAATGAAACAACTTAAACATACTTGTACCTCATCTGACAGCCAGCCATTCCCATAAAGCGTCCTAAATGAGGTGTTGTACAGTTTGTATGGTCCAACAATTATTTCCACTTGTCCTGCATCTTTTGAGGACCACAGTTTGTGGACTGCAACACAGAACACACGAATCTTGGGTGAATAATTAGAACAGAAATATATTTTCTTTGTTCTCAATAATGAACATATTCACATATGACCAGGAACAGGTCATGGTACAAACATACAACCAAATAACCAATGGGTCTTAAAACACAGACATGCAACCAAATGACCAACCGGTCGGAACCCATGACCAACAGGTCGAATATGCACACGAATATTTCAGATACTATGGCACTACTTGAACACTACTCCAAGATGAGGTCTTTGGACTGGACTGCAGCGGGACCTTTGGACTGGACTTCCTCTGTACACTTCTTTTGTATGGTTTCAGGTGACTGATGTTGTACTAAATTTTTAAACAGTCACCCAGCAATGTTTTTAAATTTGCTGTCTTTCCTGAAAGGGTTTCAATGATGTAGGGTCCGGTGTAATCTGCCTTTATTTTTCCTCTTTTCCTGCTTCTCTTTCTCACGTTGAGCAAAAGGACTTCATCTCCCTCTTTAAAATCTACATTATACACACATACACACATTATACATACATTATACATAAATGACTTGCTTCGACTCAAAGCATGTTACCTCATATACTCTTTCAAAAAGCACAGACTATGTACAAATTAAGAACTGCTATATAACTACTTGCTTTTTTTATGTAGTTTTGTGGTGGATCAGATTTAGAAAAGGTTTAAAAGACTTAAAAAATGAGAGAGAGAAAGAGCGAGAGAGAGAGAGAGAGAGAGAGAGAGAGAAACACCCAGCTAGAAAAAAGAGACCTACTGACATTTCAGCAGCAGTTTTAATGGAACATTATTTAGGAAAGGAATATTGTACATTGACCAAAGAGGGAGGTACCCAAACTCAACATACAGTACTTTAATTAGAAACTATAACAAGCAACAACATTAAATATTTTACAGCATAAGTCATGGCTGCAAATAATGAAAAGTAAAACAAAATAAACGTGCTTACCATTTGATTTTGTCATTGGTCTTCTCATCAAGTCCATTTGTTTGTGGGTGGTAGGCAGCAGTTACACTCTTCTCAATGACAGCATTTCGCAAAGTTTGCTGTTGATCTTAAATAAACAAGTTAAAGGCATATTACAGTTACATGTTGTATTAACACAAGCTGTCAAACTTATTGGAACTACAACAAAATGTAAAAATGACAGCTTACTTGATTTACAAACTCCTGTCCTTGGTCTGAGAGTATGCTTTGGGGACAGCCATGTCTATAAATAAGTGCACAGAGGTTTTTTGCCACTTCTGCTGCAGACTTTGTCTTCTGAGGGAAGGCCACCACCAATTTGGAAAAATAGTCTGTTGCTGTTAAAATATATTGATATCCTGAGGATGTTCTTGGAAGTGGACCAGTGAGTTCCCGAACAGCAGATACCTAATGATAATATAAAGCAACATTGCATTAAACTGAACAAACACTGCAGTGCATTAATAAAATATAGTGTATTACAAAATATGTTAACCTTGATACAATCTGATGTTTTAACTGCACTCAAATGAGGTCCCACTCTTTGACATTTATCACATTCAGAGACCTGCAAGAGTGTCAAATAAGTTTCAAGTTTCATGTACAGATACAATTATGCTTAGTGATATACTAACAACTACATACCCATTTCTCAATGTCTGCTGTCATGCCAAACCAGTAAAACCTTGAACACAGGGCACTTCGTGTTTTTATAACACCAGTGTGTCCTCCAATCAGTGAGGCATGAAATTCCTTAAAATGATTCATGGCCTCCTCTTTTGTCTTTACTACTTTTCGTGCACCCCCGAAGAAAAGATTTTCATCTGAAAATCACCAAATAATTAATACTTTAATACTAACAGCATTATCATCATCGTGATGATTGTTTTACTTTATATACCCACCGTGAATGCTGAATTTTGAAGCGTATTTTCTAAGGCTGTGCCTCTGTCCTTTACTCAGCTCTGGTGGGTATGATCCCTTAGAAAGGTAACTGAAAATCTCCTCCCACCTTTTCTCCATGTTTTAAGATATTATCTAGAAATGTGAATAAAAGTTTTAAATCAATGTTTTAAAGTTCAACATTACATGACCAATCAAATAACTGGATGCTATAGTGCATGTATAAGAGACCTAAAGAAACTTGTGTAACCACACGGTGATATATATCTGCGGTCAGATTTACTCAAACTGTATTTAAATAATGCATGGCAACAATAGCGCTGATAATGTTCAACAACTTCCCTGACCTGTTGGATTTAATAAAAAATAAAGCAGACGCGCAACATGCATGAATATCTTGCTGAACTCGCAAGAAACAACTTCAGAAAACTACAATGAAACTTCACTTTCAAACAGTACAACTACGTTTTTTTTACGAGTGTACTCCTAGCTATATAACAAATGGACAGTAAAATTGAAATAATAATGCACAATGACCTACCTTTAGTCGGTGGGACGCCGAAATGATAGCGATAGACGTGTTTACATTCTGCGCATGCGCATTAACCCACAGTATGCCGTACTGATAGGTATGCTAACATGTCAGAACACCCTCCTCACTTACCCTAGATCGCAAAATGCAAGGGTTGCGTGTCTTTTTTCATCATTTCATTAAAATATTGTTATCCTTTCATGATAACAATTAATACCCTGGGTTTTTCTACCTAGTATTTCTCACTGGCCAGCCCAGCCTTATTTAGCGAATTCTCTCTAAAATGAAAGTGTCTAGGGTTAGGGTATATGTGTTTGTTTTGTGATCGACCCCCTGTTAACGTTTAGCCGACCACAGTGCCTGGTGATGTTCAATTATGAGGTCCTCTAACAAATTCCACACTAATCGGTCGTATTTGTGTAGGTTTCTGTTTATTTTAAAGAAATTATATTGAACAGTTTTATCAAGGTTGGACCGTGTTGTGTAACGCAGTGACAGAGTGTTCCACAAGCAAAGTCGGGCGATCTGCACGGACAGCCTGGAACTCGTGCTGCTGTTTCACCTTGCTGGTTCTGTTTCTGAGATTGTTGTGTCAGAGTGCGTGTGTGTGTTTACTGAAGACTCTCTCTGGAGCCAGTTTTGAGTTTGTTGAGCTGAAGGGGAGGGTGAGGCGGCTGGAGAATGGCTCTAATGTCAGGGCTGCTCTCGATGGCTGCCTGGCCCGTGCGGTTCGGAGTGAGGGGTTTACAGCGTTGCCCCCTCTCTGCTGCTCTGATGAAATGGTCTTCCTCCCGGTCTACTGGAGCCTTCCACAGGGTAAAACTCTCTGCACTGCTTTATAATAATTCAGTACTGCCGTTCGTATAAATGAGGCTGTTATTTCATTACCCTGTGTACGACGTAGGTTAGTGACTGAACAACTTGACAGTCACAATGACTAGACATTCCCTCACTGCCTACTCTATATGGACAAAAGTATTGGGGCAGCTTTTAATTGTTGAATTCAGGTGGGCCCTTACATCCAGTGAAGGGCTTCAACATGCCTAGACGTTTGGGATAACGCCATGCTTCCAACTTTGTGACACAGTTTGGGGAAAGCCCTTTTCTATTCTAGCATGATTGTGCCCCAGTGCGCAAAGACATGGCAGGATGAGTTTGGAAGAACTTGACTGACCCACACAGAGCACTAAACCCAAGCCCATCCAACACCTTTGGGATGAACTGGAACGTTCATGTATTTAAGTGCAGTGTCATTAATGTCCCTGTTCGTGTAATGGTCAGGCGTCCCAATACTTTTGTCCATATAGTGTATGTAGTCTCGTTAGGTAACAGGTTTTAGATATGTGAGGACTTTGCTTTTGCTCTTTGTTGTTGTTGTTGAACTGTGTATCAATCTTCCTCAGGGCTTTTTACTGAACCGCCTCAAACCACTGTCATCTGTAAATAACTTACTCTCTCCATCCATACTTTATTCAAGTGGAGCTTCAAAAGGTAATCATTGTAAACCTCACTGTAAAGAAAGTAATCTCAAAACATGCTGCTCAGTGTTGTATGCTCGCTTCTTCTAGAATGTTCTTCTTCTATTCCTCATAGATGATAAACCTAGTGGACCAGAGCGTCGGCCAATTGGAGGAGGAGGAAAGAAAGGAGGAAAGAAGGACTGGAAAAGTCGTTTACTGCAGGTATTAGCAGTAGATATTGTTCTATACTATATCTGTGGAATTGTCTAGTTTATTTGTGCTTGTGATGGTAAAATAGAAGCAGTATAAGAATTTCACACTGTGTTGTGCTATGGTGTGTTCACATATGACAAATAGACATTTTACACTCACACTCTTGATTTGTCTTGGATTCAGGGTGATGTGCCGTGGGATGATAAAGACTTCCGCTACATCGCAATCGCACTGGGAGGTGTCGCGTCTGTCCTGCTCTACCTTTACCTGCGTGATCCAGGCAAAGAGATCACTTGGAAAGACTTTGTCCATTGTTACCTGGGCAGAGGACTAGTGAGAATATTCATTATTTCTTAGAAGAAAGCCTTTAATCACTACCATGTGATTGTATTGTGACTCTTGTTATTTTACATTATTTTACAAGTGCGTTTTTGTTTTTTCAGGTTGACCGTTTGGAGGTTGTGAACAAGCAGTTTGTCCGAGTCATTCTGGTTCCAGGTGCAGACACTTCAGATGGAGTAAGTTGCATCATACATGGGCTATTTTTGATTACATAAAGAAAAGAAGGGAAAAAAACAAAAGTATGTATAAATATACATGTGTAATGGCCATTTACTTAAAAAAAAAATGTTTAATTTACACTGATGGCAGTGAATGACAGTAAATGGTTTTGCGTTGTTAAGTATTGTTTTCGTGAAGATTAACACCTTCTTGTCAAGTAGATTTTCTCATAATAAAGTTTATTTTTCCCTTCAGAGCTATGTGTGGTTTAACATTGGCAGTGTTGACACGTTTGAGAGGAATCTGGAGGCTGCCCACTATGAGCTTGGTCTGGAGCCGGCACACAGAACCTCAGTAGTGTACAGCTCAGAGAGTGATGGGTAAGAATCTGTTAAGACCATTACTGCCCTCTGTTGGTCACACATTAAACTGATTTTGTGCTGTCTGAATTAACGTTAGGTAATTTTCTGTGATACCCGTCTCATTTGTACCCATAAAGAGATTTGGGGGGGGGAAAGCTTGCATGAGAAAAACGGCATTGTTGTTTATGTTTCTGCCAGGTCGTTCCTCATGAGCTTCATACCTACATTGTTGCTGATTGGTTTTTTGCTCTTCACACTACGTCGAGGGTCAGTGGGTGGAGGTGTAGGAGGTGGAAGGGGGCCTTTTAGCATGGGTGAATCCACTGCAAAGATGATGAAAGACAACATAGATATAAAGTTTAAAGATGTAGCTGGGTGTGAGGAGGCAAAACTGGAAATCCTAGAGTTTGTCAACTTTCTGAAGAACCCACAGCAGTATCAGGACCTTGGTGCTAAGATCCCTAAGGTAAATGCATTACTTTCCATGGTAATACATCTGTAACAGGAGTAACATGATTAGTGTTTAAATATGCTTAATGTTCTCTAACACAATATGTTGTCTTGAAGAACGTAAGTTTTTATTTTCAAGTTATTTGTCTTTCTAGGGTGCTGTGCTGTCAGGGCCCCCAGGAACAGGGAAGACTTTACTGGCCAAAGCCACTGCTGGAGAGGCGAACGTCCCCTTCATTACTGTCAACGGCTCAGAGTTTCTCGAGATGTTTGTGGGAGTTGGACCAGCGAGGGTGAGTCAAAGACTGAAATATTGTGTATGTGTGTCAGTCAAAGGGATCAAGAGAGAGAAGATGAATTCACACGAATACTCACATCTTTTTATTAATGTATGAACAGAACAAAAGGGCTGGTTTTGTTCATTTTGACTCATTTTATTAATGTTAATGCATTATTTCTCCTCTTCAGGTGAGGGACATGTTTGCTGTGGCCAGGAAGAATGCCCCCTGCATCCTTTTCATTGATGAAATTGATGCAGTTGGCAGGAAAAGAGGTGGAGGGAACTTTGGAGGTCAGAGTGAGCAGGAGAACACCCTTAACCAGCTGCTTGTGGAAATGGATGGTATGTGTAGAGCTGTTGGAGATTTCATTTTAGTAGTTTATTCTAGCAGTGTACGTTGCATCATTATGTGATTTAACCTGTTTCTGAAATTGCAGCAATAAATGTGATTGGGCCTTTAACTTTTAGAAACTAACAAAAAAGTAATGGTCTTTATAAATTATGTTACTTTGCATAATTTCATGTACATATTATTTGTGTTACCCACAGGTTTCAACACCAGTACAAACGTTGTTGTCTTGGCCGGCACAAACAGACCTGACATCCTGGACCCTGCTCTGATGCGGCCTGGTAGATTTGACCGACAGATTTATATAGGTTGGAAGCTCTTTTTCACATGTCTTTTTTTGTTACATTCCATGATCAGAAAATCACATAACATCCGGGTGAACTTACTCTAGTAAATTGTTTTGTGTTAATCGTACAGGGCCTCCTGATATAAAAGGCAGAGCCTCCATCTTTAAGGTTCACTTGAGGCCTCTTAAACTGGATCCAGGTCTGGACCGAGATGCTCTTGCTAGGAGAATGGCTGCTTCTACCCCTGGTTTCACAGGTGAGGGAGAAATGTGGGCTAGTATGTACAGTTATGGCCAAAATTGTTGGCACCCCTGAAATTTTTCCAGAAAATCAAGTATTTCTCACTGAAAAGTATTGCATTAACATATGTTTTGCTATACACATGTTTATTCCCT
>JBBJLS010000128.1:11978346-12000138 GCA_037577275.1 Bryconaethiops microstoma
TATTAGTATTGTTGTACACATATATGTGTGTGTGTGTGTGTGTGTATTTACACAGTGTATATATGTGTGCCATTATGTATGGCTTGGGGAGTGTACGATACCTTGTGAAACTTTAAGAATGTTTACATACTACAACCTTAACTCCTTTATTTAAAAATTTCAGTTCAGGTTTTCAGGATAGAGGCACCTAAATGGTGGCCTAAAACAATTACCCAAACTAGTCATGCCCTCTGACATTAATGTTCTTGTGCTTGTTCATTGTCAAAAGCGATGCTCTTTGTAAGCTTCCGCTGTTGTGGGAGTCTGTGAATTGTTGCTCATATTTGAGATTCTACATCTTTTTCTGGTCATAGAGGGCCAGTGTCCACTACAGTTAATTAAGTTACCTTTTCCAGCACAGCTGTTATACCTAGGCATGAACGGCTGTGTTGAATTATGTGTTTAAACAGGAAATTCATCAAACTATTGTGGACAGAGCCCCTTCAAAACCAGAAGTGATGACACCTGCTCTACACTATGAACAGTGTCAGTACTTCCAATGCTTTTGAAATCACTTCAGCTCCTAAGAAAATCATGAATCTGAGATTTGGCTGGCCCAAAAGAAGATTAAGAGTTGTTTTGCCTGGACAGTTGTCAGACTCCCTCTTCCACATCTTCACACACTCTCCGCAGGCCCACAGAGTGCAGATTTGTGGGGGATAGCTTTGTTGCTCTGGTCTCAGTTCTTAGAGAAAATCCTTCACATCTGACAGCGACCTTATGGAATTCCCCGTTATGAACAGGGCTAATGAAACATGATACTGGATCTTTATCCGAGTCAAAGACCGCACATGTTCAAATAATAGAAAAAAACAACTGTAGGACTGAGGAAGCATATTTACATTACAGTGTATTCAGTTTTGATATAAATATTAATGTTCATTTATAATGGCAGGATACATTATTTTTTGTAAAGAGTACTTCAAAGGCTTGTTGGTAGGAGGACAAAACATCTTTTATCCTTAAAAGTTGGCCATAACTTTCCTTGGGGAGGAGTCTCTTTATAGAATCAACCTTAGTCCTTCCCTTTCTTTTGATTACACACAGTAAGAATCTGTGTACTCCCTGCTGTTTCCCTGAAAGACTGGCCTCCTTCAGAAGTAGCTGAACCTTTGTCCCTGCTCCAGCCTCTGCTCTGCTCTGCTAGACTTCATAATCCGTGTGCTCACTGAAGAAACTGAGGTAATGTTAGCCTTTTCCTTCTTTAATCATTAACACAGAAAAATATTTGTCCTTCAGTAAAATATTAATGCAAAAATAAAAAGTATAAGAAAGATTTATTCAGTTCTATACAGCTGCCCTGAATGATGTTTGGTTTATTAGAACTGCATATCCCAACACATGTGGTGGAATTTAGGAAATCAAATTTTCTTCAAAAACTTTATCCCCATACGGATCTGAATGAGGCCTGAAGAAGCATGTCCTCAGAACACATCCTCAGGAAAGCCAGAATGTACACACAATTTACCAGTAACTAGTAGCACTTCTGTTTATCCATGCACTGCACTCCTTATTCTCAGGTCACAGTGCAAACCGTGTGTGTCTTGGTTTCACTTGGGATGGCCTTTTTTTATATATAAGGGTTAGTTTACAGGTGTTTTGTGTTCACGTTCATCCCGTTTAGCACAGACGGATAACTGCAAACAGACCACACACATAAGCATTACTGATGGGCCTCCCATTATTTTGACCTGCTGTACAGTAAAGATTACCCCGCCCCCCCAACCAAAAAAAAACATACACACACAAACATTAAAATGCTTCTGACGCCCCTGGTCGTGGTGGCAGACCTCTCAGGTGAGTGGTTTTGGAGGGCAGTCTCTCTTGCCACTGTGTTTCAGAGGGGAAACTGCAGCGGGACTTCTTCTGCCCCTCACGCTGCCAACAATACTGGAGCGAGTGCGCGTGCGCGGACACGGGGGAGGAGTCGCTGAGGAAACGGTGAATGGCTGTTAAGGCTAGCTGGCTAATCAGATGGCTGTGAGGAAAACGTAAAAGCTGTCTTTTGGGAGGCTGAATAAACACAGCTGCTCATAGCCTGCTTTTCTTTTGACTACTAAGGGACTGTAATTTTACCCAGACCCCGTTCTGTCTTGGCTCCAGAGGTTCGTGGTCCCCCGAGCTGTGGAGAACCCGTTCCTCTGCTCTCATGAGGCACAGAGCTAGCTAGACACAGCTAGCTTAGCTGAGTTAGTATGCCCTCTGATTTTATTTCTCTTCTGAGCACAGATATCGACCTTAATTCCCCCAAATCTCTGTACTCCAAAGGTAAGCCTCGTAATGCTTCTAATATCGTTCGTTACCTAATTCTTTTGGGACCTGCCGCACTGTTTATGGGGGTGTTTCTGATGATAATCTGTAGCTTCGCCCTCAGATGAGCCATGGTGTGTGTGTGTGTGTGTCTGTGTGTGTGTGTCTGTGTCGTTAGTGTGTGTTTTGTTTTCCTCCACTTCTTCAGCGTTTTTCTATTGACCCCCCCACCCGTCTCTGCTTAGCTCTCCCTCTGTTCGTCAGCTCCGAGGGGCGTCTCATTAGTGTTGAGAGCTAAACTGTCCTTAAGTTAATCAGACTTGTGTGCTGAAGCGGTTCAAATCCACTCTACTTAAGGAAACTCTATTGAGGTTGCAGTCCTAGATGTCTTCTCCGTGCCTTTTGGAAAAGCACCAGCCATGTTAGTGGGTTTAGAGGCCTGGGCTTTAACATGGAAAGCTTTTTTTTTTTTAAAAAATCCTGTCACAGCAATGGCAGGTGTCGAGGTGTGTTTATTTTGGTCTATTTTGGGCGTGCTTTACCTCTGTCTTGGGAATCATGCAGGCACTGTGGTGAAGCGAACTGTAGCTGACGTCAGAGGCTTATTATTATTATTATTATTGTTATTATTATTAGACCAACACTCTGGTGCCCTTAGCTATTAGTTGACAACGTGGATTTTAATCAGGAATACTGCTGCACCCTAACCTGTTGTGTGATTAGCAGTTAAATCGAAATATAACTAAAGAGCATAGAATGTTTTGGAGTTTTAGCAGTGAAATGGAAATGTAACTTCAGAGCAGATTACGTTTTTGAAGCTTTGGAAATAGTCAAATAAATAGGGATGATGTAAAACTAACAGCACTTTTAATTTTGCTTCATCTAGGTACTGGAAATACAAAGTAATGGGTTTCTAACACCCTAAACAAGTTGTACTAGCCATCTAACTAAGTTGCATATGGTCACTTATACATGTGTATCTGGTTCTGGTTATACTGCAAAAAAGACATCCTGTTCCTCTATTGCCCTAATTTACCTGTCAAAATGTGTGGACGGTCTTACTGAATTATGTTGTTGGGCTACAACAGCAGAAATCATTCTTATTTTTACTGGATCGTGATTGATTTTGAACTGCCAATGGTAGAAGTGTGTAATTTTACATGGCAGTATTTTTTTTTTTTTCAGCATTGAAAGCTGTTCTTCTAACCTTAGAAAACCTTTTCACCACATTTAATCCTCATATTATAAAATGTAGCCCGAGGAGAATCGGATGATTCCTTAATCTCTCTGTAGTCAAGGGACACATAGTTACAGAATAGCGGGAATGTGGATCATGTGGCCTGCAAACCTGCCTGACTTCAGTTTCAACCCAGTCACCTGGCTCTCTGTTCACCATGTACTACCTTAGTGTTGGAGTACCACAGCAGGTAGGATCTGATTTCACCAGTCTTTGATGGTTCAAGACACCACGTGCCCATCATGCTACATGGTTTTATGGCCAACATTTTGTCACTTAGATAAAGTTATTGTGCTTTCATTTCAGTGACATGTGCATTGTTTACTTTTTAGTATAAACCGTAGCACCTCCATATCTTCTGCTCAAAATGTTGGTATATTCCAAGTGCCTGGCAAAATATTAAAGTGATCCACTGCTAAAATATTACTGCTGTAGAAGGCACACACATTGTGGTTAGTGGTTGTGTGCCCATGCGGCCTAGTATGGCTCCAAGTATTTTATCACAGTAAAAGCTGGGTGAGTTTGTTAAAATCATAAAAGCCCAACTTCTCTATTTGTTGTATGTAGCTGCGGGTCAGAATTTTTTATCTTTCAGTTCTTTTCTCCGGAGTGTTTGCTTAAGTTTAGGTATGCTATGATACTCAGCACTTGCAGTGCCAGCCCTTGAGGTTGCTATCCCCCCCAGTACAATAACAAACTTTTGCTTCAGGCATAAAGATTAATAATTTATTAAAATGAACCTATAATCAATTAAATGAATTATAATTGGAAAACAAAGCTCAGTGTGTTTTTTTTTTTTTCGTGTTAGTATACAAAGGTGATTTTAGAATAGTTGTATGCTTAACTTATCAAATGAAATCAGACTTATTAAAATGTGTTTGCACATTAAATGATCAAGAAGTAGAGGAATATGGATAAATCAATAGAGTAGGCCTGAGTAGACTTAACAAGTCAGCTGTGAATATGATCTACCAGATGATGTCTAGTGCATCACAAAATAAAATTTTATAAATTTGGCTCTAATATGTGATAAAATGTTTCATTATGCATCTACCAAAGTTCTGTAAATTACAGAAATTACAGAATTGGTCAACTGAGAGTGTTCTTTACAGAGATGACAACTTTATTTGTGTCATTTATTAAATGTGCTCTCGCTCCTTCTCTGTACCTCAGTAATATCATTAGTTAAAATGGGATGATCTTGCTTTGGTAATTTATTAAGGTATTAAAAAGGCCTTGGTCATGCTAGGGCTTTGGAAAAAATGTCTTCAAAGCCATTTAGGCAAAAAAGGAAGGAGAAATCCCACCAATGAGACTATTTGTTTTGCACCAAACAGGAGGAAGGAATGACAGCAGTGGCATCAAATACTTGGTCCATCCACAGCTCGTACCGTTGTCCATTCCATTAGATAGCCTGCCCCAGACAGAAAATGGAGATATGTGGTTTTCTTTGGACAATGATGACATTCACTGGGACATCTAACTTGGTACTGCATGTTTAGTGCCAACAGTTTGTTAGCTAAGTAGCTAATGCTCATGTTTCATGGATGCTGGCACATTTCTTTTGCTCATTTTCGCATTCAAGCTTTGCTTGATTTGCTTGATTAACTTGGCATGATTCTGTGTAACTGTAGACACCTGTGTGCATGTAGACAACAGTGCAGTGCAACAGGTGGTGATGGCCTAGTGGGTAGGATACTTGTCTCTGGACCAAGAGGTCATGGGTTCAACCGCTGTAGTTGGGTAATGGAAGTCGCTTTGGATAAAAGTGCCTGCTAAATGCCATAAATATGAATGTCAATCATTGCGTAATATAGTGTCAGCTACAAAGTTGGGATAACTTGGTAGCAGAGTGGATATCTGCTTGTTTGGTCACTTTAGGCTTACCTTTACTAGGAGCATAAAATTAAATCATTAATCATCAGGTACAGTTTCATGATTGTGACAGGAGGCCTACCTAGAACACAACTGTGTGACAGAAGGTTGCAGGTAATGCATACTGTAGAATTGTACTGTTAATGTCGAGCTTTACTGAATGATTACTGTGGTTATGATAACTGATTTGACAAATGTAGGCTATGTAACCAAACCATTCAACCATGTTTCCCTCTCTCTCTGAAATGATTTTTCTCCAGATTGGTCAGTCCATGCATGCTAAAGTGCTTTGCTGTGTGCTTGGCGCCATGTGATCAAAAGAGTCCATTATGTTCTCAATATGAGCAATAGCAAGAATGTAGTATGAGGTGTTTACATAACTGTAGAAGGTACAATGTGAATATATATGTGTGGTATCAGTTTTGCTCCCTTAGATCACATAGTGTGCAACTTATCTAGTTAGGAGTAAAACTGAAATGCCTCTGACCCATTTTTACTAAGATAGGCAAGTAACATGGAATATTCTACCTCCTGAGTAAAATGTTGCCTACAGAGATGACCAAACTTCTCCAATTTTAGCAGTTCAAACCGAAAGCAACGCACACTTAAGTCCACTAGCTAAACAAATTGCCCTATTGTCAGTTTGTGATCTTTTAAAGAGTAGTTAATCTAAGTAGTACTAAATACTGCATTGTTTTTTTTGGGGGGGGTGGGAAGCAAACGTGTTGTCACATTGACACTTGTGTGTACCTATGTGTTTCCCCTGGAAGAGTTAGCAGTGCAGTTGTTAAAGTCTTAGAAGGGCAATGACAAAGAATGAATGACTTTGTGAATCAGAAATGAATGAAATGATTGTTAATCAATCTGCTAACTAATGTCATCTGTTATAACCCAGGCCTGGGCAGATGGTTAACGTTAATCTGAAAGGATTGTTTAATCATTTTGGTTCATCATTTTGGTTAATCAAAGAAACGGTCATAGTATATCTGTGATACTTGCTCATTTGCTTTCCCATTCGCTCTCACTGCCTCACCCTTATTCTGACTTTATACATTTTTCAGAGTCAGTGTATGACTTACTGCCTAAAGAACTGCAGCTTCCCCCTACCACACAAGACAAACACGCCATGAGCCAGAAGAGCGGTGGAGAGGCAGGTCCTCTTCCCTCGGCAACATTGGCCTCAGGTAGGCTACATCACTGCATTTACTGCTGACTCACCCCACCATCTTGTCTCTTTAGTTGGCTTGAAAACCTGACTAATTAGACTTTCTACTCCTTAATCAGTTTTGATCACTTACTTCACTATGTTCTGCCCTCTTTGTTTGAACTTGTGGAATCAGAAGCAGGAAACTTAATTGATCACCGAGGAAATTGCTTAATGTCCTCCTTTTCACTCTTTTTCACTGTCCAATTTTTCTTTAGGTTTTTTTTTTGTTTTGAATGCAAGTGCTACAGCTTTTTCTGTTTTAATTTAAACTGACTGTCCATCCTTGAAAGTTCATAACCCACTTGCTGGCATTAAAAAAAAAACAAAAAAACATTTGCACACCTTTTCAAACTTATGTTGTTTTCACAGGTATTTTCCATCTAGAGGCAAACTTTAAAATGTACTGTACAGTTCTGTGACCAGTGCTGCATTTGCTGCCTCTGTCTCCAATAAAACCACTAAAATGTTTAAAGAATTTCCTGTTATTGCTCTCACTGAGCAAGAGTTGTTTCCTGGTTTTTGCCCAGACCGCTTTCTGGCATGTGCCCACCAAAGGCAAGTTACAGTTGAGGTGGGCCCAAAAAAACTTGCCTACCTTTTTTTTTTTTGTCCAAATAGATATTAGGCAGTAATAAAGAGGAAAAAATGTCAAGTATGGTTGTGGCCATCATTTGCTTATGTGAAGCCTAAATAAAGGCTTTTCTCATGCTCTTTTCCCTTCTTTTAGTAGGGTCTTCTCTTGTCTAATCATTACAATCACTGCAGTGGTGCAAGGTGAATTTCTTGCTGAGCTACTTTCTGTTATGATAGGAAGTTGTACATGCTTAAAATGATGCTGCCCAGACTAACATCTGTTTAGCAGCAACAAACATTGGGTTTAGCAAACACTAAACATCAACTCAAAGCTAAAAGTGTAAATATAAGACTGGGACACTATGATTGTAAAACTGGCCCTGTTTAATTTTGGCTAAATTTAATGTTTTTGGTACCATGTGCTTTTGTTAGCACTAGCACTTTGGAGTTGATGCTACTTCAGTGAATTTACTGATATATTTGTGCACAAATGACTGACTGACCAAATTTGCTGATATCTACATTGGATGATTCTTGAATGACCAGCACTTACTGCTCTTTTGCTGTCATTTTTCGTTTTTTATTCCAGGGAGTTCCCTCTGAAACAGGGAGAGTCTGCTTATAAAATGGTCTGCAGTTCTCTGCTTCGTAGGTCAGAAGCTTGTTTATTCTGTCTCCATGGCTACGCTCAGTCCCAACCAAATCCTCCAATTGGCATGCAATAGTTGACACCTGGCACAGTATTTCAGACACCTGAGAATTATAATTGGACAGCATTTGTTTTCACTGGCTGTGTAGATAAGCTCAGCCCTTTTTTATAAGACAGCAGTCAGACATACTCTGTCTTGCGCATGTTTACTTTCACAGTTTTACATAGCACAGGATTTCAGTTTTTGGACATTTGGGCCATATATTGTAATGAAATTTCTGTGCACAAACATATTCTTTGATGAAAAAAAGGGAAAAGAAAAATAAACAATGGATAGTATGTCATTGACATGAATTTTTTTTTTTCTTTTTATAAAAGTGGTCTAAAGGGATGGGGGATAACAAGACATTGTCATACACAAATTTCACTGCTGAAACGGGACTGCTAGCCAGTTTTTTTTTTTTAGTAAAAAGCTTTATTAACTTTTTACTTTGTGCATACTACAGATGCAGCTACCGCCTCATCCTCCACTGGAGGGCACAGCAGTGCACTTCCTGCCTCTTCCTGTGCCAGCTTGCAGTCTGCTACTTCAGCTCCCGAGCAGTCTTCCAGGCTTCACAGCTGTCTCCCTGCAGATGCGTTGGGAGTGGAACCTGGCCCAGCTTCTGCCATCAGTGGAGCTTCTGGGGTCGATGGTGTTGGGGTACCGACCCATCAGAACCAGATGACCCCCTCAAAACGGCGGACTGTCCTGAACATCTCTCCACCTCCAGAAGACCTGTTGGATGACAGCCAAATGTCCTGTCAGGATGAGTTAGCAGTCAACCCAGACTCCGAGCAGAGCAGCAGTATATGGATGGATGACTCAGTTTCTAACTTCAGCATGCTAAGTACCAGTTCATACAATGACAATACTGAGGTACCCCGGAAATCCCGAAAGCGTACACCTCGCCAGCGGCCTGGTCCTAAACCTGTGACCAGGGATGAAGCAACCATGGATGTGTTTGATGCAGACAGTGCAAAAGCTCCACACTTTGTACTTTCACAACTGGGCTCTGAAGCGAAGGGCAATCTCAAAGGGAGGTTGGTTCCTTTCCATGTTTAAATTTGCTCTGCCAACTTTTCAGAGAGAAGCCTCCTATTTCTTAAGCTCCACAGTAACTTTAAAATCATGAGATGAATAAGTTTAACACTAAATCTTGTTATGGAATAGACTAGGACAGTGGGGGTTTTCACGTTTGTATATGGCAAACTGTCTAGACGGTGGCAATTGCGGGGTCAAGGTTTGACTTTTCTTACTTACACCAGTTAAGAGAATATTCTGTGTATTTAATATTATAAAATCTATTCAGATGATTTCAGTAAATGCTTAATTCCTCTAATGAATTGGAAAAGTTAAAGACTGTTTTGTGGCATAACTATTTATATTAGCAATTATTTTAAAGTTAAGGTTAATTTACCAAATGAAGTAATAAGGACTTTATTTTTAGAATATTTTCTAAAGAAAGTTAGTCAGTAAATACAGTGGTAATAACAGTTGGTATCCAAGTAATAGCACAACATACAGCGGGTAAAATAAGTATTGAACACGTCACCAATTTTCTAAGTAAATATATGGTGTTTATAAGTAAAAATAAGGTGTTATTGTCATGAAATTCTCACCAGATGTCTAACAGCCCATCCAGTCCACACATGCAAAGAAAACCAACCATAGATGTCCCTAAATTAAGCTGCGTGTAATAAAATGGAATGACACAGGGAGAAAGTATTGAACAAATGAAGAAAGGAAGGTGCTAAGACATGGGAAGTCAGGACACCAGCTCAGATCTATCAGTAATTAGAACGCAATCCTGTCACTTAGTTCAAATTAATATCAGCTGGTTCAGTCCCAACTGATGGCCTATAAAAAGGTGTCTCATTACGAAGGTGTCACACAAGAAACATCTCATGATGGGTAAACCCAAAGAGCTCTCTCAAGACCTTTGCAACCTTATTGTTACAAAACATAATGATGGCATTGGTTACAGAATAATTTCTGAAATACTGAAGGTTCCACTGTTAGGGCCATAATCTGGAAGTGGAAAAAAACATTTCACCATAAACCGGCCATGACCAGTGAAAAGAATTATCAGAAGATTTGTCCAAGAGCCAAGGACCACTTGTGGAGAGCTTCAGAAAGACCTGGAATTAGCAGGTACAATTGTTTCAAAGAAAATAAGTAATGCACTCAACTGCCACAGCCTGTATGCAGCTCACCACACAAGACTCCATTGCTGGAAAAAAAACATGAAGAGCATTTAAAGTTTACTGAACAACATTTAGACAAGCCGGTGCAACACTGGGAGAATATATTCTGGTCAAATGAGACCAGAATTAAACACATTGGATGCCGTAATACACACCACGTTTGGAGGTCAAAAGGAACTGCATATCACCCCCAAAAACACCAACAGTGAAGTTTGGAGGTGGGAACATCATGGTGTGGGGCTGTTTTTCAGCATTTTCAGACACATTCTTGATAAAAAAAAATCTGCTGCCATCTACCAGGATGATGATGATTAAATGAGGGTGGACGTTTCAGCAAGACAATGATCCCAAACACAGCCAAGGAAACAACTGTTTTCAGAGAAAGAAAATAAAGCTGCTAGAATGGCCCAACCAGTCACCTGACCTGAATCCTGAAGAAAATCTATGGAAAGAACTAAAGTTCATAGAAGGGGCCCACAGAACCTTCAGGATTTGAAGACTGTTTGTGTGGATGAATGGGCCAAAATCACACCTGATAAAAGCATGTGACTAGTTTCTCCATACAGGAGGCATCTTGAAGCTGTCATCACCAGCAAAGGCTTTTATAATATTAAATTTCAGTAAGCGTGTTCAATACTTTTTCCCTGTGTCATTCCGTTTTTTTACACTTAATGTATGGACATCTATGGTTTGATTTCTTTGCATATGTGCATATGTCAATTACTCCTTTAGAAACATATTTATTTAGATAATTGATGTGTTCAATACTTATTTTACCAGCTGTATATGGTGCCCAAAAATGAAAGTGATGTGTAAATGAGATGTCTTTAGTGACAATACTTATGAGCATATGGCTTCCTTAAATTTTTTTACTGTAGTGAGGTGTGCATGTGTCATGCCTCTTATTTGAAAGTCAACAAAGTCTGTGCTCTGAAATGTGGGAATCCACACTAAAGTGTATCAAGAGGGTTCTCTGCTCCACAGGACTTTGGATTTTGTGCCTCTAGAGTATGTCAAGTGTGTTTATTGATGTCACCCCTTCATAATATTGTAGTGTTAAGAATATTTTGAAACATTTAAGATGCCCCAAGAGACATCTGAACATGAACTCTAGTAATCCGCAGACGTGATGTACTCCTTTTTTAAATACATAAGTTTAATGCGGTTTTATAGCCTGTATGAAACAAATTATAGCTGGGACAGTTTGCTTTACTTCAGACACACAGCTTTAAACACTCATTAAACTGAGGTAGCTTTACTGATTACTTACTGTAGTCTGTTAGCATTACAGGCCATCATACAATTTAACAGTTTTCTTACAACTTACAAATGGATATCGTCTTAGCATCTTTGTTGTCATAATAATGTCCTATTGTCTGAAAATTAACACCCCCCACACCCCCATGATCCACTAACTGCCACAGTGTGAAGTGTTCAATTATTGAATCCCTTATCCCTCTCATAGCACCCTTGAGGTGGCTGGGATTCAGAAAGGGGGCATTCTTTCAACACAGTATCCACAGAAGAGTGAGGGGAAGGAACTAAAGATTATAGTCCAACCTGAGACACAGCACAGAGCACGATACCTTACGGAGGGTAGTAGAGGATCTGTCAAGGACCGCACACAACAAGGCTTTCCCACTGTGAAAGTAAGAATTAAATTCAACTTTAGTAATATAGTCCAATTAATTTTTTTTCTACTAAAACAACAATTTGATATTTATACGGGTTATCAACGTGTGTATTCATGGTATTCTGTGTTCTTGTTTTAGTTAGAAGGTGTGAATGAACCAGTTGTACTCCAAGTGTTTGTCGCTAATGATGCTGGGCGTGTAAAGCCTCATGGCTTTTATCAAGCCTGTAGA
The DNA here is from genome assembly GCA_037577275.1 of Bryconaethiops microstoma. Classification (NCBI taxonomy): domain Eukaryota; kingdom Metazoa; phylum Chordata; class Actinopteri; order Characiformes; family Alestidae; genus Bryconaethiops; species Bryconaethiops microstoma. The sequence continues at coordinate 11,990,289 of JBBJLS010000128.1, forward strand.
GTTACTGGACGGAACACGACAGCCTGTAAAGAGGTAGACATTGAGGGGACCACGGTTATTGAAGTGAATCTTGAGCCAAGCAACTCTATGACGTTAGCGTAAGGAACAGCTTTGAGTTCTTCCTCTATTACGGTACTTTAGAAATATTCAAAATTATTTCTTGGGGATTGAACAGTGCTATAATTAAACAGATATCTCTCTGCAGAGTGGATTGTGTTGGCATTCTCAAACTGAGGAATGCAGATGTTGAAGCTCGAATAGGGGTGGCTGGCTCCAAAAAGAAGAGCACTCGGGCTCGTTTGGCGTTCAGAGTGAATATCCCCAGACCAGACGGCTCTGTCCTCACTCTTCAGACTCTTTCTTCTCCAATTCTCTGTAGTGAGTATATTCAGGGTCCATAAAAGCTGCCAAGAGAATGTAGCAATTTTTTTTTTTTTTTTAACATGCCAGAGAAAGCTAATTTATTTTGTATCCTTAAATGTTCAGCCCAGCCTGCCGGAGTGCCTGAAATTCTCAAAAAGAGTCTTCACAGCTGTCCAGTAACTGGTGGAGAGGAAGTCTTCATTATTGGCAAGAACTTCCTTAAGGGAACCAAAGTTATTTTTCAGGAAAATTCTCAAGGTATTGCTTAAATAACATTGTGTTGAACTTTAGTTTCTAAAAATCTTTACTTCTTCATGCGATATTCACTTTTAAAACAATTTTCGTCTTTCTCTCAGATGATGGCGGTTGGCAGGCTGAAGCAGAGATTGACATGGAGCTTTTTCATCAAGTATGTGCCACTTGACTAAATAATGGGTCGTGTTTTCACCCTTAATGGTTAACACTTCTTTGAAACTCTCCTATATTTTTTCATTTAAACAGAATCATCTAGTGGTGAAGGTCCCTCCCTATCATGATTTGACCGTGACATCCCCTGTCTCAGTTGGAATCTCTGTGGTAACTAATGCAGGGAGAACACATGAATTACAGCCTTTCACCTACTGTCCTCAGCCAGGTTTGTAAAGTTGTTAAACATTGAATTAAAACAAAAACCTTTCTTGAAGAGAGTCAAATAAGATACCTTATTTGGCTAGTACCAAAATAATTTCTCGTTTTCTATTTTGCTTTTGCCAGCAATAACAGTATACATCTTTGATTGCTTAAAGTAGGTCCTAAATTCCAATTCTTTGTCTTGGAAGTGGCTTTCTTGGGCTCATGCCCATGCTACAAATCTGAAATATAGCACATCCGTTACTCTCTTTCCTTTAATATCTACAAATTATAGCGACCTATTACTAATGTGCTGCTACTAATATTTTTAGGACAAGTTTAACTTTGAGATAAACAGTTCTTTGTTATTATTGACATATGACCCCTTTGTACTGTCTAAGTATGGCAGTGAGTTCTCAGTTGTAACACTTTGTGAGCTTAAACAAAACAAAAATTCATAGTCTTAAATAATATTGCAGCACCGGTGTGGGGCTCTCCAATGTTTTGTTGGTGGCCTCTTACTTTTCTCCAATTCTCTTAGAAAAAGGGGTTTTTAATAGATATTATGAAAATAAAAATTATCTAAATAATAACAGTTAAGTTTCAAACACTTCTTTTAAACTACGAATATAATGTGTTCATTTATAATTTAGCACTTTATGGAGCTTCTGAAATAAGACACTCCCTTTTAGCTTTCAATATTGCTGTGATATAGTTAATTGGGGAATCCCTCATATTTGATTCATGTTTAGCCTTTCACTTCATCATTAAGAAAGCACAGGTTAATATTCCAGTGATGCTGCAACCAAAAAAAGTTGATAATTATATGTGCATTAGCTACAGTATTTGTGCTGATATTTATAAAACTGCAGGTACTGACACATGTTATTGGCCACCTGGTGTATTGGTCAGGCCCTGTTGTGGATCCTTTGTGTATGTGTGCTCATGTGTTTTGTTTTTGATTAATCATATTTTTGTGCAGAAAAGGCTGATATTTCTGTGAAGTCAGAATTATCATCAACATCCAAGCCTTGCACTTTTGAAGACCAGATAACAGGTAGGATACTCTCAGAATGATGGTCGTAATATGCATTCTTTAGTTAAATCACAAGTTCACTGTTTTGTTTATGATATTCACATTTCCAATTATACTTGTAGCAATGCAAGCTGGGACCAGTAGTCTAAACAGTACCTTGATGTCCCCAATGATATCCATAGTAAAACGAGAAGAGGTCACTCCAATGGAAGTCTCTACAAACCCTACAACATGCAGCATTTTTAAGGTTAGCTCTAAATTATATTATATTGAAATTCAACTTTAATTGTGATGTATGGGAGTTTAGGTGTAAAATATAAAACATGTTAAATGTTGATTTTCTTATTTTATCCAGCCTCCAGAGGTCCTTAATTCAAACCAACAGATTTTAGAAATCACCACTGTACTTCCCACAAGCAGTAAATCCTTCCCTAGCCCTGTGCCTCTGCCACCTGTTGACTCTCAGCAGTCAGGACCTCCAATTTTTGCACCTCCAGAGACCCTTACCACCATTCAGAAACAGGACATCTCCCCAACAACATCATTTCAAGTGTCCTTGTCAGAAGACTCAACAGTTCTTCAGCCTGTGCCCCCACAGGTCCCACAACAGTTTCTACGGGAAACCCCAGAGACTCTGTCTCCAGAAGACAACAGTCCAGATGGTACAGGAATGGTGGTAGTGGGCATGGAGCCAAGGCCTCCTGCAACCCAGCAAGCCCAGGTCCAAACTCTCTTGCCTCAAGATGAGGTTGCACAGCTCGAAAGAGCAGTGAGGGAGCTGCAAGAGCAACAGCAACTTAACTCTGTGCTTTATGGTCCAACACCTTCTGCTGAAAGCCTCCAGCAACATGTCCAAGAGAACATGAACAGTTTAAGGCTGGGGGGCAATGATAACACACTGACCAACCAGCAACAGCAGCAACAAGAACAGAATATATTGGAGAATCTGCAGCAACAGCATCAGAAGGCACTAGTGGATCTCCAGCATCAGCAAACAGTCTTGGAAAATCTACAACAGCAGCAAAAGGTATTGGAGAACCTTCAGCAACAAGCTCTTGGGACCTTGCAACAGCAACAATCACACCAGAAAGTTCTTGAGAACATTCAGCAGCAAAACTCCTTGGTGAACATACAGCATCAGAAAGTACTTGATAATCTACAACAGCAACAGCAGCATCAAAAGAATCTGGAAAAACTTCAACAAGAACAACATCACCAGGAAGTCTTGGAAACTCTTCAAAAGCAATTACAATCAGAACTTTTACAACCGCAGATTCCTATGCAGTGCACACCGTGTTTTCCTGGAGTACCACAGGATCAAATGTCAGAGCATCAAAATACCACACAGACAGACAATACTATGTCACAGCCATCTGATGGTTTCCTTCAGAACTCATCCCAGCAGTCACAGCAGCAAGCACTTTTTCAGCAGGCAGGAGGCCTGCTGACTATTCAGACATCAAGCTTTCTGCAGCAGTCACCTTCACAGTCCTCACCTCCTCAGCAGCTATTTCAGAGTCACACCGCTATGACTGAAACACAGGACCCACAGACAGCACTCTTTGGCGCTTCCAAAGCTACCCAGGTCCAACCTGGTTTATTTCCCAACACCATGACAATGTTGACAAGTACTAACTTGGCTTCTGAGCAACAGGCTCCCTCGACCACACTTTTCATTTCTCAGGGGGTTCTCCCAAGCCAAATAACGACGGACAATTCCCAGAACCAACAGCAACAACAGATAGCTTTTCTCACCCCCATACAAACTTCTGCTTCAGCAGCCCAGACAGTCTCACTTTTTCAGGGACAACCCCAGTTGTCCACTCCGATGGAACAACAAACTCCCCAGCCGCAGCAAATACCAACACCCCAGCAAGCTTCCCTTTTCCAGAGTATGTCCACAATATCCCAAAGCCAGGGTCAGCAACAACCACAGACAGGCTTACTATTTTGTGCTGCTTCCATTAACCCGCAAGACCTGCCTCAAACTCTGCTATTCAGTGGCCAGAGTCAGGGCCCAATTGGTGGCGAACCACTTTCGCAGAACATCTTTCAGGACCAGCAGCCCATGCAAGTAGTACCAAGCTCTGCAAATGTGACTGCAGACAACTCCACTAACCAATCTACGGTCCCTCCATCCCAGTCAACTCAGAGTTCTCAAATTCTTTTCCCCCAAGCCAGTGTAGTGAATGTGTCCCAGCAGGATTCATCAGAGCCCATGTCTTTCCAAGATGAAAGCTCTGTTGTGGATGACTCATCCACTAATATGCCTTCAGCTCAACCAGGACTTTTTCAGGACCAGCAGCCTATGCAGGTTGTTCCAAGCACCAGTAACGTTGCCTCTGTATCTTCCACAGACCAAGCCTCTGTCAACATTTTTTTGCCCCCAGCAGCCATTTCAGCACTGCAAAGTAATGTAGGCACCCAAGAGTTACCTCAGGCTGCAACACCAACAGCCATTTTTACTGGCCAAGGTAGTGTGGCAATTGGGGGGTTACCGAGCTCTACTTCTGCATCCAGTCAACAGACTCCTGATCCACTTTTTCAGACAGCTTTGGGGAACACTCTGAGCCAGCCTGTGCAGCCAGGGCAACAAGGCTTGTTTCTGTTCGAACTCAACACTGGTAAGTCATTTACATAAAGATTTCTTATGATCCTGCTGCTGTGTAGATACGATGGCAGACATGTTTAGTCACCTGTATACACCCATCAACCACAACAATTAAAAAGCCACAACAATTAAAGCTTTATGTTAAGTAGGTCCCCATTGTGCCACCAAAGCAGCTTTGATTCTTTGTATCATGGAATCCACAAAACCCTGAAGGTGTCCTATGTTATCCGGCACCTGTTACCAGCAGATTCTTAAAGTGCTGCAAGTTAAGACGTGGGACCTCAGCCTAGCTTAAACGTCACATCCCACAGATGCTCAATCAGACTGAGATCATGAAATTTGGAAGCCAAGTCAACACGCTGTACTCATATTTTTCAAACCATTCCTGAACAGTTGATGGAACATGATAGGGCACCATTTGAAAGGGTCCACTGCCATTAGAAAAAATTGTTGCAGTGAAGTACTTGGCCTGCAACAATGTATAGACAGGTGTTACATGTTAAAGGAGCATGAATTCCACATGAATGCCAGGACCCAAAGTTTTTCCAGCAGAACATTGCACACAGCAACACACTTCATCCAATGGGTTGCCTTCTTCCCATAGTTCATCTAGGGTGCCATCTCTTCCTCAGGTAAGGGGTGCCCACACACCTGGCCATCCACATGATATAAATAAAAATGTGGTTCATTCTCTTTGGTTCACTTGCTATCCAATATACATCACCTCTTGACATGTGCCATTGTAACAAGACACTCAGTATTATTCTGTTCACCTGTCAGTGGTTTCTGTTGTGGTTGTTGAGTGTATATGAGGCATAGTTTAAGTTGTTTTAAGAGTCTTATGTTCTGTTTGTGAGAATGTGGTCTGCTGTTAAATCCTCCTGGTACTGTGTTGGCAGATCAGCTTGTCACCATGGGGCATCCTAGTTCAGACCATGACCAGAGCCAGCTTCAAACTAGTACACAGATTCAGACTTTACTGGACCAGTCCAACAACCTCAGTGAGAAGATTGACGAACTACTAGAGCGGTTTCAGGAACAAGGGAAGACGCTACCCAGGGATTTTTTAGAGCAGTAAAGATACATTGGAATATCATCTTGGAAAGCTCCCTTGAGCGCTGTTTGACCATATAGATGCAACTGTAATAACCTGCAGAATCTGGAAGATCTACATTTTTAAAGCTGGCAGTGTGTTTTTCTGTAGGGAGCTCATGTGGGCTGTTACAGGTGTGTATAGTCATGATTAGTTCCCATTTATCCTCATAACTGGGGCCAACAAATTTTCTGGCAAGTCAAAATCATGTGATCTTTGAGATCATTTCATATCTGAGCAGCATAAGTTGTTTGCATATTTTGAACAGATTCTTTTCTCTGAATCATTTTCCATCTCACCTATAGAAACTGACACAACTTGAACCTAGAACTCGACACATCTAAAATTCATATTGTCTATGAATTTTAGATGGTATGTTTAGCACTTTATGGAGCTTCTGAAATAAGACACTCCCTTTTTAGCTTTCAAGCCATTTGCATCCACCTGTTTGCCTATGTCTGACTGTTTTTATAATCTTTAGTGAGACATTCCCAAAAAGGTTTTTTTTTTTCTATTTTTTTCCAGTCACATTTACTCTCCATTTTCATAATAGCCTGTTTAACGAGCCATGATTATACTTTTTTTTATTTTGATGATTGTATGCCATGTCCATCTTTACTGATTCACACAATGTTTTACATTTGCTGTATATATTTGTATGTACAAAATATTTTTTTTATTGTCCCATCTAATACATTTTATAAAAAAGAGGTCCATCTTTAGTCATTCCTGTCAGGGATGTGTTTAATCACTGCTGTACAGTATGTTAACATCTGATACTGTTGTGTCTCACACACACACACACACACACACACACACAGTGTAGCCTGGTTATTAATCCTGAGACTCATAAGCTTTCATTTCATGTTGCTATATGCATTTTTACTGTGGCACATCTGGCATGTTTTTTTGGTGAGTTCACCTGCATTTTAGTAAGAAGTGACTAAAAGTGTCATTGACTGATCAAATCGGCAATGGCAACTAATTTAACTGCTTTGAATTTTCATGAACTCCTACGTTTCCGGATGGCCAATCAGGCTACACACATGCCCATGACACGATGTGTATAGTTTGTCTGTTTTGTGTGTTCACTAGAAACAAGTAGAGCATATTGATATTTGTACTATGTTACATGAAGATTGATCCATGTTTTTATATTAAATGTATTAGAAGTACTTTTCCAATTGGGCACTAGCTGCTGGAGAGAAGATTCATTAATGTGAAGAGTGGATGGCTCATCAGTTCTTTCATTTGTTTGACTCATTAAATGAAGTTGTACAGGGTTCATTTTAGCTTATTGTAGTGGTGCTACATTGTTTACATAACTAACCATTGTTATATCAATATTTAGGCTTATCAGTAGAAAATGACTCAATCCTAAATCTTGGCTCTTGTTCATGGATTTTTTTTTTAAATCCCTTGCCCTTTCTGTCAGAATCAGTGCTCCCATGTCTCTTTGGGTGACATTTATCATAAACACTTGGCATTTTAGTAGATGAAAACTCGTGTGGTCACATATCTTAATTTTTCACTCTTAAATAAAGCTGCGACAAAGGATACTTAGAGCGACCCTATAGAAAAATCATTTTTGTTTGAAGAACTTTAAAGAACCCATTACAGGAGTTGGAAGAACCAATTACAGGAATAAAGAACCATGACAGAGTAGTTATTTAAAATTTTTTAAACACAAATAGGTTACTCATTCTTGGAGCTCATTGCCAAAAACGGTCTCTTAAAATTACATTAATTGAAAGGTTCTTTTAGGCAACACAATTTTTCTCTTCCATGGCAACATACAAAGAACCCTTTTTTTCACCTTCATGTTGGAGTGCACCTTCATATATATTTACAGCCCCCCTGCATTTTAACGAACCATGACCATATTAAACAAAAAGTTATTTGCAACAGTTATTTCTAGATAGAGTAATTTTGTTTAAAATATGTAAAATTCTCCCAAAAACATTTGCTTTATATTATTTATATTTGACTATTGCCCTTGTCTGTCCAGTATCAATGTATAGTCACTTATTTTCTAATTATATATTTAATATTTGTTACAAGCTATGTAAAAAGAAGCTTTGAGTTGTGGTGGTTGTTCCTCTGTGTGACATTGGTTTGTAGAACATGTGATGTCTTTGTAGTAATGTGTAATCTCTCACCTGTATTAAGTGAGCCATACATACAGTATTTTTGTAAGACTGAAATGACTAAATGTACTATGTACATTTTAAAACATTGAATTTTGTGTCCCTTCTGCAGTACTGTACTTCATACATCATGTCAAGGGGGAGAAAATGATAGTGCTTTTGTCCCCATCACTGTGCTATGAAGCAGAGGTTCTGTGTGACTTGTGGAGCTCAAATACTGAAGACCTAAAAAAAAAAAATAGAAAGGAGAGGTTTTTACAGAGTATATAGGCTAATGATTTGGAACATATGTTCCATACAAAGCCATATAAACAAAATAGTAACTCTGATTTCAGAGTGAAAGAATGTGTTTTTACCTCATGATGTAGAAATATAGATTCACACTACATCTAACTAAGGACCAATTATGACGACTTCTCCTTTCCTCACAATATGGCAGCAGAACTCCTTTTTTTGGGGGGGGGGGGGGTGAAATGTTTTATCTGTGAGTTCTTGGTTTTTGAGTACCAACGTTCCAGCTTAGGTCAAAATGTCATACTGTATGTGTAACGGAAAACAAAGAAATGGAACAAAAGCAGAACATTTCTGCGTGATCCATCGTCTTGAGAACTACTTAAACCTTCGTTAATTTGCGCAGATATTTATTCTACCTACCATTGTATTGTGCTATTTTTATTGGAAGTACTTCGTGCCTTTGCAAGCCGTTTCCCCTTACTTCTAAAGTACCTTTGTAACTAATTACACATTTTGGGGTTTGTAGTTCAACTTTCAAGTGATCCAAAAGTCAAAAACTGCAAGATTTCTAATGACGTGTGTAGTTGTCTCGTCTAAGTGTTGTTTACAGATCCATCAAATACAGAAACTAAGTGCATTTGAGCTTTATATCATTAAACTGCTATGCAGCTCAATCATTTCTTTTTTGTTTCTTTAAATGAAATTGGTTATTGCCTCTTGAGATTTGCCATAATAAGGTACAGAACAGAAAAAAATTGACACACTTTTGATTGTTCTCATCTTTTGGGAAAAAGGCATAGTGAAGTAACGGATGTGAAATGGATTCTGACAACAATCTGAGAGCGCTTACCCCACTCACCAGCAGTTTGTGTGATGTGTGTATGCGTGTGAATGTTTGAAAGTGCATCTTACTCATTTTCATTGTTCATATGCATTTTTTTTTTTTTACTATGATTTGGTTTTGTTTGATGTGAATAACATTTTTCACTTTTGAAGTCATAGGGATAACAATTTACTTTTGAGTGTGTCTAAGTATCGTGTGAAGATTCATGTGAAGTAACATTTAACATATAAATATACTTGTATTTTGCTTTAAATCAGTACATTTGTATACTCTTGCAGTTATATTTCTGTAAAACGTGCTGCTATCTATATGAATAAAGATAGATTTGAAATTCCTGTGTGTGTGTCTCTCTATGTAGGCGGATCTTTACCTGAATATGTGGGTCATGTTAGAGAAAATAGCCTATTCATAAATATCATTAATGTTTTGGGCGGTCATGCTGCTGTTGGTTAAATAATGCAGATAATTAATCTGCAGCGCTACAGTTATTCTCACTTATAAAGTTTTGAAGGTTTTGAAAGCATTAATGGTGCACCTATTCAGGAAATAATCTACTGCAGGTAAATCTAAATGAACTGTTGACCCTGTCAGAGCGAGTAGAAAATAGTGGCCTAGGCTTTAAGGATTTTCGGGCAAGTCAGTTATTTTCCCATTGTCTTAAAAATTAACTGGTAAAAGGATCTAAAACATTAAGATGTTAAACTTGTTCACACTGATTTGATGTGATTTGATTATTTATTATGCAAAAATGTAGGAAGAAATGATATGACTGTGTATCTATCAGTCTAGCTATATATACGTGTGTGTGTATGTATATATATAATATGTATATATATACACACACATACAGTGGAGGAAATAATTATTTGACCCCTCGCTGATTTTGTAAGTTTGTCCAATGACAAAGAAATGG
>JBBJLS010000128.1:12001350-12023825 GCA_037577275.1 Bryconaethiops microstoma
TTTCTCTCTCTCTCTCTCTCTCTCTCTCTCTCTCTCTCTCTCTCTCTCTATATATATATATATATATATATATATACCAACAACGTGTTTAATTCCAAAAAGCATCTTCACAGAAAGTTAGTACATAATATATAGGTGTGCGTCTATTTATGTTTATATCTATTTATCTCTCATTAATTTAAATCATTCATTTATATAGATACTTTTATGTATAAAGATATATATAGATACACATACCTAACTTTCTGTGAGGGTGTATATATATATATATATATATATATAGATAGGGTGGGTGAAGGGGAGGGGGCAGAGTAGCGTGTCGCTGCTTCTAAATCAGATTAGTGGGTAAACTGGATTGTGACGTCAGGGTTTAAAACTGGGCAGAGTCGTCTCGCGCTGTTAGTACAGGAGCGGAGCTGAGGATCGGTGGTCTCGAGCTGCTCTCGAGCTGCTCTCCCTTCTCTCTTTCCTCTGCACAGGCAAGCATGACTGCACCAGTGGTTCCATAGAACAGCCTCTCCATCTACAAGCCTCAGACCATGGCCTCCTATCTGGAGGTAAGGTGGATTTCGTGTTGTGAGCGGTGGGATGTGAGGGCTGTAGGCTCTGAGCGTGCTCTGGCTGCTTGGGGCGGTGTGGCACGACAAGGCTTCTTCTCTGAGTGTCTGGAGGCTCCACGAAACCGCTCGTTTGTTTCGTAGGAAAGCTGCTAGATTCCTGACGCGCACCTGCATTTGATGGTTTGTAGCAAGAGCAGCCCGAGCGAGCCCTGCACTCTCTCTGAGCAGGGGGTGATCAGCAGACATGGCCAGGAGCTGCTGCCAGGGCCGCAGCAGCAGTTCAGCCCACTGCCTACCTGTTAACCTGTGCATGTAGCCAGCCTTTTCTAGCCTTTTCTCTGAACCTCCATTTTCTTTCTGCGTTCATACAGAAGCATCTTTGCTGACAGATGTAGAGCAGGCAGGCCTGTATAAGGATAAGAGGTGCAGCAGTGGCCTCAACAGCCTTTCATCAGATTTAGAGACAGTGTCCCACCTTGTGCAAATTTGAGTGTTGTGTAAGAGTAGTGTGTGTGTGTAATTGTATTTCTGTATTTCTTTATCTTTGCAGATACTTGATGATGACAAGGGTCATGAGCTCAGTCTTTTTTGTGTTCCCAAACACTATGAAGACGATTTAGACAGTGTTATAATCCCCAATGGTCTTATTAAGGATCGGTAAGTTTTCCTGTTAATGGAGATTGAGTTAGCAGGTTTCTCGTGGATACTGGACTTCCCCTCCATTTCCGTTTTTCCCTGAAATAAGATGCTGTGTGCTTGTTTTGGAGATTTAGAAGAGCACACTTATGCAGTGATATGATGCTCTGCTGGACTAATGACTTGGCCCCTGAATGACCGGGCTTTTCAAAAGATCCTGTGTTCATACAGTGAATTTAGTTAGTGGTGCGTGAGTGGGGCAGGCACTTGTTTGCAAGGCCACAGGATAAGCATGTGATTTGAATTCTACATTTCTCTAAATTTGTTAAACAAATTCCCTCAAGTGTGTCCATCATGGACACGGGGTCGCTTTTGTGCATCCTCCTGAGAAAATGCCTGTCAGGTACTTTTGATAATTGAAAACATCCTTGAATTACTTTTGTGCTTTGCCTGTAAAGGGATGTCTTGGTTCTGACTTTTCTCTAGGACCGAGCGGTTGGCCCGGGATATTGTTCGAGATATGGGAGGACACCATATTGTGGCACTGTGTGTGCTGAAAGGAGGGTATAAATTCTTCGCAGACCTGATGGATTACATTAAGGCACTGAATCAGAACAGCGATAAGTCTGTGCCGTTGACTGTGGACTTCATTAGGCTAAAGAGCTACTCGGTGAGCTTTAACCTCTTCTTTCATCCTTTCACCCTTTCACACTGAGTGAACTTACCAAATGAGTGTGATTCAGCCATCTTGGATTTTACACATCTTAAGAAAAGCAGAGAAGAAACAAGTAATCTGTCTGTTTGCTGTATTAGTGCTTTACTGGTTTGAAGCTGTACCTGTTATAGTTACAAATGTATTGTTCTCAGCTAAGATTGTTGATGCGTACAGCTGTGTTGTGGCCTCTCTATGCTTCTGTTTCTATGGTTTGGAAATATACAAAGGAAACAATTGGATTGTGCTCCAGCAGAACTGCTTCTTTACTAAGGCTGCACAGTATATCATTTATTAACCATTACTGTAATAGTGTTCACTGCAATACTGCTATCGTGGGAGGCTGTAATATGCAAATGAGCTTCTAACCAATGTTTTTGACACAGTTACTGAATGTTTTGATGAATCAAGGAATTCATGAAATACAACACAAGTGAAATTATTTTGGACATTTTTAAAAAAATCATTAAACACTCATTAAGGTGTTTTTAAAAGATCCATATTGTACATTTTTCTTTTTTTTTTTTTTTTTTTCCAAAAATTTTACCATAAATACATTTCCCAATTTCACAGTTAATTCTTACATGACAGTTTTCCAGCCTTTGTTTACCCCTTAGAATTAAACGGGCGATCATTTTTACTGTAACTTTGAAATTAATGTTTGTGAATGATCTGTTTCTGATTGGCTCCCCTGTTTGCAGAGCATTTAAAAGTCAACACAGAACTGAAACACTCTTAAGAACTTCAGCATGAATGGGAGAAGCTAAACTGCTATAGGCTGAATAAGAAAATATATGTAAATGCATGACATCACAGTAACTATGACTTGAAACCTGGCTGTTTTTGTAGCTTAGTGTTTTGTTTTTTTAAACAATGTTTACATGCTTCAAGCCTCTTATTCTAGAAAAGTGATCTATATATTGCCATTTCTTTCAATGTATTCAATATATAAGTATAGTTTTTTACTTTTTTTTTTTTTTTTTTTCCTTTATTCCATGTTGCGCAACCCTGTTCTTTACCCATTTCCAACATAGAACATAAAGCTCTTCAGCATGGATTCATAATTTTTACTCCTGCCTAGGTTTTTTGGCTTGAAAAATCATTGTTCTTGTTCTTCACTCTGGTTAAAATAACTTTTCCATGATCATCTCTTTTCTCAGAACGATCAGTCAACGAACTGTGTAAAGGTTATTGGAGGAGATGAATTGTCTGCTCTTGCTGGAAAGGTGAGCTTTGTTGCGCCTTTGCAGTCTGTTATAAAGACAGTCTTTGTGGCCTCTTTCCTCTGTTTTAATATATATGTATATATTTTTCCCCCCCCCACTCTTTACAGAATGTACTTATAGTTGAGGTGAGCGTCTGCATCTTTACATATGTCTGCCTTGTCTAAATCTATACAATTTTTATACACATTTAAATCTAGTCACACAAGCATGACCACCGTGCCCCATGATTATTGGGTGTTGATAATCAATAATTATTGGTAAACTTTTTAACAGGCACTGATTAACTGTACTCTGGGGCAAAAGTGCAATAAGTGGAGATTCTCTTAGCTTAGTCTGTTTCTACAGAATTAATGTTTAGTTCATATTATGGTATATTTTAATTGTAGATGTTAGAAAATGCAACTCACTGAAGATTTTACTGTATCTTGCCCTTTGTATATTGATTAGCCGTAGTTTGATTACGCTATGGCCATGATATCACCTCGCTCTTGTATTTAACCCTTTTTATGTTTATCAGGATATTGTGGAGACAGGGAGGACTATGGAAACATTGCTAGCGTTATTAAATGAATTTAATCCCAAAATGGTCAAAGTGGCCAGGTAAGAGATTTATTACTTTTTTTTTTTTTGCTGATTGATTAAAAAAAAACCAAACAACATTTATTTATTTTTGCCCACCAAAACATTCCTGTTTGCAGTGAAATGTGAAGAATTTAAGAAGTTGAGGAGTAAACAGAACTTAAAGAACAATTCTGTGTATTTTCAGCTCTGTATACTCTGGTTTTAAATGAGGGACACAATGTATAGACACAAATCCACTATTTGAGTTAAAACTCACATGAGTTGCTTGAGCCATATGAGTCACATGACCATTAGCAGATAGTCTGGTATAGACAGACTAGACAGTGTGCGTTAATGGCTAAATTGCCCTCTCCAAGCTCTAGGCATCTAATGTCTGAGTGTTACAGAAGGCATGTTACTGTAGACAGGACAATGGAAGCAATATTTTGCAATTGGCTATAGTTTATCAAAATGCCCATGGTCTAATTATTACACGGTTAACTATTAAATAAAATGTAAAAAAAAAAAACATGGATAATGATGGGTTTAAAAATGTAATTTATACACGTGTGTTAAAAGAATATATTCTGTGTGTTTGTGTTAAAAGTATAGATTTGATGGTAACAGCCAATAAAAAGTGCATTGTGAGTCTCTTATTTCTAAGCATTGGAGCAATGTTACCTAATGACTATAGAAAGAATCTCTCAAACCTCTCCAGAAACATTTAAAAAAACAGCAACTCCTGTACATTTAAAAAAGCCAGATTCAGTCTCACTCAAGCCACTAATCAGTCTGGTTAACTGTAGTGTGATTTCATTCAGTTTGATGCGGAGGCGTGACCACGGGGGGCTGGGGTGGGCACTGTGTGAAAACTAGGGGTGTCGATACATTACATGAATTTTGACCAAATAATTACAGAAGAAGGAAAAAAAAAACACGTTCAAAAAAAATTAACACTGATCAATCGCACCACGTGACTTTAACCTGGTCCGGTGTTCTGTCCAAACATGCTAAGAGAGCAGCGTTGTAGGAACGTTGCTCTCTTAGTCATCAGAAATTTTTCATGGCGCACCTGTCCATGGGATAATAAGTAGTAATTCTATGAACTTTCCACTTGCATAATATTAATGTCTTTGCTAGGGCTTTGTAAGTTTTTCCAGTCAAGTGTTGTTTAATGTTGTCCTGAGAATCTCATTCACCATTACAATGATTGCTTTTGTTGCATGAAATCTTTGCAATCGTCTCTTATAGTCACACAAGTTACGTGTACAAGACTTATGGAAATTTGTAGAATTTAACCTTTACTTAGGCAAATATATACTGATCAGCCTTTCAGCTGTAGAGCCACCTGCCTAATATTGTGTGGGTCCCCATCGTATTATCAAAACAGCTTTGGCTTGTCAAGGCATGAACTTCACAAGACCTCTGAAGGTGTGCTGTGGTATCTGACACCAAGATGTTAGTAGCAGATTGTTTTGGACTAGTTTATACAGCACATCCCACACATGCTCGATTGGATTGAGAACATTGTGCATTACACTGCCTCTGTTGGCTTTCCTTCTTCCCATGCATCCTGGTGCCGTCTCTTCACCAGGGTTATGGTCAGGGATTTGATGTGTCCTTTGTTGCATAGAAGTTATCCTGTGTTCTTTTGTGGTCTCTCAGACTTTTTCGTGCCTTGCTTTTGGAGTGATCTTTGCAGGCCTACCACTCCTGGGGAGCGTAACAGTGGTCTTGAATTTCCTCCATTTGTATGTAGTCTGTAGATTGATGGAGTCCAAATTCTTTAGAAATGGTTTTGTAACCTTTTCCGTTCTGATGAGCATCAACAACACTGAGGATCTCAATAATCTCCTTTTTTTCACGCCACGATATACTTCCACAAATGTGTTGTGAATGAGACTTTGATAGATCCTTGTTCTTTAAATACACCAGGCCGCCCACTCACATTGCCCCCACTCTCATGATTGCAGTCCCATTGATTGAAAACCCCAGACTCTAATTTTGCCTTCAGATTTCACCTTTGGGTTCTCTATATCTATTTTAAGGACTAGTGTGGAAGTCTGGTGTTTTAAGTCATATATTCATGCAGAAATGTGGTCATGCAGAGCGATTGTAATGTGTTGCAATCCATTTCAGCCTGTTGGTGAAAAGGACACCAAGAAGCTCAGGATACCGTCCTGATTGTGAGTAATTTCTTTTAGCTCTGCATTTATGTTAAATATTTGCATTTGATCTTTTTGTGCAGAACCTACACTGAAGAAAGCACCCTGTGCTCATGTTGTTAGACATAATACTTGTACATGAGCTGATATATTCATGCTTGAAATGGTTATGCAATGCTTTTAGGGGAGTAAAGACTGCTAAGCTCTTTAGACCTATCCTGGAAGCACAGATGTTGCTGTCTCTTGACTTGTGCATTTAGCCTTAGTATTAAAGGGGACATGTTGTGCAAAACTCACTTTAGTTATAATAGGTCTGTGGGATATACAAAACGGGTTCATTAAGTTCTTTGCACAAACTCACTGTCACAAAGAGATCTTTCAATTGATTCACAGAAAACGGATGGATGTTTTTTTTTTTTTGTTTGTTTTTTTTCTTGCTTGGGGTGTTTTATATGAGCAGTAGAGACCCAAATGGAAATACAAAAGGATGCAAAAAGTGAGTTTTGCATAATATGTCCCCTTTAAAGTATTAGTCAGTTATTCATACTCCTAACTAGCCATAAATGGCATGCTATTGGTTAGTGTCCAGAAGGCGAAACATTATCACATGGTTAATGCTTAGATTAATGTTAACACAGTGACTGGCTTGTATCACTGAACAGTTGGCGCAGGAATAGATAGCTTCAGTGGCATGAGGCTACAATAAAAAAATTTAGAGAAGGTAAATTTTGTAGACCAAATAAGTATTCTTCATGAATGCTATAGACTGGATACTGTGCACTAATTACCCAATGTCATCAGTGTATGTGTGTAAATAAATAAACAAAAAAAAATGTATTTGTACTTTCTCTCTTTCAGACATTGGCTTTGAGGTCCCTGATAAATTCTTGGTGGGATATGCTCTAGACTACAATGAATATTTCAGGGATCTGAGTGTAAGTATTTTTAGTGTTAGTGTTGTGCCAACATATGACCCAAAACAGTCATTTATGGATTGTTTTTATTGTGTGCTGCTTCTTTTTTTCTTCCCAGCACATCTGTATACTAAGTGACAAAGCAAGAGAGAAGTATAGAGAATGAAAAGAATCCGAAGTGCTGGACGCATGAAGACTAAGACCACTGTGACCTTTTCCTTCTTGCTGTCTTGGCTGTTGAGAGTTATTTTTCTACTTTCTATGTTTAATCAAAGGAGAATGAACTTCTGCAATGTGGGCCGATTGAGGAATTGCCCACACTTGGTGCTGGAGATACATAGGACTGGAAAATAAGTTAGCATTTAGGCCTAGTTTTGAATTATTGTTAGATTATAAATATCATTTAAATGGTTATAATATTGTTTTTATTTATTGTTTCGACAGAGGCCTTAGATGTACTTGAACATTTATGTAACGAATGGCACTTTTCAATAATACGGCAGCGTCTCAGACTTTGAGGTACAGAGAGCATGAAACATTATTTGGAGTTATGCAGAGTGCATAACTGAACTTTTTGTTTCCTCTAGTAAAACTGTACAGTATTTTATTCATGTGCTGAGAAACGGAATGTAAAAGTGTGCTTTGTGTGTAACATCAGGATGTTTTGGTATCGATACCAAGCTTCCCTGAATTACTGCAATAAAATAACACTAATGTATGTAGTTGTGGACTAAATGATGTATGGATAAATGTTCTAAATATGAGGTGACTATTAACAGTCTCTGCTAGATCAGCACATATGAACATAAGGTCTACAGTACAGAGTGTGAAAACTCCAGAGGAGAAATACATGACTAAGATGTAGATCTTTTAATTTTCATGTAATTGATTTAAGGTTTTCAAGTATCTGGTATTCTTTCCTGAAGATTAAATCTTTCTGAACAGTCACTGATTACTAAGTAGACTTGAAAGTCTTTGCAAACCCTGTGTTTAAAGTTGTAAAGTCAAAGCAATGCAAAAGAGCATACTGTGGCTATCAGTTTTTGTCTGATCTAATTGTCAAGTGGATCCACTATATCAGGGCCGGGCAATTAATTTCTACAAGAGGCCACATGAAAAATCTGAACTGTGTTGGAGGGCCGAACCAACGATAACTTGAACTGAATTCTGCTCAGTATTAATTTTCTCCCATTGTAAAAAGCAGTAAATTGTATATTTTGATAAGTTGCTACTAGACTTGTCACAACACTGATATTTCAAACTCAATACCGATACTAAGGATGGTGCTCGATACTCGATGCTATTTTCGATACTACAGGGGGGAAAAAAAAACAAACACAAGAACTTTTTAATAAATAATTTAAAGTGTGCTCAGGGGCCGTCGCCCTGGTTCTCTGCGGAGGAGAGCTTCACAACTGGCCTCGTTCGATAGGTCTTGGGGAGCTGAGGGTCCTTGTAAAATTTCATGGTGCTAGGTTGTTTCCCGGCCAAGCTATGGGGCAAAATGCTGTGGGACAGCTGTTTTGAAACGTGCGTGCCAGTAGAGAGCCAGGGGAGAGCCTCGGGCCTCCAAAGCCCCACAGCTCCCCCAAAATGCCCCCTGGTCTCTACTGAGGAAAAAAAAAAAGCGACATGCACTTTTAAATCCCGAACGCCTGTCGTATAAACATTGGGTCCTGCAGGTAGCCTGGGGAGGGGCTGCCTGCTGTAATGCCTGTTGACAATTGTAGTCTGCTGGCTATTTCCGTGAACCGGCAGATGCAGAACTGGCATTTAAGTAACGATACCAGTGCTAATCGATACCAAATTCGATACTTAATTTTAGTATCGATTAGTATCCGAGAATAGATTTTTTGACAACATTATTCATTCGTGTTTATGACTGACGTACGGCGGGCTGGACAGGGATACCCAAAGGGCCATATGTGGCCCGCGGGCCGTAACATGCCCAGGTCTGCACTATATGGACAAAAGCATCCGGATGCACCGGTTTTTCAGGGTTTGGGCTAGGCTCTTTACTTCCAGTGAGCGGCAATCTTAATGCTTCCAACTCTGTGGACAGTTTGGGGAAGAACCTTTTCTATTCCAGCGTGACTGTGGCCCAGTGCACAAAGCAACATACTTTAAGACATGTTTGGATGAGTTCAGTGTAGGAAGAACTTGACTGGCCTGCACACAGCCCTGACCTCAACCCCATCATACACCTTTGGGATGAGCTGTAACAAACATGCCTGAGCTTATACATGCTCTACAGAATGAACAGGCACTAATTCCCACAGAAACACTCCAGAAGCTCATGAAAAGCCTTCCAAGAAGAATGGAAACTGTTATAGCTCCAGAGGGGGGACCAACTCCATATTAAAGTCCATGTATTTTAATGCAATGTCATTAAAGACCTTGTTGGCGTAGTGGTCAAGCGTTTCAATTCTTTTGTCCACATAATGTATATTTAGCGAGGGCATGAGCTACAGATCAGGTCAAATCACGGCGAATGAATGATAAAGGAAGCTCCATTCGAATGTTTGACCGCAGTCAGTGAAAGGTGACTGCAGACAATTTCTGTTGGACAGTGTTAGTTCCGAAAACAGGACACATTTTCACCATTTTATGTCAAAGCATTTAATTAATTAATAAGGATCCATTTGTCATATGTGAACACACCATATCACAGTGTGTGAACAGCACAAAATTGTTCTCTGCATTTAACCCATTCACCAAATTCAGCAGTGGGCAGCCAGGAACACAGCACTCAGGGAGCACTGTATGGGTATGGTACCTTGCTCAAGGACACCTCAGTGGTGCAACTAGCAGTCGTGGGATTCAAACCCAAGACTTTCTGATTGCATGGGCAACTCCCTAAACACCAGGCCCAACCGACACTCTTTTATGGTTTATATGTGTAGCACAACACGCTCTGGAGGTTATGCTGTCGTTTTTTTTTTTTAGCTCATCACAAACGAATGTGAATAGTTGGAGCGGGTTTTATTTTTTAAGATGGGATGACTGCAACTCCCAGGATGCCCCACGGCCTGTCGTCACACTGTTTTTGCGGAAGTGCCGTTGCAGAATGAGGGAATGAGAGGTGGTGGTGGTGTGTTTTGTGGTGGAGAACGAGGTTTTACTGTGTGACAGACTAATAAAGCAGCAGCTCTCTAAGAGAGACTCCAGCTCGCCATGTCTGCTCTGAAATACGCGGGACTGGACGACACCGACAGCGAGGACGAGCTCCCTCCCGGCTGGGAGGAGAGGTCCACTAAAGACGGCTGGGTTTATTATGCCAAGTAAGTTAGTTTAAACCATTCTGCTGATTTTTCTTGCTTTGAATGTACTCAGCAGGGCATTTTCATTTCTGTATTAAAAGTGAATGTGTATTAATGCGTTAAATGCACCATGAACGTCTTGTCATACAGTACATTTAAGTCTGCAGGTTCAGGTACAGCTACCTGTGAGCAGTGGGTTTAGGTGTGACACTGAGGTGTACACTGTTCACATACCAGCTCTCAGAGGAAACCTGCTAAACGTAAACACACTGGACTACTTAGGTACACTATAAGACTAATAATAAGTTTAATAAAATCTTATGTATATGTATGTTATATACATTTGAAACTACAAAATTACAGTTAATCCTTACCAACCAAATACATACATCACATTTCACTCCTTAAAAATATTAGTAGAAAATTTTCATTGAAGTTGAAATTTGTCATAAGATTTCCTGCCTTGTAAGAGTTATATCACAGTATTAATGAAATTTTTATAAATAATTTTAAATAATGTAAATTGTTCATAATGGCACATTTTAATAGCAGAGAAATATATGTTGTTTATAGCACCAAAATGTATCAGTAAATTGAATCAGCATATTTTTTAGTTTTCAAAACGAATTTAATTAAGCTGGTTTGGAATGGTTAATAATAATAATAATAATAATAATAAAAATAATAATTGTATTATTGAGACAGCATGTCAAACCCACTGCTCAAATGGTCTTTTTCCAGCCATGAAGAAATGAAAACGCAGTGGGAACATCCTAAAACTGGAAAGAAGAAACGCTGTGCTGGAGGTTGGACTTTTAACTATTCCATCATACATGTTCGGACCCTGGAACTGTTAAGCTAAGCCTTAAACAAGTTATAAATGTAGTTTATGCCCTCATTAACCTGTTGTAGTCACATCACTAATATAAATGTTGGTAAACTTTTATAAGCATAATATTAAACACAATAGATAAAGTTACAGCATTAAAATGGCTGGTTTTAAAATGCTTGTTTTTTTGAAAGATGATTATGTGGTTTTCTGCAGATCTGCCATACGGCTGGGAGCAGGAGACAGATGACAAGGGACAAATCTTTTATGTTGAGTAGGTTCAGTTATTTATTTATTTGCTTATTTACTTATTTATTTACTTATCACTCACAGGTAAGTCTGCTATAAGCCCAAAAGTTTGTAGATGCCCCTTCTAATAAGTGTATTCGGTTACTTTAAGGTGCACCCATTACACAAATTTCCAGTTGTGGGCATACAATTTGTATAATCTCAATTGAAAAGCACTACTAATAGAAAGGGATGCTCTGAAACATCAGCACATGAGGCCACAGTCCCCACTGTGGCGCTATCTGGAGTAATGGAGCTGTGTCCAGTACCTTTGGGATGAGTTGGTGTGACATTTGTCATCCAGAGCAGATTATAGGGCCTCTTACTTCGGCAAAAATAGGGACGAGCCCCCTGAAAATGCTCTGTTAGAAGAAAAGAGTGAGTGTCCACAAACTTTTGGACATTTGTGGTTTGCCTGTCTACTAGCACTAATAGCAGTGTTAATATTTCTGTAAAAGAGTTTGACTGAAACATTTTGGGTGTGGGTGGTTCTGAAATGATTCATGGTTTCTGACTTTTTGTCCTTTTCCTGGTTTTTCAGTCACATCAATAAAAGGAAGACATACTTTGACCCTCGGCAGGCCTTCACCATAGAAGATGTACAGGTGAAGTCCAAGCGCTATGATGGAAACACTCCTGCCCTGGAGATCTTACAGGGTCGTGACCTCTCCAACAAGGTCATAGTCATCACAGGAGCCAATTCTGGTATTGGTGAGTGATATCTCTCAATTCACAATACCATTTGTGTGTTGAATTTGACCTGCTTTACTATTTGGTTAAATTGTATACTGTGTAGGAATCCCTTGCCTGTTTAAGGACTTTGGGTCAGCGAAGAAATGAATTAATTTTTTGCCATGTAAATTTTTAAACTAGTCAGTCTAAACAATTGTATTATTTATTACAACCCACTGTGCACCTGCCTGACTCACATAAAAAATGTAATTGCATTTATTGTGCAGAGGGTGGCACTATGACACTGCAAATCATGGCCTTGTCCCAACTCAGTGAATGTCTATCATCTATCAGCATTATCTTTTGAATGATACATACAAAATCCACAAATCATCCCTTAATACTCCACATGAGTATTGATGTTCATTAGTGAGGTTGAATTGGCTGTCACTGTTAACTCTAATGAATAGAGTCTATTTGAACTGCATTAATACACGGCTCATACCATAGCGGACCGGAGATGAATGCATTTCCGGAGTCTTTGTATCGTAAATTATTGCAAATAGCAGCCATTTAGTCAGCCTTCGAGCCTGTTATAGCACAATAGGGAGAGATAATAAGGACGTGGAAGAAATCCAATCACCGTACACATGTTAATTGTTTTGTCCAAACCCATACTCCATCTGAAATGTCACACTTGCTTTGTGGGATCTGAGGTCAGTGTGAAAGGCAATTTTCATCACTGTATCAGAGAACAGTGTTTTCTTATTGATGGATTAAAGAGAGGGAATAGGATGCAGATGTAGAGCAATAGTCCTTGTATTTAGTGGAATATGCTGATAATTCTGAAGTTCTTGTGAAATGTACTCTTTTTATATCTTAAGCAATCGTTTATATCTTTACCATGTTTAGGATTTCTGGAGAAAGAAAAAATACCAAGCTCTTAATATAAAAAAATAAATGAACCTGTGTAAAGACTGTGTGTAGAGAATGCAGCAAAAATTTTGGCATGTGGCACTGTGTTGTAAGTTTTAGTTCTCTACGGTAAACATGATCATTTTTGTGTAATAACAAGGTGTAGACATATCTAGAGAAACCTCCGCGAACTCTAATAAGCCGATAAATGTATGTGTCGTTGTTGCCACTGTCTTTTTTTATCCACTAGAGGGCAGTGTAAGTCTTCTCCTGCAGAAGAAGCTCAAGAGTGCTCATTCATATTCCAATATGGAAAGGTATTCGGTGATTTAGAACCAAGAATATGGAGATACGAAACGAAAATACACACCACTAAAACAGTAGTAGTACTTGCTTAAAATAATAGTAACTATATTGTTATTATTATTAGTATTAGTATTAGTATAGCAGTTACAAACTGAGCTACTTAAATTATTCTTAAAACCCTGTTTCAAAATATGCTGATTTAATTTACTGCTACATTTTGGTGCTATAAACAACATATATTTCTCTACTATTAAAAGTTATTATGTACAGTCTACATTTTTTTTACATTTCTGACATCATAAATGCTGTGATAAAACGCAAAGCAGGAAATGATTTGAGGCCGGGAATTATTAGAAATTCCAACATGAGTGAGAAATTTCTACTAATATTTTTAAGGAGTGAAATGTGTTGTATGTATTTGTTTGCTAATGATTAATTGTAATTGTGTCAATTCTAATGTATATGGTATACATGTTGTGTCTCTGATTTTACTGAACTTAGTCTTATAGTGTATTTAAACAGGCCAACGTGTTTACTTTGCAAAAACATTTCTTCCTGTTATTTATTCAGATGGTTTCTGTTGAAGCAGTTTTGGGTTTAATGTATTGAAAACGTATATCAGCTGCCAGGTACTTCATGCATTGAGGGGCAGTATAATTTCTCTCATAATAAGCCACATGATATGGTAATTGTGGTCAGAGAGCATAGTGCATTGCCATGCTCTGTCTGATTAGACCGTTGCTCAGTGCATCCCATTAGTCCATTACTCTTCTGTGTGACTCTCTCTTTCTTTAAACTTTGCTCTCTACCGTATTTAATAGCAGTAATAGAAACAAATGTTCCTTGGTATATTCTCCCTCACCCTCTTTCTCTTTCTCACTTTCTGTAGACCTCTCTCCCCCCTTTCTTTCTCTAGCTCCCTCACTTTCTTAATACCTCTCTCTCTTTCTCTCTCTCTCTCTATCTCTCTCTCTCTCTCTCTCTCTCTCTCTCTCTCTCTCTCTCTCTCCCTCTCTCTCTCTCTCTCTCTCTCTCTCTCTCTCTCTCTCTCTCTCTCTCTCTCTCTCTCTCTCTCTCTCTCTCTCTCACTCACTCACTCACTCACTCACTCACTCTATGCATTCTTCTTTTGTATTGCTGTACACCTGTACCACTGCATTGATCTTGCAGTGCTTTTGACCCCAACTGATGCCTCCCATTCATTTCCATTAGCAAGTTGGGCGCTTTCCTTAATTCTCTTCTATTGAACCAGCTAAAAGTTATTTACCGTCCAGAGTGCTATTCACTTTTCACTGAGGCAGAAACGACTGCTGTCACTGTGTCGCGGGCTGATTCACGTTTGTCTTCTTAATGGAATCTGCAAAAAATCTTTTGCCAGTGTATTTTCTCCAATAATATATTTTGTCATTTACTAAATGCAGGTTTCAAAAAAATGTACTTTTGACATTGTTATACGGTCAATATTTCTGGATTACCCTTTTATATCTTCCTTGTTTAGTCGATGTTCTCTTTGTACAATTCTGGTTGTTACCAAAATCTTCTCAAGGAAACCTAATATAATAAAGAGACTTTACATATACCAGATATGTGGGGAGAGTCGTTCTCCCTCAATGCATTATCAGAATTTGTGTAAATTCCAGTTCTACTTTGCGTCCCAGTTGGGATAAGTGTGTTTCCCCTTTTCCTGGTTTTTGCTGGAGATGACGGGATGGAACAGATACACTGTATGTCACCCTTTATTAGAATGAAGACTGCTGTTTAAGTGCATTGTGGAGCTGTGTGTTTATTTTTGGTTATTGGGTGTGTTGTTGGATTCCCTCCAGATCTGTACCGTTGCCAGGTGGATGCTCTGGCCTCTCTGCTGCCATTCTCTGATGGTGATGGATGTCGTGTGGTGGTTTCATTGCACTAATGTGGCTGTATTTGTCTTGCTGTGTCATAGCTATGTGGATATGGATGTGTACAAAGCTATATTCGTCCAGTGTCTATTTTAGTTTGGAGACCAAAATAACCCTGACTCAGAAACAGAAAATAATATGTCTTTTATTAACCGTATATTTTACACCACCGTGTTAACTTCAGGTATCTCAGTTTATTTTAAAAAATACATAAAACGTTTTGTCTGATAATTTGTTTTTTGCTAAATTATGTGGTATTGGCCTTCTCTTTTCCAGTCATTCATTGATATGCTACTCACTGGTACATGTGAGTAAAAGAATGGCTTAAGAACCAAAAAAATGAAAGTGTAATGATATTTAAGTCCCTTTTGCAAATGTATTTATGCAGAGGTCAGATGTATTCCTCAGTTGTTTTCAAATCAGACTGAAAAGTGCTTAACTGTGCTGTCCCGTCTCACAGCACTGGCACTGCTCTAATCTTGTGACCTTCCTCTCGTGTCGTATTTTGGGGAATTCTCCATGTATTTCAAGGAAATCGAGTGCAGAAGGTTGCGCTGGGTACAAATAACAAAGCTTAAGGCATGGAAATCTTCAGTTTTGTGGTTTGTGGGGGAAAAAAACTGCCATGGCCGGTGTGCATTTTGAGCTGAATTTGACTTGCTGTGTGATTGTGCTGGTATGTCTTTATGCTGCGGTGATGCTGGTGGATTAGGCATCTGGCTCTCTGCACTGGCACAGGGATTAGGTGGAAAAGTGACTCCAGCTGGAGATAAAGCCTGAAGGCTGAGGCTTTGTGGGGGAGCACTAGATTGAAGCTGATATGTTCAGCATAACTGCCATTAAATCAATTGCAACCCCCCCTTTGCCTAATTTACACTCCTCTCTTTGTCTGTGAATGAGGATGCCCGAGTACACAGATGCACAGACATGTTCAAAGAGGAGAGAAGCAGCTCCTAACAACATATAAAGGCCGAGAAGGCAGTGTTTGCTAGTTGCCCACTGTTCTCTTGCATGAATTATTTCTGTATTTTGAGGAAAACTGAATGTCTTTAAGACTGCTCTAGCAAGTTGCTTGGTTTTTGTCCTGCCACTTTTTCACCTCAAGTCTATTTTAGGCATGTATATATACATCTGGAGCTTGTTATTGTTAGCGAACGGCTGAGGAAATGGAATCGGATGGTTTTTATGTGCATTTCATGTCCTTTTTGATTAATCTATTTATTAGCTATATAATGAATACTACGTATGGTTGGTTAGTCAAATTATTGAACTTTATTGACCTTGGATAAAATTCTGGGGGTGCAGCAAAACTGATGTAACTTGCAAGAAAATTACAGCTGGGTATAAAAGGTTCGATAATGATTACAGGCTCAATGCAGCTGAATAGGTAAGAGCGAGAACTGGAATTCATGTATGTGTTTAAGTGTTTAAGACCTTTGGGCTTTTAAAGGAAAGTGAGGATGGCCTAGATCGTATGTGAACTCAAGTGGTTTATGGATAAATTTTGTGTAGAGCAGAAGTGCTATAGTTTCTCTCTCTCTCTCTCTCTCTCTCTCTCTCTCTGTCTCTCTCTCTCTCTCTCTGACTCTCTCTCACACTTTCTTCTTTTCTTTTTCTGTCCCTTTGAGTGTCATTGTGGGTGTATGCGTGGTTGTAATGGTGAATAAAACTGAGGTGCTCAATCAAAGGCCTTGTGTGAGGTAGGGCTGCATGGTAAATAATTTTTTATCCATTTTTTTCAAGGTGCAAGTGTAATGTGACAAAAATAAATTGTTTTTCTCTGAACAATACAGACCAGTATTTAGCCATGTCACAATACGGGTTAACCTATGTGTTTGCGCTGTGTATTATATAGTAATAAAATTGTATTTTGTCTCTATCATACAGCTCTAGTGTGGGGTGAGTGAGTGGAGCCGTGTGAGAGGCTGCCGTGGGGACAGGGTGACCGGTGCAAGTGGAGGGCATGATGAAAAATTGCGGTGGGAGTTGGCCATGGCCACTAGGGGTCAAAGATGGAGTCTGGGAGGTGGCTTAGGAGGGGTTGTCAGGGGCAGCTGGGGGCAGGAGAAGCTGGGCGGTGGGAGTAATAGAACAGTGTGAGCTGCTCAGGTGGAACTTCTCACCTCGCACTCCTGTAATTACAAACCATACATTTCACTTTGGGCTGTGACAATGCCTCCCCAATCCCAAATGAAAGTGGGGTGTTATTAATGGGGTGAATTAGGGCTCCTCGTAGATGTAGGGGAGCACCAGACTCCCCGTTTTAACCCTCAAAAATATATTGAGCACCTGCTGCTACCAGAAACTTTCTTTTTACATTTCATCATTTTATATAGTCATTACATCAGCGGCCAAGGTAGCATCAGCAAGGTGCAGGGAGATCTTTTCCTTGAGCACAGGTGAATCTCAACTGTAAACCCTCTATATTGATTTCTGAAGAAGACAAAATGCGTTATATATAAACATGACAAATTTGTGTAGGTTTGTATACTTTATTACACACCAAACAGCAGTGAAGTATGCTCTGTATGTGTGTATTAACCAAGGGTGATGTGAAGTAGAGGGTGAGTGGAGCCAAACAGTCCATGAAATCACAAAATCAGACTCTTTACATGGAGTTAGCTCTCCTGCATTTCACACTGTGTATCATCCAGCACCTCACTGCCAAACTCCTGTTGATTTTTTTTTAAACAGTAGTTATGTTTTTTTGTACAACAGGTCCATTGATAGCAGTGACTGTAATGCAAGTATTTAGTTATTTATTTAAAAATGCTCTGTACAAAGGTACCAATTGATTTTTGGACCAGTGCAACAGAAGAAATACTTTTACTTCCTTAAATATTTTTTCATCTGAATTTTTCTCTCCCTCAGTATAGATTATGCACAAAAAGCTGAAATACAAAATTCATCATAAATGCAGAGCAAGGAAAAATCTATACAACATCTTAGGCTTATTGGTGTTCTTTTCAGCAACTTTTTAAAAATTATATATTGTATGTATTGCATATTATGTAACATTATGTATGTACATTACAGTATTCAGGTAACCTTTATTTTTTATTTAATATTCTTTCTGACTTTCATATATTCTGTCTTTTGATATAAAAAAGAATGTATTAATCTGAATAAAACATTAAACATGTGTTCATTAGCGTAAACTAAAAGTTTATTAAAAGATGAGGGGCTATTCAGGCACAGCAGAACCACTGTCTGTGCCAGTTACAGCCTCAATACATCTACACTAATAATCAAGTGGGTTTTTTCAGCATTAACCAGATGGTTCTAGGTTCTAATCCCTTGACTGCTAGTGGCACCACTGAGCAAGGTACCGTCACCTCATTGGTGGCAGCACGCTCCTTCACTTGGTGAATGGCTTAGATGCAGAGAAAGTATTTCACATTGTTCACACTGTGTGCTGTGCTGTGGTGTGTTCACCCATGACTATAAGGTGACACTTTACTTTAAATCCATCTCCTTTCCTTTCTTGGCCAATGAGATTAAATTCTCCTCTAATATCTCCCATTACATTATTCCATTCTTGTGTCCTTCAGTGATGTGTCATGTTCCAGTACTGTTTTCAGAGATGCCCCACCTCCGTACTGCACTGTGTGTTCTTGCTGTTCAGTGCTGTTTTTGAGATCATACGCAAACCATTCTTTCTCCAAACACGATGAGTTGAATCACTGCTCAAGAGTTTTGTTTTTGTTTCAACGCAGCAAGATCATCAGCACAGAGAACAAACAGTGAACTGCACCACAATCATCTTCATTCCTACAGCCCCGCATAAAATACCTCTCCTAAAAGAACACATAGATGCGTGTCTAAAATTTGCACGCAAGCTTTTAGACAAATCAGGTACTTTGGAACAATGTTTGTTCTCTGTGCTGATGATCTCTCACTTCTATCTTACGTTCCTCATCATTAGTCTGGGAGAAATTTTGTATGGCTCACCTGTCTGTAGGAACCAGTTTTACTGACATAGATGTTTAACATCTTTGCTAGGGCTTTTTCCGTTTGGATGTTGTTTAATTACATTGCCCTCAGAAACTCCTTCACCATTACCCTGAGTGCTACTTGTTGCATGAAAGCTTTGTCCATATCATAAAGCCCTAGTGTGGGGTGAGTGAGTGGAGCCATGTGAGAGGCTGCTGTGGGGATAGGGCCAATGGCAACATCTTTTATAATCACATCAGGTAACATTTACTTTTATGTTTGCTGGAGTAATATGTAGAATTGAGATGATATTTTATTTTGTCAAAGCTTTAGTTTTCTGTTTTTGAAGTTAACTTTGTCTTGTTCTCTGTCACATACTTAGCAGGGCCCAGATATGTGCTGGAACAGAACTCAGTGGAGCAGTGAACCCATAATTTGATCTTCAGATCAGCCTTTAATGTTTCTAACCAGAAATCCACACTACATTTACTACTTGTACAAATCCATCTTAATGGCAGCAAAAGCCTATATTGCTAGCTTATACTTATCACTTCTTTGTCTGTTTATCATTTGTCTGTTTATCATTTGTCTGTTTACCATTTGTAAAGTCCTTCGTAATTGGTTGCTGTACATGCTACCCGTTTGTGTATGTTGAAGAGAGTGATGACCCGTGTCTGACCTTGTGTAATGCGTGAGCAGGGCTGAGAGGCTGACAAAAGAACAACACAGGGCTGTTGTTTTTCTCATCTAGAGCTCACCCTGCTCTTCTGTTTGAGTGGGAGACACACACACACACACACACACACACACACACACACACACACACACACACACACACACACACACACACACACACACACCACATTTCTGTTAACCCAACAACTGGTCGTTATATCCAAATTAATGTCAGGGCCTCTCTATTTTCCATAAATAACACCCAACAGGTCGCTGCTGTTGTTAAACATGCTCTAATTTGTTTCCCATTATGAAAAACATCAGTGTCGATTAACTCATGTTTCAAGCCCGACAGCCGCCACGTTTTTTCTCAAGGTGACAGTGAGAACAGGGCTGTTGATCAACAACAGTATTTGCTCCAGTATTTTTTTTTTTTTAAGCACAACATCCCTCCTTTGTTTCTCAGACTTTTATAGAATCCATTTAATTACACTTTAGGCCACAGTACTTAATTTGTATACCTGCTCACAAAACAGACACTCAGTGAGCGGTTTTGTGGATATTTACTGAAAGCGAAAGAATTCCCGAATTCTCTGTTATTTTTTATTTTGGTGTCTGTTTCCAGTGATGGCAGCTCATTGTACAGATGCACAGTGCTCCTTCCATTACTCCTAATAAGGTGTCATATAATTTAATTCCATGCTTCACTTGTCAGAGTGGAGCTCTTATCCGCCTCCAATTTTGAGTTTTAATGGATATTACTCTTTAGCACTCGTCTCACAATTAGGGGTCCTAGTTTGCCTTTTAATGAAAATCAGATTAAAACTTAATCTAATTAAAGTTCATTTTAATCCACGCTATCATGCAAACTGTCTGTCGCCTGGAATCTTGGTGCCTCACTGTCAGACTCATTTAGCTTGCATGAAAGTGTAAGGTCAGACTATCAATCAAGGGTTTTTAGAGAGTGTGTGCGTGTGCGTGTGTGGTGTGGTGGGGGGGGGGGGACAAATTGCTCCACAAATTGCTCCAGTGTGCTATCGCTTGCAAAAAATATCTCCTGTTTTTCCTAACAAAAATGACATGCGGCTGTCAGTTTGGACTGGAGAGTCTATTTCAGAACAGAGCTTGTCTCAGTGTATTGCACAGTGAAGCTCAGGGCAAGTGTCGGTTTTCTAAGCGGACTCTAGAAAACTTCTTTTGAAGAAAGAAAGAGTAAAAATTATGACCTGCACACACATGTAGCTCATAATCGATGGTGGTTGTCAGGTGTCACTTCCAGAAATGCCCTCTGCTGGCTTTACAGAGAGAGGAGAGTGAGAGAAAGAAAGAGAAGAATAATTGAGTAATGGTTCTGTGTTTGAGACGTGTTGGCCTGTCAGCTCTTTTCTGGGCCATGATAGCATAATATGTTTTACAAGCGGCATGGCCAAGGGTTATTTTGCCGTCTTAGCGAGCAGAATAAGCAGCCAGCATGCGTCTGCAGCATGGGGGCACAGCCGTATAGTGCTACAGCTGGAACACACACTGCTGGATCCACTTCCAGAAGAATTGCACATTGCTTTCATGTGGAGACTATCAACTAACCACAGAATTGCTGAGCAAGTGACTGATAGAAATGAGGTTAATTGATATACTGCACACAAAGCCTACATTTATTTAGAAACATTTTAATTCTAATTATTATAGTATGTTGTGTAAAAAAAAAAAGTTATTGTAATACATTTTATTTATACAATGTTGCTGTAATATAAGCAAAATTAAAATTACAATTGAAAATGCTCATATGATAAAAATAAGTAGGTAAAAGTCATGCTGGGAATAAATAGCCTGCTGCTACTGTCTTCCGGCAAAAAAAAGTCACAGGGCAATGTGTGTTTACAGAGGTATGATCTAAACAGTAGTGCTGGTGATAACTTCATATTTATTTAGGTTATGTAATAGCATACAGTGACTCACTGGCATGGGTATGTCTGTACACGTAGGTCAGTATAGAAGGTCATTTTATGATGAAAATATTTCTAATAATTTTGAGTATGTTTTAAAACATTTTTTTTTTTACCTTGCCTCATTTCTAATGACAACAGTGCCAACTTTGCTGTCCTTTATTTTGTCAGCTGTATCTGAAGTAAAATTGTTTGCTGAATCATTAAGGCTTTGTAAATCTGGATTTAATTAGCAAATCAAGGCAATGTGGACAAGAACAAGTACCAGGAGATTATTGCTTAAAAATGCCTGAGTCTGTCTTTTCTAGGACAGCTGTTGTAGAAGCATGTTGTAGCTGGCATCCGGTGCAACTTTAAGTCAAGAGTTGAGTTCTTGTGCGCTTACATTCTGGGTGAAATAAACACCTTTCTCCATTCTAAATGACCTTTTCGTAAACTTAATTATTAATGTCAGGCTTTCAGTTGTTGGCCAGCATCTCCAAGCTGAAGCTTTGGCTCGGCATGTCTATTTTCAGCCCCTCATACCTCTAAATCTGATGCCCACTCCGCCTCTTAAACTGCTGATGCCAGCTTTAGAGAAACTTTAAACACACTTTGTGTAATCAAAGGGACAATGCAAAACGGCAGGTCAGCAAAAACAGCCCAAACAATACCCCAAGTCCCCCCTAAATATAACCTTTTTTGGCTTTTTTTGTTGGTTTTTTTTTTTTTTTGAACAAAACTTTTTCATGTTCTCTCCCTCACCCCCACGTAATTAGTTCAGTAATTTTAGTAAAGCGTTTCAACCTTTTGGGTTTGAATGACCCATTTAGACTTGAGATTTTGGAAATGAATTTCTACTCGTATCTTTACTCATGGGCCGTATGTATCTCTGGAGCGATAGCGGGCTGCAGGATGTTGAGACCAATGCCTATCTGACAGTGGATGATGATGGAGAATTCTTATCTTCCATGCTTTGAAGTGTGTCGTGTCATCTGTTGGG
>JBBJLS010000128.1:12030200-12045248 GCA_037577275.1 Bryconaethiops microstoma
ACACACACACACACACACACACACACACACACACACACACACACACACACACACACACACACACACACACATTCAAGGTGCGGTCAGATTTGACTCAGAATGGTTTCTCTCACTTTAACCTCTTGTATAAGGCCCATCCATCTACCAGATGCTCTGAGATTATCTGTACTGAGATGAGCTGCCAGATACTCTGTTATCTGTGGTCAGAGGAGGTTGAGGTTTATCAGTAGATTTGTTTTGAGGTTATTGTAGAGTGAATGGTGAGGTTGAAGTCAGGAGGAAGAGGACAGTGACAGATATCTCTTTGGTCACATTCTTACCTGTGTAATGCACTGTGCTTTAGAAGCTGTCATGTGTATTTCTCCCTGTCTGCTTGAGGTAATTTGTCCTACAGTGTTTACTCACATATTTTGAATACTTTTTGTTTTTTATGATGTTGCGTTATTATACAGTCAATTTTTTTGCATTTTTAAAACTTCTTGCTTGGAGCAAGACGTTTTTGTGGCCAGTTGTGTGGACATTGAGTGGCAGGACATATGGCATATAGAACAGGCTTACTATCCATTATCTGTAACTGTAGATATACACAGATACTTTGTGTAATATTCTAGTAAATGCTTTTAGTTGCTAACTTTTAAAATAGGACCCATTTAGTGATGAAAAATAAATGTTTCCCTCAAACACTTGGGGGGAAGGAAAGAAAGCCAAGACAAATGACATGGTCAGTGATGAGATCTGCATAGACCTTGCTTTAGTAAATGTTTCCTGTGGATGCAATCCTGTCTCTCTTGACCTGGGTATATTTAGATGGAGCTGATTCCAGCTAACAGCACACACTTTTAATATGGCAGACCCACTGCTTTTCCCCATGAAACCTTTAATTAATCAGTTTCTACCCAGCTAATTGCAATTGTTGAGGGTAGATCAAGGCTGCATGTTTACGTTATGAGGGTGTTTTACAATTAGAGTACTGTTAGGGATGTTTATTGGGGTTCAGCAGGTTGGGCTTTTATAGTGTGCGATGGGGCTAATATAAATGGGGGTAAAGAATGAATCAGCAGATGTGCACTAGAGAAGTAAGAATAGAATAAAGCTTTAGAGCTGTGGGATGAGTGTTCTAATGCTGAGGTAACATTTTCAGGTCTCCTTGCATGTGAATTTTTTTTTCAGCACTGTGAAAGTAACTAAATGAGGATGGTATATAACCCTCAATGTTATTTAAAATATAATTACATGTTGTCACGGACAATCATAGCACATCAAAAAAGGCAGATTTTAGGGGAAACTAGTTTTGCTGGATGTGATTATACAGCGTGTTCTTTTGCTACAGGCAGCTGTTGTCATAAATGAGGGTCAAGTTGGTGGTAACAGTCAGAATGATGTGTGTGCATGTGTATAGAGTGTGCGTGTGCTTGTATGTGTGTTTGCATGCATGTAAGTCTATGTGCCTGTGTGTATCTCTGTGATTTAGTTTTCTTGATTGCCTGTAAAATTCTGCTTATCTCTGATTCATAGTCCCCTGAGAACGATTTAATAGAGTCTCAGGGGGGATGCATTTCTGATCAAGGCCCGTTGCTGTTGACCAGAATAACTTAACTGCTTTTTTTGTTTAAATGTGTTTGTCTTTTTTTCCTACTGGTGTCAAAATGCTAATGAGGCATGTTGTAATCATGTTAATTGCCCACCTAGCCTCGTGTTACCATATATTCATTGTTTTCTAACTCTATTTACAATCGAGAAGAAAATTAACATGGCTGGTGTAGGCTGAAGATGCGTTGTGTTGTTCGGGTGTGCTTTGGAACCAATTAGGGTGAACCCGCCTATCCATAGAGGTTTATGGAGAGAGCGAGTAGAGAAAAGCTCAACCTTGTAATGTGTAAAAAGCAAATTAACATCGAGGCAGACAGACAGTCTAGTGTAATTAGATAAGTGACCATATTTAACTTTCCACATGCAGTGCTGTCTGCTCTTGTCAAGCATGGCTCTTTATTCACAACTAGAGAGTGGAGATGCTTTCTCCTCTGGATCCAGCAGCCTAATGAGCTATTAACAAACAGATTGGTGTGTTGCTTTTAATTGCTGCGGTACATTTTATTTTCACGGTAGCACGTTGCTTCCCTTCCCTCATGATCAATTTAGTGAACATACTGTGATATATAATTGAGAGGAGTTTGAGCTTTGAAGAGAGAGAGAGAGGTAGAGAGATACTAAGACAGACGGTGAGAGAGCATAATTGTGAGCTGACTTAAACAATAAAATGTCGCTGGAGCAACGTGCAATCAGACTCGCAAAGACTAAGCTGTTGTCAGTCCCGTATCTCAGAAAAACCTCCTTACTGTAACAACTTTTGTATCATTTCTATTGGTCCATTAATCATAAAATATGCACACAGTTTAAAGGACTGCTGACGATTGTGTGAATGTGTTATTGTATGGAAATGAAGATTTGTCATTCCGGCTTAAAATCGAGTACCATCGACTTAAAATGTTTTCAGAAATTTAGGCACAGTTTATTGTGGTTTGATTTTATATGAGCCCAAAAGTTGAAGTCACCCATGTTACCTTTTATTGTCAAAAACAAATGATGATCCTCTGTGTTGAGTAACAAGGTTTTGATGTTGTGGCGGCGATATGTAAGTGAGGAAGTAGATACAGTTAGAAAAAGGGTGTCTTGGGTTTTTAGCTTCATCCTACCCAGCCTGGTGCATGAAGGTGCTGCCTAATCCACGTGTGCTCCTTTTAGAGTCAGATGAGTTGGAAGAAGAGCAGCCTCGGAGAACGTGTGCACTAACGTCCTGTGTCATGTTGACGTGCAGCTCCGGATGGTGGCCTTGATTGTAGCTGAAGGTTGGTGGATGGAGAGAGGAGGTGACATGCATGGAATGCTGACCACAACTATTGCTGGACACCCTGGGGCCGAGACACACTGCTCTTTTTGAGGCTGCCAGAACCCGTCGCAATCTGTGTGCGTGTGTGTGTGTGTAAGCGACACGTAGAGGGAAATATCATTGCCCTTTTCTGAGACAAAGAAGTCGGCTTCGCATTTCAAAGAAAATACAGATTTTTTAAATATATATATATATATATATATATACAGCGAATTGCAAGAATGTAATTTCCAGTATGTCTCTGAGCTTCCTTTTTCGTTTGTTTTTATTTCCCGTTGTTCCTATTGGTTTTTTTTTTTTCCTATTTGCATAAACAAGATTCTAGTATCTCTCCAATTTGCGCAGGGTGTATCATCCCTGTTCCCTGCAGAGAGCAGTTATAAATCTGTTGGAACGAATGATTTCCAACCTTTTCTGTTATTCCCCAGGTGAAAGATGGCTCAGCTAGCTGTTTCTCTACATATCAGTACCAGCCCTTTACTCCAGAGGGGCTACAGTGGCTTTCATAATGCGTTCTCATTCTCCTGTACTTTACCTTTTCTCCTCCATAAAAGCCTCGGGTGACTGATTTAGATTGAATGAGAGATAGAGATCACAGCTAGTCTCACTTTGGGACTCTGTCATACACTGACACACACACACTCTTTATTAAGAACTGCTTATACGGAGAACTCCACCTTACCATTTGAGTGGTACACAGCTCTCCTCCATGTATAAATCTGTTGCCTTTTTCTGAAGTAGCAGGCAAGTGCATAGATTATGGGAAATGTATCTGTTTTGTTTTGTTTCCCCGAATGTCATTATTATTATTATTAGCTAATCCAGAAGTCCTGCAGAGTGTTTTGTTGGAAAATAAGAGTGATGGAAAGAGTTTGTCTCCCCCTGTGTGTCCTGATAGTGTGTGTTTAAGTCGTTAAAAACTGAGAGATTCTCCTGAACTATATGTGCTGGATCTGCAGTTTTTGACAATATATCACTCATAAATGTTTCATATTTCCTCTTGAGGTCAGTTGCCATAGGTTATCTTGCACCGTTTAGAGCAGCTCATAATGGGTTTAATGGGTTTAGACTGGCTTGGAGTATGTAGGTCTTTGTAGTTTGAACTGTATTAGCCCTCTCTTTAGAGGTAGTGAGTATAGTCACGCCTTAATATGAACTCCTAATGACTGGGAAAGGTTAAATGTTAAGCACATTGCCTCTTTCAACTCTGACCGTTTTCTTTTTTATTCAACCCTTTAGTTTGCTGTCAATGTAACAGGCTTCACCTATTGCTGAGAGATGTTGGTGAAATTCAATATCACTGCGCTTTCCAAATAAATAACATAATATTGGTATCAAACGAGATTTAAGTTTGAGGTAATATGTTAGTGAATGAAAAAATCCTAATACAGTTCCTATGAAATAATGTCTTATAAACCTGACACAGCTTGGTTTGTTTGGACTGTTATGTTCTGTTTTCTTGTCTCGTAAATGATAACAAGAGAGTAAACATCCTGAAAGAAAGCCTACTATTAATTCAGTTTGATGTATTTTGAACTTTCAAAACAACCTGAAACACACAAGAAATTACACAGATCACAGGTAGCCAGTAGGTGCTAGATACACTGATTAAACGGGTAAAAAATGCTCAATACAAACTTCTTGGCAAGAACACATTTAATGGGTATTATAATCACAGATATAATTCTAACATTCATATTAATAAAATATTGCCAAAACTGAAAAGCAAAGTCACAAAAAATACGGTTTACTTTATAATAAATATGTATTATTAAAATCATTGCTTAAAATCATAATGATAATTTTTATCTTGCAAAATATTTACATACATTAAACTGAGTGGCTATGAAAGCTGAAAACATTTTTTACATAATGTAATTAAAATCATATCACTTTTAACTTTTTCAAATTAACCAGTTAATAGTTATACACTATCAGTGAATAAATGATAGTGACTGATTTGATTTATTGATGTGATTATATTAATAACCTGTATGCTGTACCAGAGGAACATTAATAATAGTTCAGTTCTTTTATTCATCTATGAACCGGCTGCCAGCTGCATTTGGGACGTGGAACACTGTGGTAGAAACAGAGAGGTATCCGTTCCGTTCATAATGAACTAAATTGAAAAATGTCTTGATTCTACTTCCTGATTAAATTAAAATAGATAAAATTAGATTGTTGCCTGGTTAACCACATTTGCCTGGTTAACCAAGTTTTTTTTTTTTCATCCCGGGATTGTTTCTTTATTCTGAAGAGCACAGATTGTTTCTCAAAAGCATTACATTGTTAAGGTCATCTTAACTGCCTGAGAGAGTGTTGAATATGGTGCTCATTCTGCCTTCTAAGAATGTTTTTTTTTTTTTTTGTGCTTTTGGGAAAATGCAGCCCAGATCAGGTAACGTGGAGAGGGTAATCACTTACGCTGCAAATCAATGAGCATGCTCACTATTGTTTTCTTCTGCATTTTTGAATTATTACTTACTTTAATTAATTTAAAATGTTAATATGATTAAATATTAATGCATGAAATAATAAGTAATTCATTAATATATTGGTATAATTGTTTTTTAACAATTTTTTGTGAGGCTTGGAGCATTGTAAGGGAACCAACCCTAAACAGAACAAACACACCAGCTATGCTGACACACTCCTGTTCTCTCACGCGTAGTGTGCTGTACTAAATATCCTCCCAGTGGTGCCTGTGCAGAGTGACATTAGGGGCAAGGGGGAAGTCAGATCATAAGCTGGATACTACAGTAATGCCTTAAGACTGTCAGGTCTGGGGTCAGTAACAGTGGATGGCTGCTAGAGGCCTCCAGAGATTCAGTTTTGTTTATTCCTGAGCATACCGGATTTGAGTTAGTAATTATTTGTGTCAGCTGCCAGTGTGCTCAGGAATAAGTGGGTTTATGGTGGGTGTTGCTGTTTTTCTGTTTGGTATTTAACCCTCAGAGGTCTGAGGCCTTTCTGGCAGTTTGCTACACCTTTACGTTTTTAAGTATTTCATCTCACTAAAAACATATATGCAAAAAGTGACACATATGGTTATATTC
Source organism: Bryconaethiops microstoma (assembly GCA_037577275.1). NCBI lineage: Eukaryota > Metazoa > Chordata > Actinopteri > Characiformes > Alestidae > Bryconaethiops > Bryconaethiops microstoma. The sequence continues at coordinate 12,036,147 of JBBJLS010000128.1, forward strand.
TGGAAAACCTCAGCAACAATAATATATGAGTAAAGTTAATGTAACGAAATTAGGTTTTTTTAAATATTGTGTAAACATGACATGACAAAAAACTATTTTCAGAGGTCTTCAAACAAAGTAAAAAAACCCACCTTAAATATGTCTGAGCAAGACTTTTGAAGTTTGAACTTGCGCCAAAATCACCGCAAGATCAGTAGAGGAGAAACGTCCACGTAAAATTTTTCACTTCTTGTAGTCAGACAGAACAGAGAAATGAGTGAACCTGCAACTGATCTAACGTCGGATAGTACTGTTTTTAACCATAAGCCTAGCTCAGTCAGATACATCACCTTCCACTGGCTGTGTAAAGAGCTAATTGAGCGTCATGAACTACATTTAGATCGCCAAATCCATATTTACAATTATTTTGGTGAGCGCAACTTAAAAGTAATGCAGTATAGTAATGTAACGCCTTGCATTTTAAATACAGTAATATTGTAGTGTAATAAATTTCTTTGAAATGACAGTAACAAGTAATAAATAACGCATTACAGTTTTGAAGTAACACTGCTTATTTGTGGCCTACCACTATGAAGGTTGTGACAGAAATCATATCTTGATAGAATTTATATATCATATCAATATATAAATTATATCAATATATAGTATATTGGACGATTAATGTATGCAGATTCATATAATTATACTAAGCCACAGGCAACAACACTGAACAAGATGTAATTTATATTGCATATTAAAGACATTTTACAAACATGACCTGGAACACATGATTTCTGGTCTTTCTCTGACATACATAAAGGGAAACATCTACAGTAATCTACAAACAGTATGAAATAAAATGTTCAAATATCAGGGGAGATGATAAATCAGCTTGCAAATTGCTAAGGTCACAGAGTCTTCTCAAGGTTGAGCAGTCCTCTCAGAATCTAGTGTTATCTGATCTCTAGCAATTTTAACACGCTATTACTGCTAATAGACATCATTATATAAGAGAAATCGTATCTCTGTTGAAAAATAATGAGGAGGTGGTGTGATTGTTATTATGTAGCTTTTCAAAATATAGTTAATGGAGGTACCCAAAGGGTGTTCTATGGAACAGTGGTGTTGCGAAATACCTCTGGCTCTACAACATTTTGAGCAATACCGTTCAGATGAAGGGGAATGAGTCTTGTAGTTATTTTCTTGCTTTAGGACCCTGACATCATCTTTTTTCCCCATTGTTAGTATATTCCGTGAAGACTTTTGTGTGGATAGACACTTTGGTTACACCACCATACACCAGTGGGCAGGAAAAAGTAATATTAACATCATGTTTCCCGTCCCCATTTATCCATGCCCACCTAGCATCAAGCACATTCAGCAAGTTCAGAAACCCTCCCTAATACAGACCCGTTACTGAAGTCATGATGACTTTAACCCCATTTCTAAGACATTTCACCATCATTTAAAGGGTTTTGGAATGTGATAGCCATGTTGTAAGGAAACAATCATTATTCTTAACACTCTGATTCTAAGCTCTTGGGGAAAACTATTCTATCATAGACTGATTTTGTATTGATATCTATAGCCTGATAGTATATGGAAGTATCTGGCTTCTGCAGATGTTGACTGAACTCTGGGACAGCTTAGTCAAGAGAATGCCTGAGTTGGGAGACACAGTCAAATTGAAATTTGTCTTAGGAGGCTGTGCAGGCCCAGATGGCCTTGCACTTTCAGGACAGTGCTGTGGTGGCAAAGCCAGGCTGGATGGCTTGACTTGTTATGAAAGGGCCAGGGGCCAGTGCCAGGCTCGTCAGATGGCAGCTCATCATTCCTCGCCAGGGAGACTGAGATGGGCTGGCAGAGGAGCCAGGTGGGTTGGCTGCCGTGCCATGCTCGCTGGCAACTACTCTTTGAGCATGTTTACTGTTCTCTCTTGGGGTTTAGGCCAGGCCATGTTCTGACTCTTAAAGAGGTTTCAGTGTGCGAGTCAAGGTCGGAGACAGTCTTCGACGAAACAAGCAAGAAGCATATGGCTATCACCTGGAGACATATTTGGCAACATCTTGAGTTCTTTGCAATTACAGGGGAGAAATGTGTTACATGTGATGTTTATAGTGTTCTGTACTTAGAGCACTTTTTGTCATAGTCATCCATATATAAGTTAAATTTATTTTTCGGAGTTTCTGTAACCTACTTATAGGTCCCTATTGTCAGGTTCAACCCAACAAATCCATTTGGGCTTGAGAGCCATTGACTGATGTCATCTTAGATAACAGGGCTATAACAAGAGTTCACTAATGGCAAAGCATACATCCTACATTTTGTCCATCAAACTCTCCATTACAATCAAGTCTAACGTACAAGGTTTCTCATAAATATATTACAAAATGCAAATTTGTTCAAGTGTATTACAGGTCAGTAGCCTGAAGTAGTTTGAAAGGCTAATGGTGTATTAGAGAGTGGTGCATTTTCAACTAGAAAACAAATATGCAATGGGGTCAACAACTTCCACAGAGCTTATATAGACATTTTACTGCACAGGTAGTCTACAGACACTTCCAGCTGTAGGAATTTAGAGGCACATCTGTCCCCACAGAGCAGGTCAATAGGGGCCAATGACAGGTGAGAGCTGGCTTCTGGTTTGATGGAACACGCAGAGGCAGGAGAAGGTCAAAGGAGTTGAGACACTAAAGGATACTTTTATACTCACACCCAAACAACCCATCCAAGACTATGAGCTATCTCAGTGATCCTAAAGATATTTGACTAGATCTGTTGATCATTAACCAAATATTAGTCCTGTATTTTAAGTGAGTAGTGACTTTGAAAACCACAATGATAAATGACAAAGTTTCAAAGTTTTCTGAATCTGAATCTAAAAGCTCTTTCTTACTTCAACGAATGTATTACGCTTCGCACAGGACCTAGAAATGTTTCAAAAAGTAGGACTCTGTGTTGCCAGGAGTATCTTAAATTTCCTTATCATAAATAATACACTTGCTTTCAAGCAGTTATGCCCTGTATACTGGAATGCCACACATTATAATCCAGTCTTAGTATCAGGCTATATCAGTCTAGACACCTTGGGTAATGAATGCTTTAGAAAGGCTGTCAGACCATACTGGAGCAGATTTCTAATGCATGAGGGTAAAATCTGTCAAATATAAATACGGGAACCAGTCAATACGGTTTTTAATGTATTAATAATTGCAAGTAGTAATTTTACTAGTAAAACATTACAAACCCAACTGTCATAACAAATGAAACTCTTCAATTCCCATTTTATACCGGTTTATTTGAAAATGTCACAAAACTGCAGGGAAAAAGCTCTCAGTAAAAATGCAGACATGTTTGCACTAGAGTGATATGAATAATTAGGATGACTGAGCCTCACAAGCTATTGAGGGCTTTAAGGTAGAGAAACATAGCTGGTCTGTTTTACAGTCGTGATCAGGATGGCATACACTACGATACACAGTGTTTCTAAAAATGTGCTTAACCTTACCTTAACTTACCCCTGAAATACACCAAACCCCTTAATTTGAATTAATTTGGCCGTTAATTTGTGAAGCCGACCCCTTAATTTTACTTCAAAATTAGATTTAAGGGATGATTGTGATATGCCTTAATCTTAACCTTAAAGTAATACCTTAAATGTTTTATATTTAAGGGGCAAATATTTAAAAATTCAGTAGTTTTACCCCTTAATCAGCCTTAATCTGTGCACTTTTCCCCTTAATATTCCTATATTTCCTGTATGGGAAATTAAGGTCAAAATCAAGTTTATTTTAAGGGGTAAAATTAAGGAGTTGGGTTTCGTAGTGATAGGTGTCAACCCATACAATCTACCCATGTAAAATGTGCTTTGTCGCCATTTTGAAAGCGTGTCGTTTTGTAAGACTCTGATAAGGAAAATCAAATCTAATTCAGTGTATAGGAAGACTGATTTATGCGAAGCTCTTTTGTCACACACATGCTCCTCTTGTGAGAAATGAGCCACGACATCAGAATCGGAAAGTTCAAGAAGTGTTGTGCTGTCAGTCAGATCATCGTTCGAGGAATCAGAGTTTGCTTTCTGTGTCCTTCTTAGTTGTTTGAGTGCACCTAACTTAAAAATCAATTAGCGACAATACATTTGCACATGCTCTGGTTTCCCCTTACAGTCCAAAGACATGCATATCAGGTGAATTGGAGATGCTAAATTGTACCTAGGAGTGACAGTGCGTGTGTGATTATGTTTGTCTCTGTGTCTGTTCTGGGATGGACCAGTGACTAGTCCTGGGTGTTTCTCTGCTTTTTGCCAAGTTAGAGCTGGCATAGGCTCCAGCACCCCATCCCTCATGACCCTGGTTAAGGATAAGCCGTTCAAATGATAAATGGATGAATGGATGGACGGATGGATGGATGGACATTTGCCCATTATTCTCACCATGCAGATGATGCTACAGCATCAGAGACTTTCAGTTCACTCTGGAACACAATTAGTCTCTGGTCTGTCTCTCAGTCGATCTTTTAAAAGCCTTTGATTGTGTTTGTATGTTCCTTAAACTATGTGAGACATTGTTTACATGTTTAACTGTCAAATAAAGCGCCAATGTCTAATTCTGCATGAAGAAAAAATAAGGAATATATCTCCGTAACTGAATAACTGCTGGTGCTAATGATGTCAACATTAAGGATGCCCTATACAGCTATTTACACAATTTGTAAGCTGTGGATATAAGGCTTACCGTGTCTAGAGGCCAAGCCCTATGCAACCAATTAATTCCTTTCAGCAAATCACATTAAAAAATAGGGGGGTGGCGGTGTTATGTTTTTTAGGCAGTAATTGTATGGACTATACACATGACTATACACTGTCCACAGTTACGTAAGTCTGATCTAATCTTACCGGAGACTGCAAAACACCATTCAGCATTTTCACATGTGACGATCAACATTTCATTTTATCTGGTATTATGATGTCATTTTTTTCCCAGCAAAGCACTACTTCTATGGGGACAATAAAAGGATCCTTAATAACCTGCTGAAATGCAGCACAAGCATTTTAAGGGACTTGCATGCTTTAGATTTCCCATCAGTTCAAAGAACTTGATACGCTATTAAATACAGCCTGCCGTCCTTATCATTTTTGCTGTTTTCGCAATGAGAGCCAGTTCACTTTGATTGAAGCCCCCCTGCTGGTGGGAGGTATGACCTCTGAAGCTGGGCCAGGGTGAGAACTGCAAGACTCTCTGCAGGTCCTTCGTCCACATCACACATTGACCAGAGCAATCCCATCGTCCACTGTGAGCTCAGCCAATTAAAATGTGATGCATAATTTAGCAAGTCATTTGGAAATGGAATCAAATTGAATTTGATTTGCAGTCAGATATAAAGACCCGTTTCTACAGATCTGTGCCAAGGGCTGAAGTAGCACTCCTAAAAATGCCCGTTTTTATTTTAAGATAGAATGTGTTACATTCACACATATGTATAAACTATTGGAAAGAAAACTGAGGTAAATATGTAAATAGAAAACTGGCAGAAATCTGAGGATCAGGCCTATTAAATATCACACAGTTAAAAACAGGATGTGGCAAAATTCTTCGCTCCCAGTGGTGCTGGGCCAGCACAAAGGCAGTTTCTGCCTTCTCAAATGAATGAAACCTCAATGGGAAAACCTGTCCCTGACTATTAAAAATGTGGCCCTGGGTGAAATTACATTACCGAACACCAGGAGATTTTCTTCCATTCTGTTTCTATTCTCGGCACACTAATGACAGGTGGAACACGTGTTATCCTCATTCTTTATGGAATGACTCCCTGTTACTTCAATTAAAAGATAGTGCTAAAAGTACGCCAAGCAAAGAGGAATGACACCACAACTGTCTGTGTGTGTTGACTGATCGGTACAGGGGTTGGTTTTTTATGTGTTCAGAAAGGACACAAGGCGTGGCATGCAGAGAGATACTGGAATTCATATTCCCCTCATCTGCGCTGCGATCAATAAGACAAGAACAAATCCACATCAATAAAGGAAAAAAAAGACAAGTTTATCCACAATGAACTGCAGATGTGTGTGTGTGTGTGTGTGTGTGTGTGTGTGTGTGTGTGTGTGTGTGTGTGTGTGTGTGTGTGGTTTTAGGGAGTGGTGGGGGTGGGGTAGTGGTTTCCTGCATGCATTCCATATAGGTTGAAATGGAAAAACAAAAATACATAAAATGCATCTAAACATATCCTTCACCATGTGGCTAACATATTCCACAAAAAGGTTTCTTTATAAAGAATACTGATGACAAATATGAAAAATATAAAAAATGTGAAACAAGCAACCCCTTAAAACTGGATCATAAAACTCTATTACATATATTAACAAATGTTTTCACAATAGTCATACAATGTGTTTGTGCTTATTTTGACTTCAACAATAAAATATATTTAAAATGGTAAAACTACTCAAATTAAGGACATTAACTAAATCTATCCAACTGAAAGGTATTTTGTCACCTGCAGCATACAGCAGCAGGCTCTTCTGTGAGATTGAGAGACTCCACATCATTTCTTCTTTCACTTCTTCTTCTTCTTCTTCTTCTTCTTCTTCTTCTTCTTCTTCTTCTTCTTCTTCTGCTTCTTCTTATTATTATTATTATCAAAGTTACAAAATCATTTCTTTTGTTTAGATATTAAAGGAACCCACCCTGAGCTTTTCTTAGTCATATTATAATACATAATATAACATCAAATGAAAATATCCAGCAGTTGATACCTGTATTTGCATGATGGAAATGTATATATATGCACATATGTAGATTTACTGAATGCACTATAGGTACGCATGCCATCCAACAGCAACGCCAATAGAAATGAACAATGCAAGTATTATATCCAAGATGGAGTGGAGGGGGCAGAATCTACCTGAAAGGTTATAAAAGTAGGTCAACAACACCCACCTAGCTTCTGCAGCATCCGCCTGTCAAGGTGGACCACCCCAGTTTAGTAACTTAGCTAAAGCTTAGCTTAGACATCTGATCAACGTTGCAACAAACCATCAATAAAGTCAAACTTGCAACAGGCATTTCTCAGCAGGAACTGCACAAAACTGCACAAAATCTACCTCCCACATGCTTGTATCATGTAGCGTGTTGTGTCATGTATGGATTTTACTCTGTGAAACTTCAAAAGCAGTTTTTCTCTGCTGTAAAACAAAGGTGTTGGGTGTTCCTGTGCATTTAGGAACGCTGCACCTTCATATTCCTCATCTTCACCCTCACTTCCATTCTCAGTGTCTAAAACATGTAAAATTGAGTTTCCAATGCCAACAAAAACACAAAACTACCGCTTGATATTTAACCCTTATTTTGTTTGCTTCCTGCCGGACGAATTTGAAATCTATTTTTTCCACTACATCCCAAACCTTTTCCTCCATTCCATTCCATCTCACTGTCTTCACTGTCAGACAGAACATCCTGCTCTTTTCTTCCATAAAACAATCTTATGTCCATTTTCTGCCAAAAAAGGAAAAAAAAAATACTTGTTATAATATAGGATAACAGCCTATATTATAGGACATGGTCAGTTAAAGCATCCATGAAAAGTAACCCTTATTGAACAACGTTGCCCTGAGGCACCAAAAAGAAAAATTGAATTTCTGCACATGCAAAATTTAAAAAGCTTCATAACACCTGACAAAAAGCTTCTCTACACTTTTAAACACGCACTCTTTTTGTTTACAGACGATATCGTTTTAAGTTTGAACCTCACACCATGTGCTCCAATGACCATGCGTCAGAAAAGGAAGTCCCACTTTGAAACGATGCTTGATTGTGACTCACACACCTCACTGGACTTTTCTGAGGCACTTTTTAAAATATTCTTATTGGTTACAGTCATTTAAAAAAATATTTACTGGACACAGAGCTTCGAAAAACTTTCTGTTGCCTGATTGTGCAATTGAAGGTTAATCTGGTTAGATTGTTAATTAAAAATATCAGATTTCCTCTCCACTGGCGAAAGGTCTGCAGTATGAGGCTACAATCGTATCACTCACAAAATCCCCATATTGGTCTGATCGTAATAAACAACAGAACATTAGCCTCCAGGTTTGCCAATGGTTTCATCAATCCAAAAGACATTCCAAATCCAATCTAGGGCCAGAGGGAGGCGTCGAATCTTCCTTATCACTCTCAGTGACGCATGCACCCCTTTCTCACTCCTCCTCAGCCAAGATTAGGGTGATGAATAGTAAGCTAAGTGCTTTAAATTCAGCCTTTCCTAGGATAAGCCCTCCAGGGGCAAAAGCCATTCCGCTGGGTGGTCAGTCAGCCACAGTCTCCTGCTTTGATAAGTCATCGCGGATGGACAGCACTCTCTATCAGACAGGGCCGCATGTCCGCCCCTCTGCCTCACCACTATACGCCTCATTCCACCTACCTCTGACGACAATCAACAGCAACCTCCCCCCTCCCCACCTTCCTGTGTCTTCATAGGGCACTCAGGCCTATGCTGAAATAAATGTGTCAAGAAAGCAGGGACTTTAAATGTCCAAGCAAGGATTTTTTCAGATTGCTCCAATGCGTGACACACATGGCACAAAAAGCTATATAATTACCCTGGCCTTATTTCCACACACTATGCATGAGAAAGGCTAGCTGAAATGCGGTTCCATTTTTGTCTGCTATAGAAGTTCCTTGCCAAATAAAAAAACGCAATTATACTGCTGGTGTACCTGGTGGGTTTGCAAAGAATAAGGACAATTCAGACAGATTTGAAGGAGAGAATCACAGATAAAAGGTCAAACATATCCACTCTTTTCACAGCTACGACAATTTCCTAAGTCCTGACCATAATTAATTTTACTTTGATTTGAGCTGCAGACCTGGGTGATTCAATACAATTCAATATCACAAAACATTCCACAGCATTTTGGTATTTGAACATATTTAAGTTTGTTTTAATAAAGTTAAAAAATTTTGTGTTTTATTCCTATGCGTTACATTTACGGCATTTAGCAGACGCTTTTATCCAAAGTGACTTCCACTCTCTAACTACAGGGGGCAGTCTACCTGGAGCAACTTGGGGTTAAGGGTCTTGCTCAGGAACCCAGTGGTGGTCTGCTGAAGGTAGGATTTGAACCCATGA
>JBBJLS010000128.1:12045348-12067274 GCA_037577275.1 Bryconaethiops microstoma
GAGAGAGAGAGAGAGAGAGAGAGAGAGAACTTCGTATATAAATGGTGCAGACTAATTATTATTAATGTGAACTTTTTTGCAAGTATGATAAAAAGAGAAAAGCGAGCTCTTACTCGGAATATTTTATTGTCTTCTTCTCCACAGTCTTTCCTGGAGTTGTGTTTCCAGGGGATGCGGAAGGTGTCCGTGCCTGTCATGTAAAGACCCTCGTACCGACCACCCCGCACCTGCTCGATCAGCCACGGCCCGAACTGAGGCTTCGCCATGCAGATCCCTCGTCCAGAGTCCCCCTCCACAACCTTCAGACCGCAGGAGAACATACCAACACACACACCGGGGACTGGGTCAACTTTTCATTTACACTCAGAGATAGAAGCAGTCAGCATACCTCGATATAAAACAAACTCACCATTAAAAACACTACATATCAAAAATTATAATAATAATTACTCTTTACGTTTTGAGTTTTGGAGTGTGTGTTGGGGCTTAAAGTGCTAGGAGTGCCCATCAGCCAGATCAGAGCTTCTTTTTCTCCTACCTGTTAATTTCTGTTTATTCCTGGCTCGTTGCTCTCAGTGAGACACCTCATCAACTCACACCTGCTCGTTTCTCAGAAGTCTCCTCGATGCGCCATTGTTTATACTCGGGGGGGCGGGGACCTGGGACGGTGGGTGTGACATAAGACTGGAAAACGATGAGTTCCCGCCTTTCAAGTGGGTTTGAATCCCAGGACTGCTAGTGGCACATCTGAGGTACCCTTGAGCAAGGCACCGTCCCCACAAATTGCTCCACTGGTGCTGTGTTCAGATCTTGTTTACACTTGTAAATGTTTGCTTTTACTTGTTTACTTTGTTTTTTTCCATATTTTTTATTGCTTAGTTCTAGCTAATAAAGAATCTTGGATCTTGAACTGAAGAAGCCGTATTAAATCACATACGGGGCCCATATGGACACATTGGCTGGATTCTTACCTTTAACCTGTCCTATGACATCATAGCGGGTTTAACACTTGTCCTCCATTCAGGACACACACTCTGGACACCGGAGGCAAACCTCAGAAAAATTTCAGCAATCTACACCATTAGCAAACCTTTATGTTTTCATTTTTCTTTCCAGAGGGAATTTCATCACCTGTATAGGCAACATAAGCCCACAGAGCAAAGGGCTGTAGAGCGCATGATTCGTATCTTATCATGCTAATTAATCTGGGCAGCTCCCAAACATTCCAGAGGGGAGAGTCATGTTACTCTGCACTGTGAAGCAGGAAATCACTTCACCATGATATCATGTGGAAAATAAAGCACTTAACCTGGAAACTCCTAGAATAAAGTGTATTACTTACTATGAGTACAGCAGTGCGAACTGGCTTAGTTATTATGAAGTTATATGATTAAGGATGGGCCATTAAAACTAAAAGTCATTAAAACAGATACTGGCAGCCTAAAAGTGACTGCCAGTATCTGTTGTACTTGCTAGGAACTGTGTGGCAGCACCCAGTGGTTGCTCACTTGGTGTCAATGGCTCAAAATAGCATGTGTGTGTGTTACACAGTGGTTTCTGTGACACATCATTTCGGCAGCAGGTGTTCGCCTTGTTCTCTGCCTGCATCTGTTAATCTCTGTGGGGAATAACGGATTCCACTGCTGTGTGAACCGTCCGTTCATCCTCGTCTCTGTTAAACATAAAAGTGATGTGTTGAATTCATTCGATTTGAAAGTGTGAACTGTTTTAATGTTAACACAATATCAAGGTTCAAGTTACTTTATTGGCTTCAGCAGCTGTGAACACATACATAGTGTGACGAATCAATGTTTCTTCATAGGCCACAGTGCAACCTAAAGCAAAAGTCAACCAAGTGCTAGTTACAATAAAAACTATGCAATGAATAGACAACACAGCAGTGTAACAGTATAGTGTGAATGGCATGTAAAGTTTCCTGAATTACTAGTATTGCAGGATCTGCATGAAATCACATAAGGGGAATTTAGCAGCATTGAATCAGCACTGAGTGTAAATTATATCGAATGGGAATCAGAATCAGGAACATTTATTGACCCCTGAGGAAATTGCTTATGTTACAACTGCACACAAAGACAAGCACAATATGAAATAAATCCAATAAAAACTCTGCATAAAAACTATAACAAAATAACTGCTATCAAATAACAGGGTATGAGAGTGCCTGTTGTGCAGTAAACAGAGTGCAGGTGCTATTGAAAGAGTGTAACATAGCACATAAATAAAATGTCTTTCACTTCACTTGCTTTGGGCTGATCCACTGTATTTATGTGGAAACTGTGTCCACAGTAGACTCATGTAAATGTAATGCATCAGCAATTTGTTTCAGAGAACCACACTCTAAAGACTGTGAAAGCAGCTGTATGTGGAAGCCACATTACTTCAGCTGGTCCTTTGAGAGAATATTACAGCACCGTCGTACGTGCCTGCGTCCCATATTAATCTCTGGAAAAAGGAAATGAATCTCGCTTATTGCTTTACTTCCCTCTTACAGCTCTTTGGAAGCGACGGCTTGTCTTAATGTGGCTCTTCTTAACTTGCACAGGAGTAACATGATTCAGCTACACCGCCGTCCCCCTTCCTTCATGCCCTTAAAATGCTGCTCTCGCATCCCTTTTCTCTCTCATGCAAAACAGTATAGAGAAGTATCCACAGTCAGTATTTGAGAAATGGAGAATCAGATTCGACCTGCTTGCCGCGGAAGTGCGAGTGCAGGTTTTGTTTATGTGAACATGCTGGTGAGGCCTAATGCTGAATATGCTGGTATGAGTTAAGCAGTGCTGGTGTCAGATGACCTTCAGTGATTGTGACCTTCAGTACTCAGAAAATGCAGATTAGATCATAAATAACAGTTTTGCATCACAGTTCATTGTGTCATAATATACTGTAAGGCTGCGAGTGGCAAAGACATTTATCAGTGAAGCTCCTACTATCAGAAACAACCTCATAACCTGTTTCTCAGCAATACATGAAATACATGAAAATAAATTACATTAAAATAAAATACATGAAAATAAACAACCAGATTGTTATAATGCCTGTGGGGTTCAACCCACCTATTTCTGGTTACTGTGCCTGTATCTCCAAATCTGTCACTCCATTATTGGCATTTCCTTCCTTTTTGTTAACTGAAATTTGCAAACTTCAGTTGCAAGTTTATACTGTGTGGAAAAAATGATTATTGGAACCATAAAAATATACACCAAAATCACTTGGGAAAAAAAAATCTAGTAACATTAGCCTAGATTAAAAGTAAAATAAATGCTTTCCTCCTTTTTGGAGATGTGAGGTTTTGTCCTGATATTGATGTTTAACAGTTTAATAAAGATTCCCTGGCACTGTGAGCAATAGCTGACAAAATAGACTGTTTTCTTAAGATCAGCTCCTTATAAGAAGTGGGATCTTACATTTACAGTAGAGGAGTGTGATTCCCACAGCAGGATCTCTTCAGATCAGCATTCTTTTGAAAGGAGCTCTGCTGATGAGATAAAAGAAGATGAAAATGTGTGCATGAAGGACATGTGACTTTACTGGGAAGTACCATGATGAAACCCCCTAAAATTCATCTGCACATAATACAGCTGCTATGACAATTTTTTTTCTTCAGCAAAGACGTTTAGTTGTTTGTGTCATGAGAAAAGTTCAGCGGTTTGAATTTATAGAAAAAGAAGGAATGAAAGGTGACCCTGATACAAAAGAACAGAGTGAGTGAAAATAGGTCCGCTGAACAAGTTGAGCCTGAATCTTTAGCTGCTGTTTCCCTCTGCTGGACGAGCACGACGACAAACCTGCACTCTTTTCATTGAAGTGTCAGACTGGTGACAAAACACTTTCACAATTGACTTTTTATCCAAAATGTGGGCGACCAACCAAGACATGTTTGATGTTTGAGCATCTCTTCTTTAGTTTAGTTTAGTTCTTTAGTCTAAATTTTGTCCATAGTTTTCTCTATTTTAACGCCCATCCCACATTTATGTTTTCTTTAACTCTCATATTGTGTTCAAATTATACTAACATCCTTCATGCTTGGGGTCAATTTGACCCCCGGAATTTAGGCGTCCAGAATATTGGTGAAATTAAAACGGCTACCCAAGTTCATGTATCAGATACTTTCATTGTTGGCGTTTTGGTACTATCTTTGCTGACTACCTAAACAGGGTTTAAATAAAAGATACGTGTAATAAAGCCACCATGGTACAGGAAACCTCAAAATTCGTATGGAAAACATGTTTTCCTCCCCCATGTCATGTGAACTATCAGTAGTTCTTACACTCCTACAGGTGTGACCATGCTGAGTTTATGGCCCTAAAGTAGAAGGAAGTTTTTCGAAGATTATAAAACTGCATATTAGTGTCTTCAGTATCAAAAACAACCATAACAAATATATGTAAAATGTTAATATACAATATGCTGAAAGGGCCTGGAGTCAAACTGACCCCAAAAACCCAAGCTTACCAGATGCATACAAGACATTGAAAACATATCATGATAACATTGTATTTTTTCTCAGTTATCCCCATTAAATAAGGAGAAGTCATTTAATATGACACAAAAAAATTATCTCAATTATTTATTTATACATAATATATACATCACAGGCGGGTTAAATTAATTGAATAATTCTTGCATTTCATTCATTAAGCCTGTAAAATGAATTATAAGCAAAACTATGCAGGCCATGCAACCCCATTTGCTGCAAGTAGTGATGCACTGTATGTTCTGAAACCTTTCTTTCACATCTGGAAGTAACATTTTCAGCTGTTTGAGCTCAGTCCAGGTGGGTTAGCCTTCATTCCCCATAAGCATCATTGAGTCTTGACCCTGAAACAGGTTCACCAGTTGGCCTTCCTTTGACACCTAAGACGGGTACTAACCACTGCATACTGAGAACAGCCCACAAGACCTGCTGTTTTAGAGATGTTCTAGCATCGTCTATCACAATTTGTCCCTTGTTAAAGTCATTTAGATCCTTATGCTTCTCCATTTTTCCTGCTTCCAACACAACCGAATCAGAATTGCGTTTATTGGCCAAGTATGTGTGTGAACACATACAAGGAATTTGGTTCAGATCGATGGTGTCTCTCAAGCACAACAGTATGAAACAACAATAATATATAAACGACACAATGAACAATATATTGAGCAATATAATAAACAATAATATACAATCTACAATATGAATATGTAATATGGATTTATAATTATAAATATAAAGATAAGTGTTAGCAAATGTATATAAATTAGAAATATATATTATTTGTAGATATGTGTTTATTTATGATTGTAAATATATGTATGAATATACTTATGAATATATGTAGCTCACACATACATACACACACACATACACATAAAATGTATAAATAAACAATACAAAATAATAATCAATCTAAATCTTATATACAGAAAATACAGGATTACAGAATGAATACAACATAAAGTGCAGTTGCAGTCTTGTGGTGTGAAGCAATGCGACAGTTCAGCTGTTTAGGAGGAAGATGGCGAGGGAAAGAAACTCTTCCTGTGTCGGGTGGTCCTGGTCTGCAGGCTCAATATCGTCTGCCAGAGGGCAGCAGGTCAAAAAGTCTGTGTCCAGGGTGTGAGGGGTCTGTGATGATTTCCCTGCCCATTTCCAGGTTTGTGAGAGGTACAGGTCCTGGATGGAGGGCAGGGGGGCGCCGATGATCTTTTCTGCTGCCCGTACAGTTCGCTGCAGTCTGTTCCTGTCCTGTTTAGTGGCTGCTCTGAACCAGACTATGATTGAGGAGCACAGGACAGACTCAGTGACTGCAGTGTAGAACTGGATCAGCAGCTCCTGTGGAAGACTGTACTTCCCCAGTTGTCTCAGGAAGTACATCCTCTGCTGGGTCTTTTTGAGGATGGAGGAGATGTTGGTCTCCCACTTCAGGTCCTGGGAGATGGTGGTACCCAGGAACTTGAAGGTGTCCACAGTAGACACTGGGCTGTCTGATATGGAGAGGGGGAGCAGTGTTGAGGGATGTCTCCTAAAGTCCACCATCATCTCTACAGTCTTGAGCTTGTTCAGCTCCAGGTTGTGCCGACTGCACCAGAGTACCAGCCGCTCGACTTCCTGAATGAGTCCAATGACGGTGGTGTCGTCTGCAAACTTCAGGAGTTTAACTGCCAAGTTCTTGGAGATGCAGTCATTGGTGTAGCGGGAGAACAATAGTGGTGAGAGGACACATCCTTGGGGGGCACCAGTACTGAGGTGCCGTGTTTCAGAAGTGACCTCCCCAGCCTCACTTGCTGCTTCCTGTCCGTCAGGAAGCTGGTGATCCACTGACAGGTAGCAGGTGACACGTTGAGCTGGAAGAGTTTGGAGGAGAGTTGTTCAGGCACAATGGTGTTAAAAGCTGAACTAAAGTCCACAATCAGGATCCTTGCATGAGTTCCCAGATGGTCGAGATGTTGCAGGATGTAATGCAGTCCCGTGTTCGCTGCATCATCCACCGACCTGTTTGCCCAGTAGGCAAACTGCAGGGGGTCCAACTGGTGTCCTGTAATGTCCTTCAGATGGGCTAAAACCAGGCGTTTCATGACCAAAAAAAGACAATCGCGGGGGTTACGTTCCAAGAGCACCCGCGTATAGTGAAAAAACACGAATTTGTAAAGTGGTAAAGAAATAATTGTTTCAGCAAACAATTATTAGTTTGGCTCTCAGAAAAAATCAGAGACTGAAGCCGCAACTGTTGAACCGCGATGAAGCAGGGGGTTGGTTACTGTACGCCGTTAGAGGGAAGCAGTGAATAATGTTTGTGTATTTAATGCTTGTTAATAACACAAAGTGCTAATTGGTGGGGTATAAGCTTTCATTACATATTAGCTACATTAGCCAGATTTTGCAACAGTGCAAAACTAAAGAAGCAAACTTTTGTGGTTATGGGTAAACTGTACAAATGTGATCCTTTTTGTGAAACATTAACATTTATGCCATTATCAGGATAGATATGCTAGATATCTTTGCACTTTGGCTGTTTAATAGGATCTCCTTTGACCTCTTTATGTTTTTTTCTCATCAAGGAGCAGTACATGCATATAAGACATTTTCTTTTTATCAAATTCTACACAACTTAAAAGCTGTTTCTATGTCCCTCAGCATTCTCAGACAGCAGGCAAGCTGCAAGCATTAGACTGCAAGCATTTTTTTTGTTACATTTTATAAAAGCTAAGCAAACAAATATATAGGTGGCCAGGTAAAAAGTGTACTGTCACAGGGTTTTAGTAAAACCCTTACTAAAGTCTTTTCACAGACTCTTTAATCTCAACACTGGAGGAACCAAGAAGAAAAGAGGGAGGAACTGAGAAGCTATTACTTGCCTTCTATAAAAAAAACCCACTATGTTTATTACTGGAAAGATTCATTATTTACCCCTAACATTCCATCTACTGAAAGAAATTCGACATCAGGCCTGATGAGCCGAGCTGGCTTTGCATGGGCAGATTTAGCTGCATATCACTTCATAAGTCACACAACACAAACATGCAGAAAAAAAGTCTGGGCCGCAGAATCCATCATCATGCCGGCCGCACGTCTCTGCGTTCAGTGGGCACATAATGTCAGTCAGAGCAAAAATCCATTTCGATTTCTGTCAGGACGGCGTACAGACATTACCGACGGTAAGTGAGCTGTAAGGCTAATGCAAATGGTCGTTTTGATGTATTACAGCTTCTCAATTGCCTGCTTATGTTCATCACAAGCAGGCTCACAGGTAAACAACATCACAGCCTTATTACAGCCTCGGCCTCGGAGGCTGAAGTGGCCGTCCGGTCAGACTTCGTGTAGCTGTGCTGCTCCACAGCTGATGACAGCAGATGGAAATGTGTTGTTGGACACAGCATAGCTGGGACTCAAACGCTTGATGTTAAGACAAATTCTTATAACGTATCCAAAACTGACCTTTCGCTGGATAATCACATAATTTTTAAAATGCACATTACTGATAATAATAACACTTATAAACTGACATTGTCACACGCACCAGTCACCTGTAAACACTAAAAAAATGTTATTTTCTTACTTTTTTTAATTTTTATTTTTTAAAAATTTTTAAATCAATCTGTACACTTTCTATATATTTATGTAAAGTTGGGGGAGCACAAGCCTAAGAATTTCATTACAGGTAATGATGCTACATTGTTATCTGTATATGACAATAAAACTTGAAGTAGCATAAGTTTCTTTTCTGATAAGGGCAAAGGTACACATTACATGCACCAGACTTCCACAGAGCTTGTTCTTCCCTGCACCCTGCATATGATCATCTGGCCAGCAAAAGACTAGATACAGCTTCATTCTCCTCATAATCTAACCGAAATGCACCAACAGCAGCTAGTAAAACAGATAGTAAGCTACTTACTCAAGAGAAGCTCAAAGTGCCTCTGTTCATCCTTGCTGTCTCACCGGATAAATCAGACTTTGCGTGTCCGACTCACTCTCCAAAGCGAGTTTTCCAGTGTGTGGAACGAGCGCGTGTGTTTGTTTACAGCGGTGAAATGGGGCATGTTCTCACCGTCCCCTGCTGCACAATGAGCCAATCACGCCACTGCTATCTAAATTGCTGCGGGGCGTCATTGCGGCAAGCAGCGAGACAGAAAATCGCATGTTTCCGTTTTATCCTATTTACAAAGCGCCATCGATATATTTTATTTTAAAACATATATATGTGAAAAGTAGAGGGTTTGAGGTTTCTAGTGATGTTACTTATGTTTCTAGCACAAAAACTCACAGAGCTATAGATGATTGTTTTGGAAAACTGAAAAGGATCCATTTATGGATCCTCCGACTTCAGAGGAAGTTAGTTTGAGGTGGACCTCAGGGTCGGTCCACTGTCACCCTGGTGTTTTCTGTGCCATTTGTTTTTGGAATTCTGAGAATAAACAAAGAGAAGCGAAAATGGAAGTCTGCCTTGGCGCCTGCCCTCATTCAGAAAAAAGGGGAAAATGTGACTGATGGACCGACCGACCAACTGCAGGTGCCGCAGATGTAGCGTGGGGGAGTGAGGCGCTAACACCAGAGGAGGAAGGGATGCTTATGGGAGAATTAGTTATGCGGATTGCTAGCTATACTGTTCACTACAGCCCAGGGTTCGAGGTACCTCCACCAGTGAGGAGAAAGCGGACGCGGAAACCTGCCTGGAGCACCCCGATGAAGGCGCCAGATGCAGGTGCTCTTCCGATCCTCCCACTTCCGTCGTGCCAGGACCGTTGACCCGTGAGGAGGAAGCGGGCACGGAAGCCCGCCTTGAGCACCCCAGCGAAGGCGCCGGACAGGGGAGCTCTTTCAGTCCTCTCGCTGGCTCCGAGGACCCTCAAGTGAGAGGTCGCCACAGAAGCACTCCCGCATCCCGTCCCAGCGGCGAAACAACTGCAGTCTGTGCCTGCACCACGAGGCTGCGCTCACGAGCGTCGACGAGGCTGCGCTCCCGAGCGTCGATGAGGCTGCGCTCCCGAGCGTCGACGAGGCTGCGCTCCCGAGCAGCGAAGCTACACTTTAGCGCCCCGTGCGAACGCCATGAAGGCACCCGCCTCCCATACCCGCACCGAGAAGGCTCCAGCCTCCCCTGCCTGCACCAAGGCTGAAACAGCCCGGACAGGGCCCAGGTAGCCTGTTAGCTGGGCAGCTAGGCCCCGTTAGCTGGGCAGCTAGGCCCTGAGGCCTTAGAGAGAGTTAGCTTTAGCCCTGAAGCCTTAGAGAGGGTTAACAGTAGGTCTGAGGCCCTAGAAGGGCTTAACAGTGGCTCAGAGGCCCAGGGTGAGCTTAGCAGAGGCTCAGAGGCCCCGGGTGAGCTTAGCAGAGGCTCAGAGGCCCCGGGTGAGCTTAGCAGAGGCTCAGAGGCCCAGGGAGGGCTTGACAGAGGCTCAGAGGCCCCGGGTGAGCTTAGCAGAGGCTCAGAGGCCCAGGGAGGGCTTGACAGTAGCTCAGAGACCCGGGGAAGGCTTAACAGTGGCTCAGAGGCCCGGAGAGGGCTTAGAAGGAAAACCCCAGACCCAGCTCTACTTTTTACACCCTGGATGGGACCTGGACCCCCCAAGAGCTCTGGGATTTCAGCCCATGGGGGGCTAACAGGGGCTACCGGTAGGGGACTCTTAGAGCAAGGACTGGGACTCTCAAAAGGGATTGTCCCATGGGACCCGCCCGGACTGCCCTGGCTGTGCGGAGCGCTGGCCACGATGTCATCCAGTGAGATACGGCCGGGTGGGGCTTACAGGATGCTTCCCTTTGCCTCTGTCTGCCCCTTCTCCGCCCTTTGGATGTAGCAGGTGTTCGGTGGGGTATTCTAGAGGTGCGGGTACTGTCAGGTCTGGGGTCAGTAATTGTGGGCGGCCACTAGAGGCCACCAGAGATTCAGTTTTGTTTATTCCTGAGCACACCGGATTTGAGTACGTAATTATTTTTGTCAGCTGCTGAATTAATGGGTTTATTTAGTGTTGGTGTTTTTCTGTTTGGTATTTAAGTTAGTTTGAGGTGAATCTCAGTGTCGGTCCACCGTCACCCTGGCGTTTTGTGTGCCTTTTGTTTTTGGAATTCTGAAAATGAACAAAGGGAAGCGCAAACTGGAAGTCTGCCTCCGTGCCTGCCCTTATTCGGGAAATAGGGGAAAACGTGACAAAGACAAGATTTTTTTGTCTAGATGAATGAATGTGTGCTTTACCTGATTATTTGCTTGCTGGATAGAATAAAGGGATATACGTATGCAATAAGGGTTATTTTAATACAAAAAAAGAGCCAGAAATAAGAAAGCAATATTAAGAAAAGGCCCTGGGCCTTGCTGGATACTCTGGCCTCAGGCAAAGCAATCAGCAGCCGGGGGAAACACTTATATTTCTGATGTGCTCAGAGAACAGGTTTACAGCTTCATTTGCCTGGCAGACTCACATACATATTTAGCAGACTGTAAACACTGAGGGTTCCAGACTCAGTAAAAAGCTCAATATATCACTGAGCTTACAAGATAATCCAGGTACCATTACAATAGTGGCAAGCAAGGGAGAAGTAGATTAAAAGCATCTTGTATTTTTACAGCTCCATGAATCAGGTCGATTAAAGGAGGGATTAATTTAAGAAGTGTTGGGCTTTCTTTAGGCTGTATGAAGCGAGGCGTTTTTGCTTGCTTTTTGCCTTCTGGCTAATTCTGGATAACTTTGTTTGTTGCATATGAAATAATCATTTCATATTCAACTGCAGTGATTTATTACAAGCATGCAAAGAAGAGCAAGATCTTTCCTTTTTAGTGCAATACTGTGTTTTAAAGTAATTTCAGTGCTGAGTAAGAAATTAATTTGTCAACTGAAACATGTAAGTTCAGTCAATAATTTTTCGGGGCCTCAGTTCATTAAATCTTCAAAAATGAATCATCTCACACCTCTGAAGTGATGCAGATGTGTTTGTTATTAATTCATGGTGAATAATTCGCACGTGTCGTGTGCTGCAGCCGTGGGATGTCATGTCATTAATCAAAGGTGTTTTAGACCGGCCGGTATGCGCGTCATCGTGTAAAGCATAAATGTGAGATTACATTTACATGTTAGACCCAGTGAGGGCCAACTCCCAAGATCGAGCTTGTTTAAAGGAATCAGGTTGTAAATTTATACATTATCATTCAACTTTGTCCTTTGCTTGTCCTTGTTCATAATATAAGAATAAAGGTCAAGTACAGTTTGACACCCAGCTTCTTTTGACACATAAAGGACGTACACATATTTGGCTTTTTGCAAGTTGCGATTTCAGTTGACCATACGGGTTGCTTTCAGGAAGGGCGAAGGCTTTGGTAACTACTGTTAGTTACCAAAGCCTTTCAGCAATCACCCAACCGAACACGCGCTCTAATACGCAGTGCAGCTTAACGGAGTGTGTGCTCAGGGAGCTAGGCTGCTGCTGGGCTGGGACTCTGTCTTAATCTATCCATTCCCCTCTCCACTAACGCGCACATTAAAGCAATATTGCCCTCCTGTCCCCAGCAGACCGTGGACACAATAACTGCACTCACTGCTAGGAAAAAACACCCAAACACTTCTGACACCTCTGGGCTCCCTCACTGCACCCTGGGTACACTGCTACATGGCCACAGGTCAGGGTGGAGGGAAAGTTTTTTTTTTTTTTTGTATTATTATTATTTTCCTTTTCCCATTTTTCTCTTTTTTCAGATTTTTTTTTACCCCCACCCCCCCTCATCCTGGAGACAAAATGAGGGCTTAACCTGTAATGTACTATACAGGTCCCCTGACGGCTGTGGAGCTTTTAGTGGTGGGAAATTAGAGCGCTGCTGGCCAGGCTTGGCTGTCTGGACGGGAGTTGAAATGAGCCCCTTTCTGTTTCAGTGTGCTGCAGAGACAGGCAACCTCACAAAGAGAACACAGTCTTAACATCATGCGCTGAAGGGATGGAGTGAAATTGTGCATGGTTAGTGTGTCTCTTACTTTGAGATATTTTGTACACTGTATTATTTTTCTAAGGATTTTCATCCAGCTAAGCATCAGCATGAACTATACTGTTCAACTTATTCAGAGTTCTTAAATTAAAACTCTCTGTCCAGACTCCACTTCTAATTACTGAATTCAGCTTCTTTATGATGCACCCATTGCTGACACAAGTATTCAGTTGTGCACACACAGCTTGTATAATCTCCAGATAAAAGCATTGACAGTAGAAAGTGTTGCTCTAAAGCAGGTACACATCAGCCTTAGGCCACCATGCCCAATCCAAGCATCAGCTAGAGGGATATAAACCCTTCCTGGACTGTGAAGCAGTGGAACTGTTCTCTAGAGTGTTTGGCACTCCATCTAGTACCTTTGAGATTAACTGAAGAGGTGCCCGACCTCACTGATGCTCTTGTGGCTGAAAGTAATCAAAATGTTAAAGCATATGTTCTAACACCTAGTGAAAAGCCTTCTAAGGATAGTAGAGACTTTTATTGCAGCAAAGGAACACACACATCCTGTTAATACTCTTGAGTGAATGGGTGTTTACAATCCTTTGGACATTTACCTGTCCACTATGCATTTGCAAAAAAAAAAAAAAAAAAAATAATTAATTGAAGTTATATGTAATATCCAAGTATAGGTAACTAAGTAATTTAAGTAATTTTATCTGTCTGCTTGTTAGCTTAACCATTTCCAAATTCCTTCTTGAGGCAGCTCATTTACAGAGAAGTATATGTACAGTGGTGCTTGAAAGTCTTTGAAACCTTTAGAATTTTGTGGCGTATCTTGCTGGAAAACGGTTTTGTGCATGGAAGAGACCAACATAGAACATTTTGGTTTTAATGAGAAGTGTCATGCTTGGAGAAAGTAAAAACACTCCAATCCAGCATAATAACCTTTCCCATTTGTGAAACAAACAGTTCAAGTATTGGCAATTTATAAAGGAAAATTTCAGGACATCTGTGTGTGAACTGAATTTCAAAGGGAAAGTGGGTCATGCAGCAAAATAATAACCCTAAGCACAGTCACTCTACCAACAAAGAATGGTTAAAGAAGAATTTAATTGTTTTGGAATGGCCAAGCACAACTCTTACCATTAACTCAGTTAGAAGTTTACATGATGAAACACGATAAAGGGAATATTGATAAAGGTAATACTGCTGTTAAAAAGCACCTTATTTGTTTGAAGTGTTTGTAAACCAAATGTTATTGCACTTTTGTTCATATTACAGTACTTTAAAAATAAAAGTGCGCAATACAGTACATTTGAATTAATTATTTAATTTTGCACTTAACAGTGTGATTAATCGCAATTAATCACAGAAATATGTTGAGCTTAATCGTGATTACAAATTTTAATCATTGCCCAGCTTTAGTTTAAATACTTTTGTGGTGTCTGGTGGTTAGGAAGTTACCTCTGTGATTGAAAGGTCACAGGTTTGAATCCCAGGACTGCTAGTGGCACCACTGAGGTATCCTTGAGCAAAGAACCTTCCCCACACACTACTCCACACACGGGTCGAACATGTAGGGCTGGATAGCGCCTCTGTTTCACGTGTGTTAAACGCGCAGCGTTAGCATGAGATGTTGCGTGGGCAGCAACAGCTTATTTGCATGAAAGTGACAGAGCCCTAAAACGTCTCATTTTGAAAGGGACTGAAACTGTCCAGAATAAAGCTGGTGAGATCGCTTTATGTGAGAGTGATTTTGTGCAAAGAACTTATAAACATATTTTGTATAGCCCATAGACCTATTATAACTAAAGTGAGTTTTGCATTATATGTCCCCTTTAAATTCAGAGAATAATTTTGTGCTGTTCACACTGTGTGCTGTGCCATGCTGTGATGTGTTCCCGTATGACAAATGCACACTTTACGCAATTTACACGATTTTGCCACTTACAGATGTGTAACATATTTTCTCTCAACGAGCAAATGGCCAAGGTTAATATTTTTATCTCGTTTGTTTAATCAGATTATTTTCATCTACTTTTAGGACTTCTCATGGCCTAAAATCTGATGATGTTTCAGTTGTTTAACTTTCAAATATCTCTGTAGTTGCCATCTAACTTGGCTAACTAGTGACCTGTACATGTCACAGGCTGTCACGTTTGTTTGTTTCTATTATATTAATGTTTATTTGTACTTTTTCTTATGTTATATTGTGTTTTCATAAGGAAACACACTCTTAAATTCCCATATTAAGGTAGCTTAAGGACGGGAAAACGCTGACATAGCTCAAAAGGTTCAGGTTTCGAAAGCTAGCCTGTTCAAATCCTATTTGTAAATATGTATTTATAAACTGTCGATTTCTGTTAAAACATAGCCTCGGGATTGCTTGCCCTGTCCTCCTTCAGACAGCTGACAGAGTTCCTTATTTCCCTTAAGCCAGTTATTTCTTCTGCTACTCTCTCTTCTCTCTTGTGAAGAGCTGACACATGCTAATGGGTGTTTCCTCTTCTCAGTGATGTTGGCCTGGTGGGAGAGCTTCACCCTGACCGCCTGAGCTGTCCGTCCTGCCCCTGAAATAAAGCAGGCTAATTTGTCCATCCCCCTTGGCTCCCTAGCTGAAGCTGTGCTCAGTTCGTGGGTGTGTGTCTGCACCTCTCCCATTAATTCTTCACCAGGCTGTGATGGATAGTTTGTGTTTACTCACTGCCGTGGTCTTGTGTACGGAACATGGGTCCTTTGAATGTTACATATTTATGTGCAAGGCTGGGCTGACCTAATGTGTCACGGTGGGGTGATACAAGTCACTGTTTTGAGGTTACGTTAGTGTGGCCAGTTCAAGCAATCTGGAGATAAGTGTCAACACGGTGAAAGAGGTTTAATGCTATTTCTGTTAACTGCTTCACCGTTGCAGTTAAAAGTGTCCTTGCCATTTCTCTGCTTCAGATTTGTGTCAGTCATCACATAAATGACAGTAAATTTCAGGATAGTTTTTCTAGAGTGAAATTTTGATGCATTCTGCCAAAACAGTGCACCCAAAACAATATTGAGTATGTTTCTGATAATCGAATGGAGTGCATCTGTCACTAATAATCTGATGGCAAGCCAAATAGAACAATTGGATCTGGTTAAAAACATTTTCAACCGAAGTTGTCTTTGACCAGCCCTTTTTTCAGGGCCCTGCCCAGGTGCTATGTTAGGGCAGCTCTCTCTCATACAAAACAGTCACTGTGGACTGAGGAGAAGCTGTAAAGTGGATAGATTGCCCTCACAGCCTCTGTCTCTCTTTATTGGCTGCGGTAATTGACATATCCTTGTCATTTATAATCATCTGTGCGTCGCTCGAAAGTTAATTGCTTCCCCCTCTGCATTTGCATGAGGCTCACCTCTGAAGGGCATAGCCGCCCATTAATATTGTGTCATGATGAATTATCACAAATAAAGCCCAACATATTGATTAATGATGGCTGCCGGCCGCTCCTGCTCTCTCTCCATCTGAGAAAACATTGGGCCAGCTCTTTAGAGAGAAAAAGAGAAAGGATAGTGGCTTGTGTTGGTGGTTTGGTGGAATCAGGGGTGAAGGTCAGGGTCAGGGTCATTGAGGGGCTCCTATAGGATAACGGGGCCATAAGGGTCATGGGATATGGGAGAGATGCACTAGAGATGCAATAAACAAGTTTCTATTGTTACGTCTATTACTTAATGGCGACCGTGACATATACAGCGTATTGTGTCAAATATAATTAATGTAATTTAGCTAAAATAATAGTATACTTGCCCTGACTGAAGACATCACACTGATCCTCATTATGTGGATATTGCGTAGTCATGAGCTGTTGCTGTGTAATGTTGGGTAATAGGTGGGCTGGTGACTTTTGCTTTTTTAATATCCACTTTGTAAGGTTATTTTTAACGGATTTGAGGGGAAAAAAATTGCAACATATTCAACCTGGTATACCACACACAGTCACATTGTGTAATGTCATGTTAGCTGTGTAGAAGAATGTTTGAGTAGCATGAGCATGATGGCCTGAGCATGATGGCTTACTTTCAGATGCTTATTTTGAAGTTGCAATTATTGAATTACTTATTTTGAAACCTAGTAGTTTTTAGGGAAGGAATATCAAGTTGCCTTTCAGTGAGAAGCTCCTGTTTCCAAACCCGACCAGGGCAGTCAGAGTCCTCTCTGATTTGACTGCCAACCAGTTCAGGGTGCTTCTCCACTTTTCATCCTATGGCCACTGGGTAACTCCAGCACCCTAGTTTGAGATGGTGGATGGATGGATAGTTAAGCTTGGCTGTGTCTGGTACGCTTAATGTACGATGCAGTATCATATGCTTAGGTTCTACATCATGCACTTAGTCAACAACTTGCTTAATATTAGATATTCCAAACAAAACTTGCTTGATTCAGAAACACATCTCAATATTGAGATGATTTTAATTATCCACATATTTTAATAAACACACCCCATCTGCACAATGTTATATGAAATGATGCGTGACTAATGGAATGGTTTGGGTTTGGAGAGACTGAGGATGACCTTGGCCACAACTGTGCTTTTCTTCACTTATCACCCCTCAACCAGCGTGATCCTATAACTAAGAGCAGTTAAGCAGCACCCAGCCTCAGAGCTCGGCTCACAGACACACTGCCTGAGCAGCACTTCATTAAATCCCAGCTGAGCGCTGGGGCCCTGGGAGAGAAGCTCAAATAATCATAAATCTGCTGATGACTGAGGCCAGTGGCAGCCATAAAGACAACCCCTTAGTGGGTGTAGGCCAACACTATTGCCTCTGCAACAATGTTTTGGCTCTAGGTTAATGTTAATAACGCCTACCAGTGAAAAGTCATGCATGGGCGTAATGAAATGTCATCTAGACCTGATAAGATATTCCTTAAAGTCTGTGCATGAAATGATCTGAAAATAGCTGTTTTTCAGCAGTGAAAGTGGTGGTTGAATCAGAAGTGGTTCAGAGTGTTCCATCAAAACACATCCTTTTACTATGATTAAAAAAGGTTAAAACATCTTCAATTCTGTGTGGATTTAAAAAGAAAACACTATGTGTGCATGCAGGTGATTGTGTCTATGTGTTTGTGTAATGTACTAGTGCATTTTACATATGTGTGAAAAGCTGTGTGTGTGTGTGTGTGTGTTTGTGCGTATGTGTATCTGTGTGTGTGTGTTAGTGTCGTTCCTGTGATGAATGCAGCTCATTATTCTGTGCTGGTCTGTTGGACATAAGCAGAACCAAGGAAATGCAGAGCTGTCCACCCAAGAAGTTGAGAGACATGGAGTTCCTCTCATTAACGGTGTCCCACCAGGGTCATAATGCATGGCCTAAAATGCACAATGAGTCTGTGGAGGAGAGGTGTATTCTAATGAAGCAAACATCCCCAAAGTCATTTCAGATATTGGTATGGGCCAGAGAGAGGGGAAGGGCCAGGGGAATAGCTAACAGGAGCTCATTTCCTCTACTGAAATATTCCAGGTTATGCGTTAAGGAGCCTCCACTTCGTTAAGAACGTAAAAGTGACGCTAATTTTGCAGGTCATGAAAAACAGCAGGTTTTGACAAGAATTCCTAAGTGGAGAGTGAACACTAACCATATGACTTCAGCAAACTCTGTTATGGATGCACATCAGTCAGGAGGTCCGATATTAAAATGAGAACGAACGCTGCTGGGGAAAATCAGTCCTACCCACCATATATCAGTGAGGGACCACAGAGGTAGTTGGTGCATCTGTTAATAATAAAATTCACTTGGCACATGTGTTAATAATGTCTTTAATAAGCAGTTTTTAAAAACTAAAAATGCTGTGTTGCCTTCAGTGATTTGCTGTATATGGAAAGCAATAGATAGCTTTGCTCTCATGTCTTAGCTTGAGAGCAAAATAGAGAGATGGACAGACTTTGTCTGTGACTCATCAAACCTTTGCTTTCTTCTCCTCGCTATTCATCCTAAGGACACTTCTCCCTGGGAATATTGGTTAACTGTGACCATTTCTCTATTTTTTGTTTTTATTTTACAGCCACTTGTTTCTTTATCATGTGCTTCTGCATCTATTAGAAACAATTTGAAATCAGCACATCTATCGAGAGCCGTGCTGTCTTGTTTTCTTCTGCCTATAGAGACAGGTCCCTATCCTGCTCATTCCATCCAAAATCTTGCTCTCCCTCCACTCTTTCCCTTCCTCCTCTGATCCCTCCATCATTGCTCAGTCACTTTCTCGCAAGCCTGTGAACGAGGGCCCGAAACCCTGCCCTCATTCATCACTCTGTGTTTGATCCCTCCGTTTTTGGGTAGGAAAAAGAAGAGCAGCACTTTTTGCCGCCCTCTCTCCCTGGGCTCTTAACCGGTAGGCCTGTGCTGGATGCAGCCAGCGGAATTAATTGCACCCTGTTACTGGCGATCAGCAAGTTTGCGCGATGCACATGCTGTTCCGCCATATGGCTGCCCACTAGGTGAAGAGTTTGATTAATGTTTCGGAGCCCCCAATTTTTCTCTCTTTCGGCTAATAGCTGATCCCCAGCCATCGGAAAGCCCTGCTCCTCGCCTTTCCTTTTGTTCATCTCTCTTCAGCTCACTTCTGCCTTCTGCATTGCACATGCCAAGCAATGTAATAAATAGCATGACTTTCTATATAACCGTTCTTTACCTTTATAGACTCTGTTAGACCTGACAAAAGTCTTTGTTGTCTTTATTTGAAAGAAAAGTACATTTTAGAAAATTTGACCTAAAGTCTGTCTCTGTGTCAGTTTTTAATTGTAGGTGCATTTTCAAATGTGTTGTATGAAAGAGCGGTCATTTTCAGTAACTTCTCTTTTCGAAGCTTTCCTAATCAAAGTGGTATATTTTGTTCTTCTATTTTTTCAGTCTTGGATTTATATTATTAATAAATTGACAATATTATGTTACAATATATTTAAATATTTTAGTCACTGCATAAAATGATTTATTTTGAATTGAATAATGCTGATGAATGATAGTGATGGTTTTTTCTTTTGAAGTTGGAGTTCATGATGGAAATTTAATCATAAATAGGTTGTTTGCTGAAATAGTGTTCAAATAATAAAAAAAAACCAAAATTAAAGGAACCAAAAAATTACATGTCTACAATTGTTATCACAAATACTGTAGATGCTCTCACTAGGCAGCCAAGCGGAGATTAGCCACCATGCAAATGAAATAGCTTTATTTTTTAAGCAAAGTGTTGAAAGATTGTGTTTGATCAAACTTAATTTAATTTAGTACAGTGTCTTGGTCATTATCTGTGACATATTTCTTTTTTTTGTCTGTGCATTGGTGATTACTTGATGGTTCACTAGAAAGCACTGAGAGCAGCTGAAGGATTTGAAAGTCATCAGATGATTATATATTGATTTTATATTTTGTCTTTTTTCAGGGAAATTTAAGTTATGATGACTTTGGGATAAAGCCAGTTTAGTAATTTTGATCTGTGCCAATTCTGCGTACATACACCATATGTGTGAACTGTCAGTAGTGGGGCTTTTCTCTCACTCTCTCTCACACACACACACACACACACACATACACACACACACACACACACACACGCACACACAGTGTCTACTTCTCTCTCTTTCGCACCTACTCTGTGTTCCACTCTCACTCTCTGTATTTCTGTGTGTGTCTGTGTTTGCAGAGTTCTGACTCTGTCTGAGTTTCTCTCATTAAGTGCAGCAGCTCATCTTCACTAGAATGTGGCCCAGTAGGGCTTTTTTTGAGAATGCAAGTGTGTGAATGGCCTCTCCTCTAGCGCCCTGCGCTCTTCTGAAGCTTCCGCCCAGCACGGTAAATCTCCCTGATTGCGCCATGTACCCCTACACTGATGGGGGTGTTACCAAGGTGGTCAACTCTCCAAAGAGCCACTCTGAATTGCAAATGGTGGCCATAACTCAAACGTAATGCAGAGCTTAGCATGGATGGCCAGTCATTCCTCTCCATTTGGACCATATGGAACAGTCACCCAAGATGCGGGATAGCGGGGGTTCGAGAGCAAGGAGGTTGTTATTGTGTCTGCACAAAGTTAGCTATTTATTTTATTTTCAGGAGAGTGAGGGATTACAAAACAAAAGGGAGGGAGAAAGAGAGAGATTAGGCCTTTCTATAATAAATGGAGAAACAGAGAGCAAGAGAGCGTTTTTGTGTAAGAACTACACAAGTCTTCAGAAAAGTTGAGCTACACAAGTTGTCAAGGTTTAACACTCATCTTGATGAAGCTGAAGGCCTCTGGAGTCTGTGGGTAGTCCTGTAGGTGTTTTTGTCGAACATAAGGGAGAAATTATTGCTCTACTGTTTGTTTTTGGGCTGGCTGAAACTTTGAGTAGTTTAGTTGGGAACAGTGCGCTGTCCTTGCCACTCACTGCCACTAAATGAAGAGAAAGAAGGAAAGAGGGAGGGGGACGAGTGCAGTAATTGCACTGTGTATGCTGAATAGTTTTGTGAATGCAAATTTCAATCCCTCCTATTATTTTAATAATCTGCATTTTACTGCTTTTGCATGGATCATTTGTTTGCAAACCAGGTTATTTCGAGAAGGAGGCTCGAGGGTAATTTCATGCTTTAAAGCATTTATACCTATAACTTAATGAGGAAAATGTGTGTTGTTTCACATAATATGCAGTGAGAAATTGGACTTTCTCTTCCTAAACTAAAAGTGTTTATTCTCCCGCTTCCTCACAGTCTCGTTGTGTAAAATGTCTTCAGTGTCTTTATGTTTTTATGTCAGTGTCTCCAGGATTTGAAATGGTGTTTATTTTTATAGTTTTAGTTTTACACAAGGACTGGACTTCTCTTCTCTTCTCTTCTCTTCTCCTTTCTACATAATCATTCTTATCCTTTCATCTCTTCTCTTCTTTATTCCTCCATTCTCTTCTCTCCTCTCTTTACTCTTCTGTTTTCTCCTCTTCTGTCCTCTCTTCTCTTTTCTTCTCTCCACTCTTCTGTTTTCTCCTCTCCTCTCTTCTCTTTTCTCCTCTCCTCTTCTGTTTTCTTCTCTCCTCTCCTCTCTTCTCCTCTTCTTTTTTTCTCCTCTAATCTCCTCTTCTTTTTTCTCCTCTAATCTCCTCTTCTTTTTTCTCCTCTCCTCTTCTGTTTTCTCCTCTCCTCTCCTCTCGTCTCCTCTCCTCTCGTCTCCTCTCGTCTCCTCTCCTCTCTTCTCCGCTCCTCTCGTCTCCTCTCGTCTTCTGTTTTCTCCTCTCCTCTCCTCTTCTGTTTTCTCCTCTCCTCCCCTCTCCTGTTTTCTCCTCTCCTCTTCTGTTTTCTCCTCTCCTCTCTTCTTCTGTTTTGTCCTCTCCTCTCTTCTCTTTGCTCCTCTCCTCTTCTGTTTTCTCTTCTCCTCTCTTCTCTTTTCTCCTCTCCTCTCTTCTCTTTTCTCCTCTCCTTTTCTGTTTTCTCCTCTAATCTCTTCTCCTCTCCTCTCTTTTCTACTCTCCTCTCTTCTCTTTTCTCCTCTTCTCTTTTCTCCTCTCCTCTCCTCTACTCTCCTCTCTT
>JBBJLS010000128.1:12072833-12100333 GCA_037577275.1 Bryconaethiops microstoma
GTGTGTGTGTGTGTGTGTGTGTGTGTGTGTGTGTGTGTGTGTGTGAGAGAGAGAGAGAGAGAGAGAGAGAGAGAAGGTGCAGTAATTAGCTGTTTCCACAGGGCTTGAATAGCGGGGGCAGCCAGGTGGAGAGGAGATTGGTGGGTATTTATGAAGGAATGTCATGATTGTGACAGGATGATATATGGAGCACCACGACTGCCCATTTTTCTCTCCTTCCCCCTGCTTAAAAAAAACATGATAAAATACAGTCTTAAAAGTTGATGACCAATTTTGTGTGGTCAGGTCATCACAAGGTCACTGAAATTTTCCTACTGTTTCTTTTTCTTTTGAAAACTGAGTGCCTGAAAAGAAAAAAAAAGACTTCACAAAAATGAGTAACAATCTAACAGTAGGGCAAGGTGATCTGAATTTCTTATGTTCTGAAAGCTGTTCTTTTCATAAAGAGCACTCTCTTCCGCCTCTCTCTTTGTCTCTCTTTGTCTGTTTCTCTCTTCTTTCGTTCTCCTTTTTTTTCTAATTATCTCTCTCTTTCTTTTTCTCTCACACACGCAGTTAGGTTTTTGACTTCTTGACCCTGTTTAATAAACTTCAACTTGTAAGTTCTTGTAGTTTAAAAAAAAAAAAAAATTTGTAGTGGTTCATCAATTTGAAAACAACAGCTGTGAACATTTTATAATGAATGGGTGACTAAAAGAAACAAAATTACTCTAACATCTCTCTAAATTACATTAACAAACATTAGAAATAAAATATTTTTTCCCCGAAGTAAAAATTTGAAGATAAGAGCTTTTCTTACAACGGTGAGGACAGAGTACAGTAATATTTCATTATGAAAGTATGTGCATGGAGTGAGGAGTCAGGCAGGGTTAGAGTCAGCTGCATTTTCTCCATCAGTAACCCGTTTCACATTGTGGGAGCGGCTAGAGGTGTGCGTCCTGAAGCCTTTGGCAACATTTCTTTTTCACAAATTTTTTTGTACATTTTTTTGTACATTTTGTTTTGTTCTCTGCAAATGTTTTTGGATTAGAAGAAACAAGGCTTTTGTGGAGCAGTGCGTCAGTCTCACAGGAGGTCTGACTCTTTTCCTCAAGCCTGCAGAGCCCTCATATGGTCAGCAGAGTTTGATCAGCAGCACCTGCCGTTTTTCTCGTCTGACCCTTAAGCCGCTCGCATCGTCTGGTCCATCAGCCGTCAACGGTGCATGACACAGCTGGGTTCTCAGTCTGGATCTTTGCAGTTTGGCTCATCTCTGTGCTGTTAAGCAGTGCTTTTAGCAGATGTGCCCTTGGGAGCACTGATGGACAAATTTCTAATTATATTATACCCCCCACATCTTTTCACTGAGGGTAAAAGAACAGCACATGGAAAAGAACACTCACATCCTGATACGTACATATTTCTGCTCTCGCCCAGTCTTGTTCCTTGTCATTTGTTATGTCATTCTGTTGCCATCCCCATGCATCAGCCAAATATGGTCTTTTGCTGAGGCCTACAATCTTTATACAAAGATAGACGTTCATTCTGTGATCTCTGTTTAAAGTTGAATCAGCTTTTGATAAGATTGTCCTGTTTGTCCTGTGCAACTATTCTGGGTTCAAATAATTTTTTGGACACTAGGCAGCTGTATAAAAGTAGTTGTTTTAGGAGTGTCCAAATTAATGAACAGAGCTGCAAGTGATTGTAAAATGACAGGAAAAAATTCTAATAAAATTAATATCAAAGTCAGATAACTGAAGGCAGATAACATGACAAGGAAATACATTTTAAAAACAATTACGTTTATATTATTTATCATTTAATGCCAAATTCTGGACATATTGATTTATCAACTGACCTTGTTAAATACACCTCTGTGGTGATTAGTAGAAAATGACTGTTCTTCATATGTGAGAGTAGTATTGTACATTTAGATATAGTGTGTGAACAGTAGCTGATATTGATGTTCAGCTTATTTAGTAACACCCTGTTTGCCACTGTTTTTGTTCAGTCTATCTTGCTCGTTCTGACACATTGAGTTCAGCGAAGAGAGTAGTTTGCAATTAAAAAATTTTCTTTGAACTCTTTCCTGGGAAATATGAATTTCTACAGCCTGATGGGATGTTTAGAGATGATTTTCACTTTAAGAGGTCAGGAGTGTGACCATGAGTGTAGCTGAACTCAGAATGAACTGTAATGCTAGAAGCCTTTGGCCCTGTCACCACCTCTGTTCTGTTCTGTTCTGTTCTGTGTGTGTCCTCCGCTGGGTGCACACTCAGCACTTAGCACAAAGTTAGCCACACTCACTGCTCACCTCTCTGCTGTGCCCTTGAAGAGATGTGGGCTTGTCAGACTCCTCATAAAATTCCTGAGCGATTTCGTTTATGTATTTCTCTCTCTCTCTCTCTCTCTCTCTCTCTCTCTCTCTCTCTCTGTCTCCCTCTCTCCCCTTTCTTTTGAAACCTGGCCATCTGTCTAATTGTTCACCTCTGTCGCTTTAATGCTTCTACATGCCTTTTTCCCTCCTCTTTCCAGGCAATAAACTTTATTTTCTTCGCAAGACTTCAATCTGCAGAGAAAAGCAGGTGTCTGGGTGGCTCACTCGTTCTTTTTTGGGGCCTCTCCAGCCTCCCTCACACATAGCTTTTATTCTTTTATTATTTTTTTGCGCTTCTGTTTGATCTTCTTTGTCTAAGTACTGATATTGTGATACCGTGATGGATGATATTGGAATAGTTTGCTGACAGCTAAAAGAATACAATACTTATCTTTGGTATTTCTAGGAAATTACTGTTCTTCACATGTGGATCTAGTGTTTTGATTTATGATTTTGATTTGATTTGAATCAGGAGTACTGATTTAAAAAAAAGTTTATTTGGTAATATGAAATCCCCTGCTTTAGTGCATTTATGATGGCACACCCATTTCTTTTGTTTACAATTAAGGTAATAATGACAAACAAGTCAGATACTGGCATTTACACAGGATATATTCTGTAGACAACTTCATTTGTGGGTAAAAACCCACAATTACCAGTCAGAAAGTTAAGTATGACTTTTTCTGCTTAAATTCTTACATGTCTATTTATTTGAGTTCAAGATATTGAGGACAAAAGAAAACAGAAAATATACAGATGTGTTTTTGTACAGACCAGGTTATATTTGTTTTACCTTTTTCCAATACATACAATTTAGCAAATAAACAGTAAAGTGTACTAAAAAGCGTCTGTTTTTGTGGAGGATGTGTACTTACATAAGAAATGAATAAAACATGTAATTTGACTGGAGATGCCCAAACTTTCACATATGACTAATATATAGATATGTGTTTGTGTGTGTGTATTTAAATATATTATTATATAAATTAATTAAATTAGTGAGATCACTTTTTCCAGTGTTTTCACTCTTTTTTTGTTGTGGGCACATATATATATATATATATATCAGAGTATAGTGCAGTACATGCTCCTTTGCTTTTTATTTGCCTTGATCGAGCAGTTCTGTCCTGAAACGTGCCCTCCATCTTCCTTAATGAAAAAGCATATTTGTGACTTTAGGGACGTTGGTGCTGCCTCAGATTGAGCCCTTCTCTGTTTCCTGTCCTAGTCCCATCCCATCTCACTTCCTCACTTCCTCTTCATCATGTGCATGATAAATCGTGCTGCACACCGGTGGGGATGAAGCAGGCAGGAGAAGCGGCCAAAGGCCACTCGTGCTAGCGCTGTAAAAATAAACCTGTTTGTCGCCTCTCCATCTCACATTTATCAAATCATTTGCAAGTCCTATTTCAGCCTTCCTGTAACTCCCACCAAACCCATTCATCTCCCTGTGAGTTGAGCTGTGGCTGAAGGTTGAGTATACGGGTGGTGGGCAAGGTGAAGAGATACCAGCACTCTCAGCTGAGCCTGTAAATTTTAAAGCCCGTCCCAATGTATTCTAACACTATTAAAATACATTCTTAAAAGGACAGTGTTACTGGGGGTAATGTGGCTTTCTCTTCTTTAGACTGTAGTTCATTCCTTAATCTAACATTCACTACCATTACAGAGTTTTCAGCTGGAATCCGAATTGGTTATTTGTCAAGACATTTTTACAAGAAACGTGTGCGTATGTCCAGCTGATCGCAAAGAAGAGATGCGTTATTCATTAATAATCAATGTTTCATATAAATCTTAATTGGTTGTTGATAAAAAAAATTAATAATTCCAATATGCTAGTCCTGTGCAGTTTTCACACACTTTACAGGGTCCAAGTAATTAGAAGAAAACGATAAGCCAAATACTATGAGACGTAATACTACTACTACTACTACTAAAAATAATAATAATAACATATACCCAGGGTTAAGGAGTTAATGGATGTGGATGTTATGCATGTTGATGTGTGTAACTGAAAAATATTCACAGTTTGACACACAGTTTCGTCCTCTGCTGAAGGTGAGTTTGGTTTAAAACATGGTGCTGTGGGTTGGATTCCCTCAGAGTTCTCTTGTGGTAGCAGTGACATGCGAACACAGGAGATAGTTGTCCCCGCTAACTAGTCTTTTGCCTGAACTTGTTCACAGACATCTGCTTTATTTCAAAGTGTCATGTACTGTTAGTCTCCCCAACCGCAGACATGAGAGAACGATGCTATGGAGTAGATAGCAGGCATAACTAATGGACGGCAGAGGGGCACAGAGCGGAAGTCTCAGTGCCGTTCTGTGGTTATGTGAGCTGACAGTGCTCCTGAGGGACGGAGTGGGACAGCCCAGCTGGAAGAGAGAGAGGGAGAGAGAGGGAGAGAGAGGGAGAGAGAGGGAGAGAGAGGGAGAGAGAGGGAGAGAGAGGGAGAGAGAGAACTGTATAGTTCCATTATTTCACTTTCGTTTCCCTTCCTCTGTCTTCTACATTGTCTTTTTACTTCTTTGTACTTATTTACTTTTCTTACTTTTAATTACTATTTTTCTTTTTTTTCTTTTATCTCATTTTCTGTCTACCTCTCTTTCTCCATCTCCCTCTCTCTCTCTCTCTCTCTCTCTCTTCTGGCTTTCTTTGACGAATGATCTTTTCTCCTGGCCATTTGTCTGCTCTATGTGAGCGTGGCCCCTGCTCGCTTCACGCTCCCTCACACACAGGATAGCAGCCTGGCAGCCCTGTCTGTGCATATGTGTCATATGGAAATGTTCTATTGCCTTTTTCATATGATTTAGCTTTTGAATGGAATAGGGGGCGGAGGGAGCAGAGTGCCAGAGAAGCCTGACAAGGTCCCTATCACACACGGCCCCAAATAGATAAATGGTTTTTGGAGCGAGCGGGTAATTTATCTACGACAGTGTGTGCTCCTGTGCTGTGCTCCTGTTGATCGCTTGTGCTCTATGATGACCGTAAAGAGAGGAAACTATTGAGTGTGTGTATCCTTAATCGTTTCAGCTAACGGAGAGCAATGGGGAGTGAATGAAAGAGCGAGGGAGGGGAGTGAAAGAGAGAAGGTTAGCATTCTCGTCTTTTTCAGTAAGCTGTAGAACCATCATCAAACCCCCAAAACAGCTGAAAACAGTGCTGTTATTTTGTCTGTTTAGCTTCTGGGAAACACTAATCATGTATAGCTCATGATTCTTAATGCCTGTGTTGTAGAGTTTTTTTATTAACAGAAAATTATTTGCAGTAAAAATAAAAGTCAGGTAAATTAACATGAGCAGATGTAAATGAATCAACTTAAGCTTGATTTAAAATGTACTTTTTAGGTAGCTAAAGTTATCCTAGCAGAGTTTTAGCTTGAGACTGCTAGTTAACTAGGTAACTAAACCGCTGGATTCACTCTGTATCTCCAGGTAGGCCGATGATAACCTGTGTTAAACCGATCCCTTATTTAATCTCTGGAGTGTGTAAATACACTAATTAATATTAGTTGCCTGCTGCGTGCTTTCTTAACACAAGACAGTTACACCTTCAAGGACTGTTTATATGAATTTATCATTTACAGCTGCTTCAAACAAGCGATGAAAATCTCTGAGCCTTCTGTAATCAAGTGACCTGCTACTGCTATAGTGGACAACACATTAACAGCATAAAGAAATTACAATGTAGGATTTTATGTTGAAAAATTGAACAAATCAAGTTTTATAACAAATGTGACTGTTAATTCAGTTGTAATTTATTTCCTATTCTCTAAATTAACTATACATGTCTTCAAATAAACAGTGGAAATACACAAAATATTATATATAAATATTATAGCAGCAGAGCTTTCTAACATTTCCAAATGTTTTGATGGTTTCTGTTAAGCTTTTATTTATCAGTTCTCTTCAAATTAAGGTTTATAAAATCCTAATGCTAATGGATCGTTCTGAATGCATCTTACATGTTTTTGTTACTTTATCCATTATGATATTTTGTTCTGGAGATTACCAAAAACAAGAAGTATGGTATGTAAAATAAAAAGTAAGGCCTGTGAAATAATGTGAAAATAATAGTTTTATTTTAATGTTAGAGGTGCATGTTCAGTACTACTTAAAACAAGAAACTTCAGTGCAATATGTGTCTTTTTTGGTGTCATTTTCCTTACAAATAAATCATTAGAGCCTTAATACAAGCCTGTTTTATTGGTCAATACTAGCCTGTTTTATCAGGGCCTAAAACACAAACGCACTCACACGCTCGTCTTAACTATATTTTTGCATGATCGCTATTTTAGTGTAAATAGCGATCATGCATCAGGGTATTTTTTTGCCCTGTATACAACTAGATCTCTTAGATATCTTCAAATCGTCGTGTCTCCGACATGAGTTAATGTATTTTCTGTGCTTGACACATGGTTGTTAACCAACTTGCTCTTTCTGCTTATATAATAATATCTCATAATATCTCATCATCCCAAGACTGTTGCCCCACAGGCTAAAGCTAATCTCTAAATAAGACCAATTAGGTGAAGTGACTTTGCCCCACTGGCAAGTTTGTCTAACAGACACATATAGAATAAGACCGTACATTCACACTGTAAGAATGATTTGGTAAAATACCATATTTATGTAATTTCCCCCTTAACCCAAATATAGTCAGAGAATATACACCTCCAGAAAAAAATAAGACCATTACAAAAATGTTCAGTTTCTCAGGTTTTATTTTTTATAGGTGCAAGTATTGAACTGAACTGCTTTGCCTTAGTTTTTAAGAACTGCTGACAGTATTTCTCCTAATTTCCATATTGTTCTTTAAAGCATCATTTTAAAGGAAATGACAATACATCAAAATAAGAGAAATGACGCAGTGTTTACTTGAATAATTCAAAGAAAACAAACCTCTTGTTCACACAGAAGTCTATTGTTCATTGTCATAAAATGGCAATAATTACCTTTGATGTACTTCTAGTAGCATTTTGCCATCCAACTGGTCACATTGCGAGAGGAGAGTGTTGATTGCAGCAGTGTTTTTTATACTTTTCTTCATTAAATAAGATTTGATTCAGGTGATCACTAATCAGTACTTCATAAAGCAGAATGAGTTGCTTGTGTAGGAATTTAACAGACACTGGCATGGAATGGTTGTCGTACTCATAGAGATGCTGATTTAAAAATGAATTGCAGTGGTTCTTCTGGAGCTGTATATTTGGAGGTCTTTCGCTCCGCACTGGAACTACAAACATACTTTCTGATACTGTGTGACCCATTATTATTTTCAAAAATTTAAGGTTAGAAGTAAATTGTGTAAATTTCAGTTTTTTGCCAAATTATTCCTTTCATGTATGTGATGCCACTTTTGATAAAGTGTGTGGATAGTATAGGCACTCTTCGAGATACAGATCAACCTATAATACTCTCCCAGGTCTAAGTTGTGGACCAGCATCCCCTTAATAGACATAATTCTACAGTCCCAGTCTCCAGTCATGAGCCATCAGATAATGCACTGTTAAGCAATTATACAGAGAAATTGTTGGATGATTATTTTGTATCTCACCACATCTAAAAGAAGATTGGAGCCTGCTTGTAGGAGCAGACATGATTGTTTTGAGGTCCTCTGGCGCTGTGCTGTTACAGGGCGGTCTAGAGCCCTAATTGCAGAGCAGTTGATTAGTGCTCGTTACTGGCTGACAGACAGCTGGTTGATATGGAAGAAATGCTGAGCTGGTGCGTTCTGTGTTAAACCGCTGCCATTCTGTACGTGACGTGATTAAAATGCCCAGTGTCTCTTAAGCCCACTGTAATATGAGCAGAGTTCAGACGCCCATTCATCAACCAACTCCCTCATCACAGTTGCTAGTGGAGACAGTACTAAACCTGCTAACCTTGCACACAGCTGCTTGCGGAATAAAAAAATAAACAAAAAGGAAGAAAAAAAAATTAAGCTACAGTATTTACCCATGTGCAGCATTTCTTGGCAGTGTATGGTGGACTGAAGTCTGGCATTTCAAGGGGAAGAAACGGTGTATTTAGGGCAAGAAATTGTGTAAACTTTGTGTGGCATTTCTCTAAGGCTGCTTTCTTTACCTCAGGGGACCTGTGATTGACCTGTGACCAGTGAATCTATGATTATATCTTTTGGAGTGATTTATACACCTTTCTTCTTATTGATCACATTACAGAGCGATCAAAGGTAAACTTAAAAGCCGGCACTGAGCACCACCATAATGGCAGATTTGACTTTTTTCATCCATTATTTATCCCTGAAGCCTATTCTATATGCCATTACGGACTTCATAAGAGCACAGGACTCTGCAAGGCCTCGCTGCACACTTAGTGTAAATACTGAATGGATTCAGTACGATGAGTGTGGGGAATCATAAAAGTGCCATAAAAAGCATATGGAGATGCTATCCAGCCTCAGACTGTCCAACTCTTCCTGGAGAAAATGCACCTCTGATTTATTGTTGGGAATAGAGAGTTGATTTAAATGCAGCCGTGTCAGTATATCAGTGGCTAAAGCCTCAGGGCCATATAGTATCTAGAGAAATGCACAGGTGAGAAGAGTGGCTGGAGAGCTGTAGGTGGTACTCCACTGCTGTGTGGATTTCTAGGTGATTTTGATGGATGATAGAGATACTATTTGTTTAAATTGTGCTCTTGTTTGTTAACTCTCTCTCTCTCTCTCTCTCTCTCTCTCACTTTCTGTCTAGCACAAAGCTCGTGTTGAGGCCATGCCACTGGACCTAGCCTCGTTGAGAAGTGTCAGAGAGTTTGCAGAAGCCTTCAAAGCAAGGAAACTGTGAGTAAATCTGTCCGATTTTTATAATTCTGAACGTACAAAATGTAAAAATATGTCTTAACAGGGAGGATGCTACGATTTGTTCCAACAATCTTAACATCACCTGAGAGTGTTAAGGGTAATGCTATTTATTTTGAACCCCTCTTTCATCCTTTTGTCATCTGTGCACCATCGTCTGGCCAATTTTCAAATTAAAAGCTTTAGTTTAACCGTCCCTCCCCAAACAAGCCATGCACTCTAAATTGGAGAACAGTCTTAGGACCTGGCCAGACTTTTCTTGGAGAGCCATTAGCTCCATTTGAGCAGTGGTCTGAGTCCAGTACTGGAGTCTGACCCTTCCGAAACCCCTTCCTCTCCTTCCCCCACTCCATTACCGAGCTATCAAATCAGCACAGGGCCAAAAGGTCCAGCCTCTCTCATCATAAGCCTCCCCTCCCCTCTCCCTGGTCAATAAATAAGTATCTCAACCTTACTACATAATTCCATCAATCTCATCTCCACAGACTTTGAAGTCCTTCACAGTCTCCCAGTTAAATCAATTACTGGCAGGGCTTTCATGAAGTTACATTACGTGGCGGAAGGCGAAGGAACAGTGACATTGGCTCTCAAAGGCAGGCAGGGTAAAGAAGAAGAAAAACACCATCGATGCTTGCCTCTTATCTTTTGAGCTAAAGTGATGGAGCAGGAAGATTTTCTATTATCTCTCCACAGGCTTTATCTGTGTATAAACACTGAAACAGTGGCATGTTTCTGTCTATAAGCAGTCATTAGTTGCATGATGGCAACCTGTAGTGTTCAGTAATTAGACTGATGGGGTGTAATTATGATTTAATTGTGATTATTCCCTAGTGTGTCAGATGGTCCATTGTGTCTGTTTTTGGAGCACTTGTCAGTTCAGAAAAGAAGTTCTTTTTACTGTTTGATATGGAAACAAACAGGAAAAAGTCAAGAGTTTACACAGGATGTAACATTAAAGTAAATGTCGCTCATTTCATAACTCTTTATATAATTAAAGATATATAATTATATTTGAAAGGATAGCAAAACAAAATGAATTATTTTCAACTTCTGTGGGTTGAAAATGTGTGCATGTTATAAAAATTACACACTGCGGTTTTAGCCTTGCAGCTTGTTTGGATCATAATTTAGGGATCATAAATTAGGAGTGTAGAACTGCAGTCTATGGTACGTTGGGTCATGATGTATCTTCTCCTGGAGGAGCCATTTATTGGCTGAGAGAGATGCCACCCCAGTGTGTTTCCAGAGGCTTGTGGGCATTGGTGTCGCTGCCCTGACAGGTTCTCCTTACCATCCTCCCTCATGTTAGCAGAGGTTGGGCAGTGGTAGAGGTGACTGGGTGGAGTGTGCTGGGCATCTGCTGCTGCTGCTGCTGTTGCTGGTGGTGGTGGGTTCTCTCTGGGGTCTCAGGGGGCTCTAGGGCTCATCTGGCCGCAGGCGGGCCCTCAGGCAGGACACTGCAGCCTGCAGCAGCAGCAGCTTGGTCAGCAGCCAAAGCCCTGGAGGTGACCGCCACCCTCTCCCCTTGCCGCTCCACCTCTACCCCCTCTCCTGTTTGCCTGCTACTGCATGAGTCCTAATAAGGCCTTATTGGTCGTCTCTCCTGATTAACATGCTCTCAGAACACTGCTGTGGAAAATTACCCAGGGAGAAAGAGAGAAAAGGTATAGGAGTAGACTTTGAAAGCAGAATTGGTAGTGTAAGACAATGAGGAACTAACATAAGTGGATGCCGTTACCTTTATTGTGCCTGTGTATTAATCTGTGCTTTTTATAGGGTAAAAGTATGTACCTGTTAGTAAACCGTGTTTGTTTATGGTTGAATGTGTGTATGTCATAGTAAAGGGTGTGTAAAGTGCAGTGTTAGGACTGTGTGTGTATTTGTGTCCTCATACATTTTAGGACAAAAATGTATTGAATTTGTTGGATAATCAGAGAAAAAAGCTTATTATGAGAGAAGTTATGTACATATGTGAATATCCTGGTCTGATGAAAGATTTTATATCTCAAAAACATAATAAGAGTTTTAAAACTTACTAAACTTAAACAAACAAAAATGTAGCAAAATGTTATTCCCAGTTGCTTTGAAGCCATTGGGCTTTTGCAACGCTAAAAAAGAATTAAATGTTAAAATTAGAAATAGAGTTGCTAGGTTTTGTTACAACAGTGAGGGGTGTGTGTGTTAAACATTCTGCCTGTTCTCCACTTCTCTCCTCTGTCATGGCTGAGTGAACGAAGTGACAGCCCAGCCACTTGCAAATCTCTTTCTCCTCTCTCTGCCTCAGCCTTCCATTCACATCAGACTTGCACTGCTTTTAATAGAAGCTGATAGCATTTAATAAGAGAGAAAGATTAACCCATTAGCCTGAGGCCATTTGGGACCCAAATCATTTATTTGGCCCAGTGACCCACAGTGAGTGTGGAGATGGGGTTCAAATGTGGATGTACAGGTCCGGAGGACTGTCCTGTACCGTGGCCTTCTCTTTGGGCCTGACCTGACCAGTAGCCCCTCTTTAATACTGAGGTCCAGCAGAAGCTCCTTGCCCCTTTGTGTCCCACACTGAGTTGCTGCTGGTCTGCCTGAATCTGCAGGTGGTAGAATTTCTTTTGATTTCCATCTTCTACATTTTTTTAGTTTTCCTGCAGGTGGAGCTTCTAGTATTTTCAAATTTCCATAGTCAAAATATCTCTTCTTCTACTTACAAACAAAAATGGATAATTAATTAAAGGTTCAGAACTTAAACTTTTGAGAATAATGATATGCTTATGCCTATGAATTATTTAACAGTCACTGTGAAAAATTATATTGTACAGGCTCTTATAGTCTTTTTACAGTTAGTAAAATAAAATGGCTGTTAAAGTCACGCCTGAACACACCATAGCACAGCACACAGTGTGAACAATGTGATGATCTTTCTCTGCGTTTAACCCATTCACCAAGTGAAGCAGAGGGCAGCCAGTGACGCAGCGCCCGGGGAGCAGTGTGTTGGGACGTATCATGCTCAAAGGTACCTCAGTGGTGCCACCGGCAGTCCTGGGTTTAAACCCACAGCCCTCTGGTCACTGAGACAACTCTCTAAGCACCAGCTTTTATAAGGTTAAATAATTTAATTGTGAGCATAATGCTACCTTTCACTCTCTTCTGTATTTCTGTCTGCCTTTCTTCCTCTGTCTCTGCTCTCTCATTCATATAGCTCACTAACTATTTCTTCTGTCCCACGGCCACATCTAAACACATACACACTCGTGAACTCCCAAGCGTGGTCCGTTCCCAGGGATGGAATGAGGGAGCAGCCCCTTTCTCTCCTGC
This sequence comes from Bryconaethiops microstoma, assembly GCA_037577275.1. Taxonomy (NCBI): domain Eukaryota; kingdom Metazoa; phylum Chordata; class Actinopteri; order Characiformes; family Alestidae; genus Bryconaethiops; species Bryconaethiops microstoma. The sequence continues at coordinate 12,085,318 of JBBJLS010000128.1, forward strand.
CAAGGTTGTATTTCTTCATTAGTTATTCCCAGAGTGGGGAGGTTGTGTGTGTGTCCCAGAGGAGGAGGAGTAGATTAATTCGCATCAGAATAGAGAGCTGCTGAGGTGTGAATGGCAGCAGGCAGCTGGTGAAGGTGCATCACGCCCCCTTGTTTGCGTTCCAAGCACTTACACGTACACATACATACATGTACAGTCTAAGTCACTGCCATGGGAATGTAATGCAATCAGTGCCTTTTCTTACATTTTATTGCACTTCTCTCCTCTCATTCTTTGTTCTCTTTTCATCATGTTCCACATGGTTCAGATGCACATCTCTGTGCATATCCTTTCAGGTATAGTTGTGTGTAATTACGTTAAGCGTAGAGCCAATGCTGTACTTGCAAAGATAATTGCATGTTACGTCTTTTTTTCTTTTTTTGTGGTCACATACTGTGCCCCATTTCACTTGCCACATGTGCATTAGGAACACCTCTAATGTAACATTACTGAGTTGATGGGCTTTGGATATCAACTGTCAAGTCAGGGGTGCATTCTAATATAGCCCATTTTGTAAAACGACCTGTGTGTTTGTATGCGTGTGCGTGTAATTGTGTGTGTGCGTGGCTTAAAGCTGCATTCTGTTACACCAGCTCTCTGTGCGGCCCATAAACACAGCCCCTTAATGGGCTGGCCGGAGTGGTGGGAGAAAAAGTAATCACTCTTTTACGCAGAGAGATTATTCCTGTGTCAAAGGCCACGCCCTGTGGGTTCTTTTAAAGTAAATATGGAGCATTATTCCTCCCTGCTTGCCCGTTACCGCCCCCGCTAGCCCGGCATGTAAATTGCACATCTGCAGTAGACCCCCTCGATCGCATTAATAAGTTTAAAGGGAGTTTTTACATTATGTGGGCTTGCCTATTAAAGCCATTTGTTAGCTTTTTGCTTATGAGGACAGGCCTGGCAGGGAGCTGTATTACGAGAGTGAGGCTGCTGTAACGGCGTGTTGTTAAATCACAGGCCACACACCGGGAGGATTAGCCTGAGTTTATGGGGCAAACAGCAATACACGGCCCCCTCTCCTGCCGAGGCTCATTCAATCAGCCACGTCAAATATGAAACCAGTTGTAGGGGTGCCGTGCTGGACGAAGAGTCCTCATACCTGCCCTCGGAAACATCCTCTGACCCGCTTTTCACTAAAAATCCCCCTGTGGTGACATCATGACAGGGCCTTTTGTTTTCCTCATCTTTACCTTGTAAAGAAGATGCTGTCAACAAAAAAGCTGCTCTCACACAGGTGGCTTGAATGTAATAAAATTTTCACTTACAAGTAATGGAAGCTTATATACACCAAGTAGCACTGTGCAAACTGCATGCATAAATCATCACACCCCTTCTTTAAGCCACACTGAGTTTTTAAAAAAAGATTTAATACAATTAGACGGTATCTCTTGGTATTTTACCTTTGTCACCTAATTTTGCGCATTTTTATAGATGACAGTACTTCGTACAGTGTCATAAAACCCCCAAAAGAATGTATTTGTATTTGCACTGCCAGTAGGATTGTGCGTGATATTAGTGTGTTGTCTCTTCTTGGCGGAGTGTTTGTGTGAGATGATGGGATTCTCCTGTGTGTGTGTGTGCTACCCATGGGATGAGTATTCTCAGTTCATTGATGATCGCAGACATGTTCCTCTTCCATTACATGCCTTTAGACCAGAGCGTGAAAGTCATAAAGTTTAATGCAATTCACTCTCAGGTACAATCACTCCCTCTTCTTGGTGTCACGCTTCATTAAGTGTCATGGAGAACCTGTACGTGTGTGTTTCAGACAGAGGTCGAGAGTGGTTGTGTTTTCTGTGTGGCGGCCTCTAGAGAGCCGTGTTCTATACCTAGAGAAATAAAGAAATAGACAGAGAAATAAAGAAAAACAGTTTTTGCAATTTTCCCGCTTACTCTGAGTGTGGGAAATCAGCCAAGACATGTTTAGTAATCTAGCTAACAAGCAGTGGAATATTATGATCACCAAACTGCAAAACCAGACACTAATATTTGTAAGCCCTGTAGTGGACAATTTGAGCTGCCAGACAGTGTACAGGGTGCAATGTAGTTTCTCAACATCAGAAAGACTGATTGACTACATTTGGGTTGCACGGAAAATTGTGTAAATTTGATCTAAAGGACTATTTCTTCAATGCCGTTATAGCCATGACAGTACACTCCCTTGTCATGGCTGTACACTCCTTTGGCCTGTCCTCTATTGCTGAATTTTATGACTTCTTTTAGCCTTAGTGGAGACATCTTGTTGACAGTTCTTGCAATGTCTGGCATTCAGAACTAGAACTGAACATGTGTTGTAGAAGCTGAAATGGTTTTAGAGAGTAGTGTGAGCAAGGTTCATACCAGGCTTATTCCATATGTTTTGAAGGTCACCTGTGGCCAGGGTGTTTGCATGGCCTCGCTTGGCATACTGAAACAAGTGCACACTTTCCATGCTCCCCCGCTCTCACACTGATGCAGACTGCAACTTTTCCTCCCTGAACCTGGAGGGAAATGCGCCATGCACTCCTTTTTTTAATGTCATAGGGAAGGCTCATTATAGTAGGGGCATAACAATTTCTCCGTTAATTTTCCAGCAACCAGTTTTTAATTAATAGTGCAGGCAGTCTTAAACACAGAGTACACAAATTGCCTGTGGCCCTCATAATTAATTCTAATGGAAGAAATTAAAAATTGGTGGGGTGGATTCAGATTGTTCTGTGGCGTCGCCATGGGTTCTAGATCAGTGGAGCGACTCTGTCAAAGGCAAGAATCTTCTAGGGGCTTGGGTTTTACAATAAGCTCTCTCAGGAATGAGGGACATTTCCCTTATCTGTGTGGAATGACCTTGTTGGACTTATGAACTCTAGTCCTTAAGAGTATTGCAGTTTTTCTGTCATTGAATTCACATGTGGAAAAATGGAATGAGCACAAATATCTGTGTGGGAAATAGAATTGTGAATTATGGGTGCTATATGTGTATATTTTAGCTTTTGGTTCTATTAATATATGAAAAATCCTTTGAATTCATGTGAGAATGTATGAGATGAAGATATGTTCTGAAATGCTTCTGTCTCTTTAAGTACCCCAATCTAGCTGATCTTACAGAGTGGCTGCAGTTCAAGCTGGATCGCAGCCCGGATGTCAACTGACACCATTAGCAGTTTTCTCACACCCACAACCTTTTGTCCTCCATCTTTCACCTTTCTCCTGTATTGTATTTTTTTTTTTTAAATTTTCCTCTCTCTGTTTTCCCAATACAGTAAACCCCTGTATTGGGAAAACAGAGAGAGGAAAAACGTTCCAAGAGCACGCGTGTATAGTGAAAAACCGTGAGTATGTGATGTGGTAAAGACAAAAAAAATTTTTATAGCGAAATGTGTTCCCAAAACACTTTCATTTTATTTTAAGCTTAATACTTCACCCTTAAAGAAAATGTAAAGGTAAACCCGTATTCGTACTGTACAGTTTACACTGAACTCCTGTAGTTCTAGAATGTAAAATACCGATGTTTTCTTTGGTACAAGCAGAGTAAATAAAGTAAGAAATTCATTTAATTTACAGTAATAAAAATTCAGGGCTTTGAGAAGAACAAAAAAAATCAATCTTGATTCTTGATTGATTCTTGAAGATGCGTCACAGGGCAGGAGCCAATCAGCAAGGATAAATAATTGATTGTCTTGGCTACTTTCAAACCTCCCACCTCTTGAGTACAGCGCCATTTCACCATCCCAAGACGTGCTTACTTTGTGTTCTCTCGACAGTACCAAAAAATGTATAGTTATATTTTATATGGAAATGTAGCTGAATTTACGTTACTATTTATGTTACAAAATTAGTCAATTATATTTTTCGTAATAATTTAACTCAAAAATTCATGAAAATTATATATTGCCATGAAAAAAAGCTTTGACGTCTGGACCTCGTCTGCCACGCCCCCTGGTTTTTTATGTTTGGGCACGGCGCTGAGCAGCGGAGGCTCATCCTGTTCAGGTGTCTGATTGCCTTGCTAAACAACCCAGCACGAGGACAAGGGGGTGTGGTGGACGACGTCACAAAAGCAAAAAACAAAAAGCGGAGGATATGTGCAGTTTCCGCGAATGTGCGGAGGTTTCAGCGAACAATTATTAGTTCGGTTCTCAGAAAAAATCCACGAGGGTTTACCGTAATGCATTTTCATGTTGCTAAGATAACTTTTAAAGGCGCTGTTTTTGGTGTCCAAAGATGATTTTTTTGCTTGTCATTCTGTAGTGTTAAGTTGTGTACTTGTGAAAGTTGCGTGTGACGTTAATTAAAATCTTTGAGTTTTTGTGTTTCTAGACCCCTGCACATCCTGGTGTGTAACGCAGCAGTGTGTACGCAACCATGGCGTCTAACGGAGGATGGGCTTGAATCCACTTTCCAGATCTGCCACCTGGGCCACTTCTACCTGGTGCAGCTGCTGCAGGATGTGCTTCGGCGGTCAGCTCCTGCGCGTGTGGTAGTTGTGTCCTCTGAATCACACAGGTCAGCACAACTACAGCTACAGATTCTCCTGCTCCATCTGCAGAGCACCACCCAGGCCTTCCACGCAGTCCTCCTGCTGCTGTGTGTTCGGGCCAGGTCTTATAATATTATAATCACTTATAATATTAGTAAGATTTATTATTTTCTTCAGATAACAGATTATATTATCAACTAGATTTCAAAATGTATTTTAGTTGTTTCATTTGGCATTTTATGTATTCTAGGAACAAGAATAACTTATCAGATGATAAATTATTTTTATGTGTATAATTTATTATTGAGTATGTAATTTATTATCTGCCTCATATTGTTTTTCACCACTCTTGTAAATATAAAGCATTTTAGTTATTAATTTTTCATTCTCTTGTAAAGTGTGTAAAATTTCTTACAGCTTTTCACAAATTCTTAGAAACTGCAGAACTGCACAGTGCTAGCATCATATCAGAATAATGGAATGGTAGTGGATATAAGCTTATTCATAATTTAACACTGCTGTCATGGACATTTTGCCATTTTGGATTCAAGGGAAATGTCTTTATTTACTAACCTTAGGTCACCAAGCAAGGGCAAAAATAATTGTAAACTTTTTGTCCACAGTTTCAAAGTTTGGACACATATTACATTATGTTTTTCTAGCAAAGTCATGTCACATGTGGCTTTCTCACCCATGCAGCTCTGGTGAAGTAGGATATGAGCCATTGATCTTGGCCTGAGGTTTGATGAAGGTTGATTAAATTGGAGCAGAATGGCCGTGATTGATTTGACCTGCTGAAATGCTTCAGTGCTCAGGCAGTAGTATGAAGGCGTCTGTGGTGGGCTATGCGGTGACATACAGAGGTGTTCCCCACCACTGGTTTTCGGAGGAGCAGGGAGGGGAGAGGGAGAATCAGTCACATGAAAATGAAGAGCTGATGGAGGTGGGAAAATGATGGAATGTGTTATGATATCTTGTGGCACAAATTAATGCTAAAAATCAAATAATGAATTCAGTTAATAAAGATGTTGATTTGCACTAATGAAGCAGATCAGATTTGCACCCCCATGATAATGACCAAGAAAGAATGTAAAGAATTCCCATTTAAAAAAGCACGTAAGTGGACATAAATGGGGGACTTTTCTGTTTATTATGAGAAAATGAATTTTCCCCCCTCGCACATCTCCCATTCTGTCTCACCTAGTCCAGAATCTTTCCTACCAATAATTCATCCCCTCACTCCTCAGAGAAAGATTAGCAATGATTGAGGTAACAAAGAAACATACACACACACACACACACACACACACACACACACACACACACACACACACACACACACACACACACACACACAAACACTTATACACTTATACTCTTAGTATGCTGTCATTTGGCCTCACAGTTTAAAAGTAAACTTTTATCCCAATTACAGGCGGTTACCCCTTCTCCTGCTTTTCTTGTTATTCATCTCTTCATTCTCTCTTCTGCTCACTTTGAGCCACTAGCCATAATATATGAGTTCAAAGGCTTGACCTCTAACTTGCTGGGAGATTATATTTTGTGAAGCTTTGGCACCAAGTAAGACCTTGACCAGGTCAGGCAGGTGTAGGAAGTAGAGAAAGAAGGATGAGGGACCGTGGAAATTGAGCTTTGGCAAAATAAAATGGTTTCACTTAAAAATGTTATCTCCCCTGTTACACCAAGGCTTACAGGGCTCAGTCACATTACAGACAGGTCCTGAACATTTCCACACCAGGCCCAGTTCTAACAGGAGGAGATTGATAGTATGATAGAGAAAAACTAATCCCTCACACTCTTGCCTCCTATTAGACACACTATAACACTACTAGACTATAGTTACTACATGCTAGTTTTTTGTTTGGAGATATTGTCAATTTATTTACTATTAAATAACACTTTTCTACCTAAGGAATTAACTTTACAGTTTGTATGCATATTTATTTGCAGTTCTGTTCAGGTATACCTGCTATTGCATGTACTTTGTTGATTTACACTTAGTGTCTATAGACACATTTGTTGATGCACAGTTTTTACTCTATACCGTTCTTTAGTGGCGCACCACTGGCTGTCCAGTATAGCAGTCAGTCACCCAAATCATATTATAGCAGTCCATGTTACTGTGTGTGTTGGTAGAAGTGAGTTAAGTGCAGTGGTGTTGCTGTTTTTTAACTCCTGAGTTGAAAATAATACACTTGCTGTGAGTATCCAGAAACTGGAGACATTCTCTAAACTGAAGGGTTAGAGAATGCATAACATAAAAGATGAGTTAACTGTACACCTACAAGTTGCCCCACCAATGTAGGTATGTCTTATTTAGAGGTCAGTAAGTGTAAAAATCCCTGCAGTGCTGCATTTTATACAGATACCCCAAATGCAAAACACACTAACATGCCACTGTTGGTGACAGTGCTGGGCTGAAAATTGTCCACAACCCAAAGGACATCTGCTCAGGATTGGTACTATGATAGTCCCACTCCCTTGAGATATGGGGTACGGGTTGCTGATCATGCAGCAAGAGATCAGTTATTTTCTAGTGACTCTACAGTGTGTATCTAATATGGTACATGTACTTGTAAAAATTGCACAAGTGAAAGTTTATCAGATAAACTGCAAACACTGTATCCAAAAGGAATTAGTGATCGAATTCACATGTATGAAAGTAAAACGGAGGATGAGAGATGCACATATGGTCCTTGGGTGAGCAGTGTTTTACTTGGATAAATCGTACCATGTTCAGGGTTTAAAACAGTGGGTAGGGTTAGACTGGGACAAAACCAGCCTGCAGATTTATCTGAGATGTAACAAAAGCAAATACACCAATGTGATGAAATGAAAATGTGACTGGCTATAATGAAGATGTAAATGTTGTGTATTGGTGAGGGAGATGGGCGGGAGCTGGAGCGATCGCTCCCTGGGATGAAGAATTTCTTACAATATAGCATGTCTTGAGACATTAAGGACTCACATGCACACACACACTTCGTTGTGTTGTCAAACATCTGGCGTTTAACAGCTCAGTTGGAGCCAATTAAAGAACATCATGTCACAGCTTTGATTTGCATTAAGCGAAGGTGGGGTGTAACTGGGCTGGAAGCGCATGCCTTAGCTGCAGCTCTTTACACACTGTTCTCAAGTCCTGACCACTGCTTTAATTAGCATTTTCAGCAGAGGGAAACCCCCCTGCTATTGTCAATCCCTTTGGCTTTAAGATCTATGATAAAATTACCCCTCTGCGTTAAGCAGCATGCTGTAATCTTAGAGCTTGATAGAAACAAATATCTGGCCTTGGATTGTACTTGGACTAATTCTTATGTGCGGCCTGAGACAACCGCCTCTTACTGTGTAGAAGAAATACAGAGTAAATTTACACTATTTAACCTGGAGAATTGTTGCCCTTTTGTGTTTCCTGTGTTGGATCTGAAATTATGAAAGCAAAGTATCACAGAAAAAACACTCCTTAACTGTGGTAAAATGACTGTAATACTCAGCTTTAATATGAGAACCTGCCTGGAGTGGCTACTTTACAAAAGTCCAATTCCACTATTTCAAATAAGTGAAACAGGGCATCAAAGAGCAGCTTGAAAGTCGACCCCCTACTGCCAGTAGTTATCTAAGCAGCCTAATGGTGTCCAAGTAGAATTCATGTTCTGCCTGCATAATTTGTTGGCTAATCTAAAGTAGTAGCTTAAATGATTTGTCACTTTGTCATTAGCCACCTACCCACAGTACTGTACTTTAGCAAACGGTAATGCTATTTGACTTGGTGATGTCGGGTGCCAGTCTTGGAAATTGGACTCAATGGCCGATGAAGTTGTTTTTATAAGTAGGGAAACCATGGATTCTAGATGAAGCACTCGCTTATATCAAAGATTTCTAATTAGAAACATTCTGTTACAAATGTGTAGGATTTCAACTAGTTATGTTGATCATTATTGATACTTAGTCAGTGTCCAGACTTTAATCTTTCTGCCTTGTCTGTGCTGCTCTAGGTTCACAGACCTGGTGGACTCATGTGGTAAAGTGGACCAGGCTCTGCTTTCACCACCCCAGAAAGAGTACTGGTCCATGCTGGCCTACAACAGGGCCAAACTCTGCAATGTCTTGTTCTCCAATGAGCTGCATCGCCGCCTTTCTCCCCATGGGGTCACGTCCAATGCAGTACATCCTGGAAACATGATGTATACGTCCATCCATCGCAGCTGGTGGCTCATGACTTTCCTCTTTTCACTGGCACGTCCGTTCACCAAGTCCATGGTAAGCACAAGCTGAGTCTCAACATTTCTGCTGTGAGAGCATCGCTGCTTTACCTCCTCTGTTTGTCAAAGGGAGGGGTATTAGTGATTTGTCATTGTGTATCATAAAGGATAATGTGGGCATTTGGCTGATGCTCTTATCAAGAGTGACTTATAATCATTAGTTACAGGGACAGTCCCCCTGGAGCAACTGAGGGTTAAGTGTCTTGCTCAAGAACACACTAGTAGTAAGTGGGGGTTCGAACCTGCAACTTTGTGGTCATCGGGTTCACAGGCGAGTGTTTTACCCACTAGGCTACTACCACCCCATCATATATGGGCATGTTATTTTTGTGTTCCCTCTATTTTTTTAAGCCTGCTGGTAGACCCTTCAAACAACTGGTGTGGGGCCAGAATAGTATAATTGTTCAGAATCATAAACTAAGTGAATACACTATACATGTAAAAAATACTTCAGTATGTGAACAGTTTACTAAACATTTATTTTCCAGAAGTGCAGTTGTGTTTGACTTGGAGTTCATTTACAGTCATTTAATTTACATTCATGAGAGACTGAATACTTTACAGATCATACTGGGCCAAAGATTAATCTACATGTATTTCTGCAGAAATGTATTAGAATCGAGTAACAGTTCCATAAACCAACTCTAAATGCTGTTTGAACTATAGATAATTATAGATAGATAGATGCTGCTGTAACTGTTGCTCTCAGTAATGGTGAAGCATCATATTGGACCAAGAGAATGGTCACAAACCATATCTAAACTAACACGTGTATGGAGATAAGATCACTTCTCAAGATTAAAGTGGCCATTACTTGCTTATTACTCAACTGATTTGACCCAAATTTGTTTTGTTAAAAATATCACACATTTCTGCAAGTATATTTCATATATAAAAGCAAGTATAAGCATAAACTGTGTAATTTTGACATGTATGAACATATGAAGGGGTAAAACATAAAAAAGAATATACTGATATTTAGGGTGCATGGAATGCTAGAATCCTCTGTTGCTTTCATATCTTTTTCATAAATGAGAGTGAATTCTAGCACAGCGTTTCAGTCATAAACTTTTTATCTGCACCACTGAAGATTGATACTTCTGAGCTTAACACATGCTCTGGTAGGATCAATAGTGCCACAACCCAGCAAACACTTGTAAATCACTTGTGAGTTTCATGTACATAAAATGTCAGATAAAAGCCACAAAACACAATGAAATGACCTAATGTAATGTGATTTCAATATTAGAGAACTGACTAATGTATGGCTGATGTTAGATTGCACACATGTTCAACAAAACTGTGTATATAAACATAACTATGTGAAACTATATTTTAATGCCACATCAGGTTAATGTGCTATGTTATTTCTGTTATTGAATCCTGCCCAACCTCCTGATTGATGTCCTTTAAATAGTATAATTTAGTATAACCATCTTTCTTAAATTGCTGGACTATAATTATATTAAATGTAGTTTCGTTGGAGTATTGATATATACACAATTGGGGCACAATAGGGCCACCATTGATGCTCTTATGTGTTGCTCAGGGTGGGAATCGAACCCCACTCTCCTAGTTGAAAGGCAGCAATGTTGCCCACTGCAATCAGCTTCACACTACCATATCACACTGTTACGTCCACGCTTGGATAGGATGTGTGTCGTTTTCATGGATATTTTTGTGTGGTATTTTTCTGTTCTTAAGGTATTAGGTATATTTGTTCATTCTTGGTCTTCAAAGGAAATGCTACCCAGAAATCTTTTATTCATTTGTCTGATGTGCAGTGAGCAGAAAAACACAGTTTGAACTGCCGCATACCTTCCATGGTATACTTACAGTAAGTTTCTTATATAACAGTAAGTATGATATCAGAGGTGTATCTTTGGACCTTCTCAGTGCACAGACATGCTTGCATCTGTGTGTGTCTTTGTATGCCCGTGTGTGCGTGTGCAGCTGTCAGGCTTAAATAGCCTAGTATGGCATAAATCAGACGAGCAGCTCTTCCAGCACACCACACTCAGCCGTTTTAGCCAGAAGCTGGAAGTCACACACACTTACAGAGACAAACTATAAAACTCAACATCGTCATAAATCATAAACCTTATCTGCTGCTCATACGCCTGTGGCCCTTTCCTCTTGTCATCGTTTGCTTTAGGCCACACATTGCATTTGATGTATGCTTTGTTTTAAATATGACGACTTTGTGCATTACATTCTTCTCCCCCTTTTTCATCAGTTTTTGTGTGCGTATCAAAAGCAAATTTTGATAAAGTGTTCAGCTGTATTCCGACAAAGCTCATCTGAGCTGATTATATTTTAAAGAGATGTAATGGATGATGTGAATTTGTGATGGCCTTCTGCATACCACTCAGCATAATTCATAAGCAGCCTGCCAATATCTGACTTTTCATTCATATTTGATATAGAAGGTATTAGGTTGGAGGTGCATAAGAATTGTAATTGTTAGATAATGTGTACATTAGCTTTTTATTCTAGCTATACTTAAAATGTTTCCTAATTCATATACAGTGCTGTGCAAAAGTCTTGAGCCAACCCTCATCACTTCCAAAGTTCCAGACTTTCTAGTATTTTTAATGTAGTCTTGAGGAATACTTTTTCAGGCTTCAAAGGACTTTCAAAGACTCTCATTTTTAGTCTAGTCCCTGAACCTGACCAGTTTCAGAGGAATGTTTTTTGTTTGTTAAGCCACACAGTGACCTTCGTATGAATCACTCAAGCAGAGCAAAGCCATGTTACTTAAGGCCGGAACCAGTGAAGAAACAGGTGCAGATGATTCCAGATGATCAGGCGGTGATCAGTATACTGGTGGTGCTGAATGCTTTACTTAGGCACCTTGTATCTTTAGGCACTTTGCAGTTGCATAAAACATTTGTTGTCATTTCTTTCATTTAATCTAGACTTTTACACAATACTGTATAAATGTGTATAAATTGTACACTGGGATTTCTTTACAATCTGTAACACAAGAAAACAAAAACATCATTAGTAATTAGCATCATTTGCTGACAGTGCTGTTCATTTCTCTGTGATTATGGTCCAGTCCCTAAAGCTGAACATTTGCTCTTTGCTTAGTCCTCTTAGAGATAAGCCATTTAAGGTACCCCCCCCTCTCTCTCTCGTTCTCTCTCTCGTTCTCTCTCTCTTTCTCTTACACTCTCTCTCTCTCTCTAGCCCTGCCCTGACTGTAATAGCACAGAGCTTAATATAAAACCCTGATATTATTTTATTTATTGGTTACGGTGATATGAAGATGGTATCGTTTTAATTGCTTGCAAATGCGTCTTTGATCCTGGGAGACTGCTGAAGGTTGCAAACATAAGCATAATGCTGCCAGGAAGAGGCTCAAAACAATATTAGACTTGAGTACAGCACAACACGGATAAAACACGGTCTAAAATGGGCTGTGGAAAATTTATAATTGCACCAGTGAAGAGAACATGTGAACAGAAGGCTCCAATGGTAGGTGTAGTGTTCACAAAGAAGCCAGAGTTCGTGTCCAAAAGCACAGCATTACAGAATAGTATAGCTTACTTTACCGGCTGCTTTTTTCCCCCCATGCACTTTGAATGTATTTGTTTTTTAGCCGAATGCTCAACATGACAAACAGGTCCAGGATGTAGTGTCTGGTGTATTTTATCTGTAAAGTGACTGTAGGTGAACAGTGGTGCAGAGAGTGCATGAAAAAGCTACAGTAAAGCTGTGAAACTATTGCTTCTGAGAAAATCTAGAAGTACTGAAATTATAGTACTTGAATATTTCTTTTATTTTATTTGCAGATCACTGTTACCATCTCTTCACATATATATGGTGTTATTTTCAACATCGTGCCCAGTAAAGGAATGGTACGCTATAAATTCTAATTAACAGCTGATTGTTTAAAACGTGCTTCTTTTATGCTTCTTGGTTGTAACTTGTTTTTAGTAAAATGGTAACAGCTACAATTAATAGTGAATTCTACCGGGGTATAGCTAAGTGGTAGAGTATTTAACTGCAGATCATGAGGTACTCAGTTGTAGGAGGTGGTAGTAGCCTAGTGGGGAAAACACTTGCCTGTGAACCCGATGACTACAACGTTGCAGGTTCAAACCCCGACTTTCTACCAGTGTGTCCAGGGGGACTAACACTGTGACTAGTGATTGTAAGTCACTCTGGATGAAGGAGTTTGCTAAATGCCCCAGGTGCCCTCTCTGGTGGCCTAGTGGTTAGGGAGATCATAGGTTATAATCCCAGGCCTTCTAGTGGCACCACTGAGGTACCCTTGAGCAAAGTATTGTCCCTACGCACTGCTCCCCAAGCGATACGTTGGTGGCTGCCCACTGCTTAATACAATCTCCATAATGTTATTTACACACACACACACACACACACACACACACACAGATATATATATATATATACAGTATAGGTTCCAAGTGCACACGTGTATAGTGAAAAAACACGATGTTGTGATGTGGTTAAAAAAAAAAAAAGCCCCCAAATATGCTTCCAAAACATTTAAATTTCATTTTAAACTCAGCTTAATACATTACCCTAAGTGCTAGAATGTGAAATATTTAAGATATCCCGCTGTGCTGTATAGACTGTACTGTAATTCATGAACGCGCATTTTCTTTGGTATGCGCTGTCATTTTCTTTGGTATAAGCAGGTAAATACAATAAGAAATTAATTTAATTTACAGTAATAAAAATACAGAGCTTAAAGAAGAACAATACAAAAAACACGAGAACACTCGAGACGCTCCACGGGGGGAAATTCTGGACTGTAGCTGCGTCAAAGGGCAGCAGCCAATCAGCAGCAAGGAGAAATAAATAGCGTTCTCAAACCTCCTGCCTCTGAGTACAGCGGTATTACACCATCCCAAGACGCGCTTTCTTTGTGTTTCTCCCCACAGGACCAAACATTTATAGTTATTTTTTATATGGAATAGCTGAATTTACGTTAATATTTATGTTTCAAAATTATTCCACCTGTATTTATTTATTTCTTTGGATGGTGGTCTTTCTATTGGCTCCTGTCAGATACAGGCCAAATGGTTTTTTTCTTTTTTGATTGTTGTTTCATCTGACCATAACACTTTTTTCCACCTGGCCCCAGAATCTTCAAGGTACGTTTTGGCATTTTGATATTGTTATCACAGACACACAATGACCACTCCTTGCTGTAAATTCCCGTAGCGGCTTCTTGGTAGCCTCCTCGCTCTTCCATCCAGTTTGGAGAAACTGCCTGATTTGGGGAGGGTCATAGTAGTACTATAACTGTTTTACTTCTACTCTCCACTTCTGAGTTGTAGAATTTACTGTGCTTCTAGAATTTACTGTGCTACTGTGCTTCTATGCACAGTATGTTGTTGTATCCATCTTCTGACTTCCATCCACAACTTTAGCCCTCAGTTCTTTTGACAGTACTTACCCATAGTTCATTGCTTTCAGTTGCACTACCAAGCACTGCAGTGCCCCAGCAATAGCTGTTTTAAGCTGAATTAATCAAAATGATAACAGTTAATCAGTAGGGTTAAACCCGATTCTGTTTTTTTAATGTTTTTTTTAAAAAACTGTCGCTATCGTACCTTTCACTTGGATGTTATAAGTTGTACTGAGTACATATATATTCCCAAAAAGTCTATTAGGCAGCTCCAGCTCATTCAAAATGCCGCAGCTCCCAGCCGAGAAAAGAGAGCGTATTAGTCTTATTCTTAGGTCCTCACACTGGCTCCCAGTTCAGTACAGAATTGACTTCAAAGTATTACTCATTGTGTACATGTCACTCAGTGGTTTGGGTCCTTCATACATCTCTGATATGCTTGAAGTATATATTCCTGGTAGGTCTCTTAGATCTGCAGGAGCTGGTCAGCTAGTGGTGAGAAGATCCGAAACTAAACATGGTAAAATGGCGTTTAGTCATTATGCAGCTCGCCGCTGGAACAAACTGCCCATCAGTATCAGATCTGCACCAACTGTCGCCAGCTTTAAAAAGCTGCTAAAAACTGCACTTTTATTACACTTTTAATTTTCTTTGATGTATTCTTTTACTTATTTTATGCTTCCTATTCTATTTCATTCTGTTTTATTTTTATCTATTCTTATTTTATTTTCTATTTCTGTAAAGCACATTGAATGACCTTTTGTGTATGATAATGTGCTATAAAAATAAACTTGAACTTGGACTTGAGTAAATAAAGTCAGAAAACTGTTTTTTAAATGTCAGTATTTTGAAGGG
>JBBJLS010000128.1:12115828-12130185 GCA_037577275.1 Bryconaethiops microstoma
TGTGTGTGTGTGTGTGTGTGTGTGTGTGTGTGTGTGTGTGTGTGTGTGTGTGTGTGTGTGTGTGTGTGTGTCTGAGCCTGTATTCATCACAATCTGTCCTGAGTACATGTAGATTCACAAGAAAATGTTCTGCTTTCACCACAAATCATTTTTAGAAAAGCTAAAATAACAGTGAGACTGGCTTTGGCTACTGAGATGTTAAGGTTGGGTCTAGGTTTAGGTATAGGTTTTGTCTTGTCAGTGGAAGTCCCTGCAAATATAATAATACTGTGTGTGTGTGTGTGTGCGTGCGTGTATGTGTGTGCATGCGTGTGCGCGTGTGTGCGTGTATGCGAATGTGCATGTGTGCGTATGTGTGTGTGCACAGTTTTGCATGTGTGCATGTGACACAGCCTAGACTTCATCTGAGCTGCGTGACAATCAATAATTACAACTTTTAATCGAAGAGATTTTAAATAAGCATTGATCAGGCTTACAAGGTTACACAGGTCTATTGCTTTATATAAAGCCAAGTTACACCATGAAGGTCTGAAATTAAGTATCCAGATCTCAGCGAGATTTTGTGATGTTTGCTATGTACAGCGTGGCATAGATACCTGATGATTATTATCCTGTCACTTCAAAGCATTTTCCTTAAACCCAAAAGTTCTTCTCTCTGTATTCAGCACAGTGCTACCGTTGACTCCTGGGCCTTTCTTTTTGTACTGTGCCTTTGTAATTTATACCCAAATGTTTAATAAACTGTTCAAAACTCTTACAGATCCTTAGACACATGCCCATCGATTGACTTACATCCCCTGTTTGTGTGCGCGTGTGTGCGTGTGAGTGCGTGTGCGTGCGTGCGTGTGTGTGTGAAATAAAGAGAGCTAGAGAGAAATGTTGCGGAACGCTGTAGACTGTAGATTAGTCTCTGTCTGATTTACTGTTGGTCCCATGCACAAGCCTCAGAGTCCCTCTCTGCATCTGTCTCCATTTCCTAATGGTGTTTCAACAGCCACAGCATAAGAGCCACTTTTTCATTTTAATGGCAGCACAAACACCCATGCCCCGCAATAGCTCCTGCTGCGGTCAAAGCCACAGACATGGCCAAAACAACACTTTAAAAACAAACAATTATGTTGGACCATGAGAAATATGCGAGCAGAACAACTTAAAGTACAGATAAAACAGTAACAAAAACAGGTTTGCAACAACCAGTGTTATGTACATTTCAACATGTGGAGTAATATATTTGTTTTATTAGGGATATTTGTTTTATGAGATTTTACACCTCTTATTGGATATTACATGAGAAACTGTACTCCTCTATGTCCTGTGAAACCAAGGGATCATTTTTCATGATTTGCAAAAATGCTATTTTCATGAATAGCAATAATGAATATCTCCTAATTGGGGATAGATCTCCTAATTGGAGATAAAGTGTAAGTTTCAATTTGATCCATGTGCTGCCCATTGGTCTTTGTCTGAGGGGAGTCCGGTAGAGTGACTCAGAGGGGAGGTTTCAGTCAGCAGGGGTCACTCTCTCTCTTTTAAGGAACAATGTGTTGGCTGCACAGCAATGCTCTCCTCCAAGCGTGTTGAAACACTTGGCAACATAAACCTTGTTTGCTTTGACATTCACAGCATGCATCATTCCAGACTTCCAATGTGTGAGACACCAATTCACAGATAGAGAATCATGTGAATTAAAATATTTTTGTGATGGGAAAAAGCATCTATTTATAAATTCTATCTTTTCTCAGTCTTATAGAATTATAAATAGTATAATTTAAGTGTAGAGTGTAGGTTGTTTAAAGGGGAAGATTTAGAGTGAAACTGCGGTATAGCTTACAATTTTTTAATACATATTATGAACATATCTTGCATACACGTCTTTTGTTTATCCTATTAACACAACTCTGCTCTCAGGTTTCACTTAAATATTTCTTCAGTGCCGGTGCCTTGCCCCTCTCTCTCTCACTCTCTCTCTCACTCTCTCTCTCTCTCTCTCTCTCTCTCTCTCTCTCTCCCTCTCTCTGTCTCTCTCTGTCTCTCTCTCTGTCTCTTTTTAATTGGTGAATGATCCACACAGAAGGAGTGCTGAACAGAGACACAAGCAGACTCTGCACTCCTTTCCTCTCCTCTCCACTCTGCTTGTCTATGGTCTCCGCGGTAACCTTGAGTGAGGGACTTGACTGGTCTCATTTGGGTGCTCCATCAAGTGCAGCCTCGTTTATTGTGCTTAAGAGAGAAAGAAGAGGAGAAAATTACTGAGAAATACATGACTTTTCATTGAAAGCACAGATCCGTTTCCTTCTCTAATACTGTCGTGGCCAGTGTGTGATTCCAATATATGGGATTCAAATGACCACTCAACACTTAGATGTTAATCATATACCAGTCAGCCGTAACATGAAAACTACCTGCCTAATATTGTGTAGGTCTCCCACATGCCACCAAACGGCTCTGAGCCATGAAGTAGACTCCATAAGACCTAAAAAAAAAAAAGTGGCTTGTGGCTGCGCAGCCCTACACTCAGAAAGCTGTGATGCACTGTCTGTTTTCACACCTTTCTATCATAGCCAGCATTGACCTTTTCAGCAAATTGTGCTAGAGTGGCTCTTCTGTATGATTGGAACAGATGACCTAGCCTTTGCTAATCATGAAAATCAGTGAACTTTGGGCACCCATGACCCTGTTTCCAGTTCACCGATTGTCCTTGCTTGAACCACTTTTGGTAGGTACTAACCACTGAATATGGGGAAATCTCTGAAATACCTGCCATTTTGGAGATGTCTAGCCTTTCTATTTGGCATCTTGTCAAAGTTACTCAGATCCACACACTTGCCTGTTTTCCCTACTTAAAACACATCATAAACTTCCAGAATTGACTGTTCACTTGCCTAATATATCCCACCCCTTGACAGGTGCTGCTGTGAGGGAATAATTTTCACTTTACCTGTCAGTGGTTTTAATGCTATGGCTGATTAGTATATACTGCATGTGCTGTGAAGGTGAAACTGTACTGTCCCTCATAGGCTACAAATAGCAATTACGTTTTCACGTAGGGTAGCTGGATGGCCTAGTGGTTAGGGAGTTCGCCCTGAGATCAGAAGGTCGAGGGTTTGAATCCCAACTGCTGGTGTCATCACGGTACTGTTCCCACATACTGCTCCCTGGGTACCCCTCACTGGTGGCAGCCCCCTGCTTTACTTGGTGAATGCGTCAAATGCAGAGGAAGAATTACACATTGTTCACACTGTGTGCTGTGCTGTGGTGTGGTGTGTTCACGCATGACTATAAGGGACCGTTTTACTTAACTTTACTTTACTTTCCTTTATGTTCGAAAGCCTGCATTTGAACACAATAAGACACCTAAAAAAACAAAGAAGTTGACAAACCAAAAAAGTTGTTTGTGGAGCACGCATAACATTAGATTCTGTGTGTATCTTTGCTGGCTACATTGCATTTAGGACTGTTAGATCCCAACATATTCTGACCAGAGGGTCTTTAGATACGTCTTAGATCTAAAGATATGTGGAATATTGTTTCTTTGAATATTGTACACACTTTAGTGTAAATGGTCACTGGTGTAATGGACCGAGGTGTGTGTGCAAATGCATGCACGCCTATCAAGATGTTCTG
Organism: Bryconaethiops microstoma; assembly: GCA_037577275.1. Classification (NCBI taxonomy): domain Eukaryota; kingdom Metazoa; phylum Chordata; class Actinopteri; order Characiformes; family Alestidae; genus Bryconaethiops; species Bryconaethiops microstoma. Next base: position 12,119,453 of record JBBJLS010000128.1, read on the forward strand.
TCAAATTATCTCTCCTTAGCTTGTGTGAGTAGAGTGAGGCCTGTTTCACACATACCATCTCACTGAGGCAGCACTATGATTTCTTGCCCTCATGGTCTTTTCACATATACTGTGGTTTCACTGTAAAGCAGTACACTGTGCTAAATCAGGTTCCACGGATCCTACAAACCATTTTCCAAATCAGTTGTTTTATTTAACAAAAAGATAATTTATACAACAGCATTTTGTGTTTGGTAAGTCTCACCACTTTCCATGCCTGTGATTGTGCAGTGGTACCAAGCCTGAATACCTGCCAGAAAATGTGCGTGTATGTTTAAGCAATATTCATTTTGAATTGGTTAGACTTTTGAATTATGCTTTTGTTTGATTGGTTTAATTTGTTTTTTGTTTTTTTTGTTTTTTTTTATTAGTATTTTATTTGACTGTGTTTTCCTGGTAAATAGGCTTCATGCGTATTTTTATAGAAGCTGTGGGAACTGTGTGATATTGCAACACTATTCTGGACTGTTTGAGAAATCTCAGTAAGGGAAAGAGTAAAAATGTTTGTTTGCATTATTCACACATGTCTGAAGCCAAACTTTATGTAAGAATAGAGCTCATATGTTGGCTAATAGTCTGTCTGAGTCTGCGTTCAGGAGATTTGTGTTCTAATCACAAAGTTTCACTTCAAGCTTACTGTTTTAGCTTACTGGTTCAGCCATATTATAAATAAAGATACAAAACAAATCCTGCTTAAAAGCATTTATAAAGATTGCCATACAAGTCAGAAACATTAAGTTTACCGATAAGATCTTTCAGAACTTCAGCATCTTTCACTGCATTGTAGAGGAATTTATGACTCCTCATAGTGGTAGTGATAAAACCAAAAGCTGCGAACATGCATATAGATATTTTACTTAGTATCCAATATGACAATTGAACCCACATGTGTTTTCTAAGTTTTTATTTGTAATGTTGATAATGGTAAAATAGTGGTTCACCTGGGGAAAATAAAGTTTAATTTGTACTATTTTATCTTGCAGTGCAGAGCTTGGAGCTTTCCATTATGAATGTATTTAAATACGTTTCAAGCCAAAAACTTATCAGATCTATAAAACGACATATCAAGTATCAGCCAGTGTTACCATTTCAGTAGCTTCTTAGAGGCACTGAATATTTTAGACGTATGGCGAACTGTTCTGTAATTCATAACAGAAGAGAAAAACTATGAAGAACTATGAGACAAGCACAGCATATTCCTTCCCAAAGCACAGCAATACCCTGCATCTTTCTGTTCACATATAACCTTTGATGTTCTATTCAATACACCTGTTCCTCTCTCTCTCTTTCTCTCTCTTTCTCTTTCCTTCTCTTTCTTTCTCTCTCTTTCTTTCTCTCTCTCTCTCTCTTTCTCTCTTTCTCTCTCGTCCCCCATATTGAAATTCCTGGTGGCCGCATACTTCCTCCCTTCCTAATCTGCTCATCAAGTCTTTTGGTTAAATCATGATGCATAGTCCCGGCCTGCACAGAGGAGCCCCATTAGTCACGAAGTGGCCGTTCGACGTATCTACTTTTTATCCATCTTTTAAATCAGTCCATGCGGCTATTGGCAGCAGGCTGGGCAGCCTCCAAGTGCACTGATTGAAGTGGCATTGTTTGGGAGACAAGGCACACTGAATCAATAAGCAGTCTTACTAAATTACAGTTTGCATGAAAAATGAAGCCCTCCCCCTTTTTAAAGGCCGAAGAGGTGTGAGATGATGCCTGAAAGTGGTTCATCATTACGCACTCAACACACTCTCACTGTCCACGTGAACGAATGAGAGTTCATTTAAATGCTATTTCTGTCTTATTTTTATTATATGATATTACCATGTGAAGGTACCAAGTACTGTTCTTATTCCTACTTTCATTATGTCTTCCACTTTAACAAAAGACGTCGGTTTAATGCATTTCACCTGCAAGTAAGTGTAATAAATAGCAAAGCTGAATTACCCTTGATATAATATGATGATGGTCATTCTGAAATTTTAGTGAACAAATCATCAGTGTGGAAATTTGACAACTTGCGTGACAACTTGTCTATGACTACCTACACAGCAAAGAGTGGTAAGTTTCAGTCAACACAGCTATAGTTTTGTATATATGCAGGTGGTGTTCCAGAGCACAAAGATGTTTAAGTCTTAACTAAAGTTCTTTTACTTTGGTCTTAAATCTGTTTACTCATGGTAAGTTTGTGCTGATGTTCTTGTTGATAGATTTAATTCATAAACGTCACTCTCTTTTTGGACTCCAGACCCACCAAATCATGTCATTGTTGTACCTGTTCAGGTTCATAGTTTGCATGATCACTTGATTTTCTTTAAAAATCTCCTCTGCATTACCTGTCTCCTTCACTAGTAGATGTCTGACCCCACTAAACCCTCACTTCTAACCCTAACCTTTAACCTGACAAGGCATGGTCAGTCTCCCAGCTGGTCAGGACTGTGTGCTGCAGAGCTGGTGTGACTGCAGGTCCACTGAGGTGGGGTTTAATACCACATCTGTCCTGGGTTGGGTGACCTCTCCCCCATCCCCTGTTCAAGCCCCTAACCCCGCACTATTAATCATCCCTCTCTCTCTTATTTACCCCTGCTTCATTTAGCGCTGCACCATGGTACCTAGAGGGTCAATTAGACCCTGTAAGCCCCCCCATCCCAGCGTCCCTGAGACACAGCAGTGGCAATTAGGAAGTCTAATACCAGGCTTCTGACCAGAGGAGCATACTGGAAACACACAAACACAAAACACACAACTGACCTCGACCAGTCTGTATAAACTTTTTGTTCTTTCTTCATGTGACACTGTGCATGTTGTGTGTACTGTATATTGTAAAGGGACATTTTGTATGTGCTAGCATTGCAATAAATCTATATATATGTATTTGTTAAGTTGCTACACTATTGTTTTAACAATTTTTTAAATATTGCGTTAATCAGAAATCCTATGAATTGTCATGTCTGGATATTTTCAAGTGTCAATTTTGTTGTGCCGCACTGACAAAACAGAGCTGTGCCAGTCTAATTTCTTCTATTGTGTTAATTGCAGCAGTGGTACATTGTCCGAGTTTGTGTTGTGTGTTTGAGAGAATGTAGTTTGTGCGGGCCCATGCGAGATAGAGAGTGGTTGAGTGTATGAATATGAGAGAGTGATGATCGAGGGAGGCACAGTGACTTTATTTACAGTAAAAGTGCTTCGCTAATACAAGTGGCTCTTTCATAGCTGCTTTTATTCCATAAAGAGGCAGTTTTGTGTGTGCGCATGTGTGTATGCGTGTGTTCGGAGGAGAGGCCATAATAAACATGCATTATCATCCTGATCCTGTAGCCAGGAGGAGGCTGCCATTGACTGATCTCCCCCACACAGCTCTATATGATAATGGATGCTCTGACTGTAACATGTCAGCTCATTGTGATGTAAAAGCATTCTCTTACCCCGGGCCTGTGAGGGGGTGGGAGTCGTGTCACACAGGCAATAATGGCCCCCACTCTTATTAAATGTAACATGACTTTAAAAGCGACGGCAAGCGGAGTGAAGAGTACACGGGTGAAGCTCTACCCTCCATCCGCACCATTTTTATGACTGTTCTGCTTCAGAGAGTTTATACAAACACATTTGGTTGTGTTTCCACAAGATTTCGCATAATAGTCCTTTCTAATTAAAGACCTTAATCTGTAGAGAATGTGTGTGGTGTGAATAAGGTGAGGAATTTCACCGCATGTATTTTACTTCCCCGCTTTGTCTGGATGTGGTTCTGCTTCTTTTCTTTGAACTTGGACCTGCTCAGATTTGTGAAGTTGACCTAGGTTCTCTCTTGTTTAGAGAAGGCACAGTTTATGTTCCACAGTCTCAACGTCAGCCTGTGGCCGATGTAGGAGCTTGCTAGCACTGATATTCAAAGGCTCCCCTTTAATGCTTACCCATGTATAATTGCGACAATTTTAATTTACTGTACTAACACATAGCATAGGCTTTTTGATGCAGAGTAAATTTAATTGTATTTATAAAAAATGTAGGTTATTGTACTGTAGTACGAAATGCTGCTGTATGTGAAAAAAATAAAAAATATTTACAATAACGTACGATAATGTCTAAAAACTCTATTGTAAGCATGCCTACTCAAGGATCTTCATGCCAGTTTTGAAAAGACTTACGAAACTTGCACTGTGCACAAATGATTGTGAGTGATTGAAGGTCAGGTAGGATACACCAAATGAGTTTTTTGATTTCTTAGGCATGAATTGTTCTTTTCTTTGCCACGTCTGAAAGAGCCAAGAAAATGGAACAGCCTTCAGTGACGTAACGGCTGAGAAATGCAGTCTACTGCAGCTGCATCCTTGACTTTGAGGCATGTTTCATGTCTGTGTATTCACGATCACGATGCCAAGGTCACACGTATTGAAACTTCATAAATATAAAATGGCTTTCCAGCTCAAAAAAATAAAGGGAAACTCCCCCACTGGGGAGGGAGTATATCGCTTTGTTTTTATTGGTCATAAACACCCTATAAAGCATAGAACATGTGATATGGTTATTATTTAAAATCAGTGTTCAAAAGCTTAGTCAATAAATGGTCTCCCAAGTTTGTCCTTGAATATTGGAACAGTTGTACTAAACACTATGATGCATTTAAATAAAGGTTACATGAAAGAACCAAAACATTTTGATATATTGCGTGTGATTTATAAAACCAGACAGGGTGGAGTGGGGTGCTGTGGAAAGGGCATGAGGGGAGGTTGCTTTCAGTCTTTGACCGAACACCTTCCCTTCTAAAGGTCTCATGAAAAAACGAAGCCAGGGTGTTTTGAAATTTGGAAAGTGTTGATTCTTTGAAAAACCACTTGTCATCTCTACACTGTATGTGTACATGTCATCCTTACTGTGTGTGTGCTGTGTGTGTGTGTGTTAGAGTCTCTTATTAGTCCTGACTGATTGAGTCTTCTCTGAACACTGAGCGAGGTCTTTCTCTCTCTCTCTCTCTCTCTCTCTCTCATTGATCCTCCACTGTCCCATCAGCCAGTGCAGAGAATATCATCCAACAAAACATTAAGTAAACCAATAGCGAGTGCTGGACTGGTAATGTAAAATCCATTGCGTTTTCATTGCGCTAATTGATCAGACACTCGCGGAGATAGCATGTGTTTGGCTGTTGATTTTTTCCTTTCTCTCCTCCTCGGTTAGACTGCCTCCATCAGAAACGGCATCTGTGTTCCACTGGGAGAAATTAGCTAATGAAGTAATTACTACGAGTCCAGCGCCAATACGGCACTATTGTTTTGGGAAAATAATGGATACTTTCTTCATTCTGGCCGGCGCTTCGGCTTGTTCTACCTTCAGAGGTATTAAGCTCTTGAGAGAATTGATTCCCTCGCTGCTCAAATGGAGCCAAATGGATTACGCAGGATGTGTAGACTCAATGGTTTTGTAGCGCTGATAGAAAACTGCTATGCTTTTTCGTGCACAGGCCCGTGTAGTAAGCCTGATATTTTACACCGATTTTGTGTGGATATTTTGTGTTTCCTAGGCACCAGTCTGTCAGCCATACAGTCTTTTATACTTCCATTAAAGCTAATCTTGGAATAGAAATGGATTTTCCCTTGAAACAAATACCTCAGTTTAATGACCTAGTTCCAGAAAATGATCCATATGTGTTTCCAAGGTGAAAGAGAAAGTGTGTAGGCATGTGTAGTGTTCTTAATTGTGGTGCAGACGTCGGTTGCCTGGTCACAAAATTGTGGGCTCAAACTTGAATACATTTTGTTGTTCAAACATAGTTCCTGTCCTGTCAAACTCTCAATCTCTCTTCTCCACTCTCTAAAACTCAACCTGTCCGTTTACAGCTCCAATCACATGGAACAATCTCAGTTCAAGCTACTTACCCTTATTAATTATACAGTTTTTAAAAATAGTTATATTTTCTCTCACGCTCCCACAAATGTATAGATTTTTTGTGTCTGGCTTTAGCATTATTCATAGTTTAGCTCAAGGGAGGATGATGGGTTGTGATAGTGTTTGGGCTTGATGCTCATAAAAGATGCACATAACAAAGCTACAGTCCCGTGACCACCACCACCGAGGGAAGAAATGACCATAAACCTGTCAGGAAACACAAATAGACACACACCTACCCCCCCCCCCCCCATTACACACACACACACACACACACACACACAAGAGCAGATTTTCATCTTTTCCACACCTCTCTTTTCTTGTTCTTTTATCCTTGCGTTTGCTTTACTCTGTGTCCTGATGATGAATACCTATGGTAAATAAAAATTGAACTCTTGTAAAGTCTGAAGCTCAAATAACCAGGAGACATGTTTGACTCCTTCTCAAGTAATCTATACATTTTTTCATCTTTGGTATGAACATTTTGTTACTGATTTTAAGGAGCTAGACATTCCGATAACATTGGCCAACATAGTTTTATGTGCTTAAGTAGAATCTAGTAGGTTTTGTTAAACAGTTCTTTACTGACTGATGATTATCCTTAATTGAATCTAATCGCTTATGAACAAACAGCTAAAATCACGCAGAACAAACAGCTGACATGCATAACCAGTGTGAATCAGGCCACATATAAACTGTATATTAAAGAAGCACTGACCTTAATAATGGCTAATAGAAAATAGAAAAATAGAAGAAATAGATTTTTTTTTGTAACCAATTAACAAAAGAACTTTGCAATGATGGTTTATCAGTTTCCACTGATGCCGATAAAGTCGGCTCCATAAGTATGCTTTTTTTTTTTTTAACCTTTTTCATTCATGTCAATGGTTGTATTAAGCTTGACATATGTATATTATTTAAAAGACAAAATTCTTGTTTTTCCATAATGTTCCATAAAAATCTTAATGTCACTGTGCACCAGTGTGTGAGGAAAAATTATATTAACCATCTCTCACTCCCATGTCCCACACCCACAACCCCACTCCATGACCCTCATCAAGTAAAATGCTCAGCTGGCTCAGAGAACCTTAATAACAATGCACTTCATTCATGGAGGAAAACACGATTATGATTTTCAATTCATATTGACTTTACAGTCAGCCAATTTGTATTGAGCCCTAGTTAGCATTGTAACCTGGGTTTTTTTTTAAATACTTGAAAGTGAACTGTGTATCAGAAAACTCCAAATCAGAAAATTAAGTTAGTATGGTATAGATAATGGCAGTTATTCTTAAAAAATTTTTTTACATTAATTTCCTTGCAGACAGTGTGAACCCAAGATATTTCATGTTTTGTCTGGTCAACTTTTCATGTTTTAGTATATGTCCATTATTGCATTTCAGGCTAACAACACATTCCAAAAAGTTGAGACAGGGCCAATTTAGTACTAGTAATGAAGTAAAAATATTAAATAATGATATTTTTAAACAGGTGATGCTATTAGGTGATTGAAATCATGATTTGGTACAAAAGCAATATCCACAAAAGGCTCAGTTATTGAGGAGTAGCAATGGGCAGAGAATCTCTAATTTGTCAACAAATCTATGAGAAAATTATTGAAATGTTTAAAAACAATATTCCTTGAGGAAAGATTGGAAGGGATTTACACATTTCTTCCTCTAAAGTGCATTACATCATTTCAAAAATTCAAAGAATCTGAAGTAATTTCAGTGCATAAAGGGCAGGAGCTGAAGCTGAACACCCATGATTTCAATCCCTAAGACAGCACTGCATCAAGGACCATCATTCATCGATAGTTGATATAGCAACATGGGCAAGGGATTAGTTTGGCAGTCTCTACGATACTGAGTTACGTTCACAAATGCCACCTAAACTGTACTGGGCAAACAAAGAAGCCTAATGTTAACAATGTTGACTTATCTGGGCTCAGAATCATCTGGGATAGACCACCACACAGTGGAAACATGTATTTTCAGACAAATCAGTATTACAGCTCTTTTTTGGACAAAATAGACACCGTGTGCTCTGGACCAAAGACGAAAAGGATCATCCAGACTGTTATCAGTAACAAGTCCAAAAGCTAAGATCTAATAGGTATAAGGTTGTGTCAGTATCTTTGGGAAAGGTAATTTATACTTCTGTGTTGGCAGCATTATGTATAAGTATATGTATAAGTATATCGAGACTGTATGCTGCCTTCAGGACTAGAAGACCTGAAGGCATGGCTGTGGAAGAAGTGGGTACAGGTACTGGACTGTCTTGGCCTGTCCCCAGCAGAGAATGTGTGGAGAATTTTGACAGGAAAATCCGACCATGTCGACCCTGTACTGTTGCACACCTTAAGACGCTTCATCACTTGGTATCCTTAGTGCCAAAACATCTTTTAAGTGAAGAGGAATGGCGGCATTACACAGTGATAAATGCTTTACTGTCCCAACCTTTTTTGGAATGTGTTGCAGGCCTGAAATGCAGAAAGGGATGTATGTTAACATATGAAGTGAAGCTGACCAGACAAGACATGAAATCTTGGGTTCATACAATCTGCAATAAAATAATTCAAAGTAAATTTAATTTTTTTAATTTGCATTCCCAACATTTTCTGATTGGGGGCTTGTAGTTTCTGTTAAGTGAACTGAGCAATTACAGCCATTATTTACAGTTTTAAGCACCAGTTTGAGGTTTAATGTCTACACTTGTGTGGTCTGCGTATTCCGCCGTACATTCATTGCAGAGTGGAGAGTAATCAGATTATTTGTGTGCCATTCTCTTACAGTCACTAAACATGTTTCAATAACACCACATGACCCAACAGCGTGACTGATTGTATTGATTTTTGTTGTAATTTTTTCTTTATCATTAAAGATTGTTTCTCTTTGATATTATCCACATTCATCTGCTGGACCTGCACATCAATAAAACTTCACTAATGTTTTGTACCTCCTATCAGATGATGGGGAGGTAGAAGAGAAAGATTTACATTAAGGGGTTATAAAATTGTCCTTCCATGTGATAGCTGCGCACAGTGTTGGTAAATGATGGCCATTTAAAATCCATAAAACTGTTATTGTGCATAATACCTTATTAATATATCTGTGTATAAGGCACAGTTAAGCACTGAACGTGTGATAGGTGAAATAAACGACCCTCTGATCCTTCTCTGTCGTTTCCTTTTTTCCCCCTCCTCCTCTGTTTTGGCACTCACCTCAGGAAAAAAGGTGTTTTCTGGAGAGGCGGATTGTTCCATAATTCGGGGATTTATGCAGGGGTATAAGTCTCTCTGTGTCTGTCTTTACTGACAGTGTATTCCTGCTGTGATATAATAGTACAATAATGGACCTTTGTAATGTGGGTGGAATGTAGTTACTGGCTTTAGAAATGCAGGCAGATAGCAATGCCGCTCGAGTGAATAGATGATGGAGCGATGTATAAACATGAATATTTATTTATATTTATTAAAATATTTATTATATTTGTTTTGTCCCTCACAATTGGGGGTTTTGGATTCAACTGTTGTGTTTTGTTAGCAACGATCAGGGCGATGCGTCAAAATGATTCATTTTTACTGATGTGAAAAGTGTTTTTTGTTGCAGGAACCCTGACTGTGGCCAGCTTTGTTTTGCCTGAGAAAGCAATGTAAATATAATGTAAATCTTTGCATGTTTTCCTGTTACAGCTGAAAGATAAATTGGAAAAAAGGCATTATCTTTGTGTTTTTTATGTAGCGTCTGGCAGCCCTGGTTCTATTAATAAATAAACTAGATAGATAATATATACTTTTTGTCCAATGTAAAATCCATTTCCATTTGTAATATTTATTCTAGCTTTTTTCCATGTTTATACAATCCCAATATTAAAAGAAAGATTAAATTTTATGTGTCTGAATAAAATACAAACAAAATATTTCTCTCTCTCTCACTCTCTCCCTCTCTCTCTCTCTCTAGCAGCCTGCCGATAGAGACATTGTTATTCGTTTATAATCTCCTTTCTTTTCTTCAGTCTGTTCCCCCCCCCATGGCTCTTAGGAATAAAGTGTGTAATTTTTCAATTGCCAAATGCGTTAATGAAATGATGAAAAGGTCCAAATGAAACAGTTTGGTGGCTTTGTAACGTTGTTTGCTCTCAACTGAGAATCAGGTACAAAAACACTTGGATCTATGTGGGTAAAGTGTGGAAAGGTGAAAGAATATACTGGAATTTATACTGGAGGACTCATAACAGGTTATAGTAAGTGTTCATATCCACTTTTATGGATATAATACGTTTATGCAATAATTATGTACTACAGCTATAGTGATCATGCCTGGAAGAGGATGCATGTTTGTTTTTCACACCCACACACTCTGAGGAAGATTCTGAAGTAGGCAAATATTTTTTGACAGAATCATGGTTGGACATTTGCTAAAGATGGTAACAACTAAAACTTTGACTGGAACAAGCTCTATGGTCAGACGGAAAGGAAAAGTGGAGCGTCTGTAATGTTGTGTCGGGGGCACTTCCAAAGGCCTTAGGATCTAGAGGTCTTAGGATACATGTCATCATGGACCCCGAAAGAACTGGGCCATTATTAGAGAGCTGTATCTGTAAATGCATTGTTCCATCACAGCAGTCTGCGTTTGTAAGTATGAAGTAAGCTGGCATAGTGTGTAGAGGAGTCAAGAAGTCAGTGGAGGTTATTATTAGGTTGTTAAATGGTCTCCTCTGCCTTGTGGGTCGTGACTAAACCCATTATCTCTGATCCAGAACTGAGCATAAAATCCCCCCTTCACATTTACTTAAGCCTTAACTATGACACACACACACAGACA
>JBBJLS010000128.1:12139822-12152550 GCA_037577275.1 Bryconaethiops microstoma
TTTCTCTCTTTCTCTCTCTCTCCCTCTCTCTCTCTCTCTCTCTCTCTCTCTCTCTCTCTATCTGTGTGTATGTGTGTTTTTGCATGTGAGCGTATGCACTTGTTTAAAATACACAACTCTAAAGCTGAGGGATCTGGATCTGGAAAGGACACACAGCACAGTAATTAAGAACAAAGAAAAGTTTGTCTGGTAGCAGCTTTTTATTTTATGTTTTTGTTTTGCTTGTTTGCGATTCTTCTGGCACTTCCATGTTAATTTTTTTAAATGTTTATTCTTTTAAAATGTTTTTAAACACTGGTAAAATAAAAAAAAAAAACAGTCCACAGTCTGTAGAGTCCGGATGGAAAATAAGCTAAGAAAATATGCAAACTATGCTGCAAAATATGGCTTGTTTTTTAATAATTGCTTTTGGGATTTCACAAAAAACAAATACTGTACATTTGATGGTTTTCCCGCCCTCACACTTTGAAGTTGTATGGACGGTTTCTGTTTAGAGTCCATTTGAATAAGGCACACTGCAGGGCAGCCAATCACATCATAGATCATTTACATATGCTTCATTGTAATGGATAAAGTGAGGTTGGAAATGGTCCTGATAAAATGAAATATAAAACCACACAAATGTCCCGTATGGATCAAATCAATTCAGTTTCAAAGTGATCAAAATGTCAGTGTGGATAAAATAAAAGAAAATTGGCCCACAACATTTTCTGTGACAGAGTGCGCTGTGTGAGTGTGTTTCTGGAGAACCCTTTATGCGTATGTGTAGTGTCTGTACATACTAGTGTTTTCTTCCTCCTACATCACTGTGTCCCTGCCGCAAATGACCTGTCCTTAGCAGCTAATTGTTCAGTGCCATTGTGATCATAATCTTTTTTTCCTTTTTCTATTTTCCTTTTTTCTTTCTTTCTTTTTCTTTCTCATATTCCTACCCTCTCTCACACTTTCTCTCACACTATTTTTTCCACTTTCTTTCATTCATTCCTTCTCTCTCTCTCTGTCTCTCTCTCTCTCTGTAGAATGCTGTTTCAGCAGTAGGGGTTTGCGTTTGGAGCTGCAAGGTCCTCTCTTCATTCTCAAGGTGTCCCCTCACCGGGCCCCTTTTTCAGCCCTTTTTAATGGATTGGCCTGATATACCTTCCAAATGGAGGACTTTGAGCGTTAATTCACAGGCTGATAAAGATCCTTTTAGCTCCTCTTTTAGAGCTCCTCTCGCAGATAGGAAGTACACAAGCGAAGGTTAGATTGGGCTCCAGTCCTCGCTCTGCCAAGACTTGGGCAGGAGAAAATAGGGAAGAAGGTGAAAAAGAATCAATTTAATTGCTTTTCATGCGTTTGAGGTGCAGCACAGTGACTATGCACTGCTGAATGGAGGAGAGAATTTTTTCTCCCTACAAAAGCATGAGTGTGTGTTAGAGAAGAGAAAATGGAAGACTATTGAAAGAGCACTGTTAGGACAGAAGGTTATCTGCTGTTGCTCTAGAGTGACAGGTATAGCTGTCAAAGCTGCCATCACCCCTGGCCTACTGACCACACACACGCGTGCGTGCGTGCGTGCGTGCGTGCGTGCGTGCGTGCGTGCGTGCGTGCGTGCGTGCGTGCGTAAAACGAAGCAATCTCAATACAGTGTAATCTCTATCAGTGTTCTGACACACACACATACACACATACATAGAAAAAAGGTATGTGGGCTTTGTCTAATGCACCGAGTGAGTTCAGTATTAAACTTGGAGCGTTGAAAACCAAACAGCTTTTTTTCCCCAGCGCTTTATTCAGCTCTTGTACCTCCACCATAAAACCAGAAATCAATTTACTGTGTAGAGAAAGTCGACGCAGGGATGTTTGTGACAAAGGGAGAGCGGCCGAGAGAGGAGGAGAGATTTGCATAGCTTATTACTTCTCTTCAACATGTATACAATGTTCATAGTTTACAGAGGATTTCTTCGCCCTCTCTCTCTCTCTCTCTCTCTCCTGTCTCTATTCAGGGGCTGTGTGTTTGATTTCTATTGAAAACCAGCCCGGTCCTTCCTTCCAGTGTTTATTCTATACATATGCAAATGACAAACAAATTCTATTGTGCCAACGAGCACCGGCTGTGTGTTTTTAGTTTAGCGCATAGAATTTCCCCTTTTCACAATTTTATTGACTAATCCTGAAGTTTCTGAGCATCGGTTCATCTGTTTGCTTCTTTATTGCTACGGTTCACTCCTTTTTGTTTATTTTGTGGATTAAAATGGCAAAGGTTAATTTTGAAGAAATTCTGTGTTGATATATGTAAGCAAGCGTTTCATATTCAAACTTTATAGAATATATCTCAGGCCTTTTAAACTGATTTTTGTATTTTAAAAAATGCCTGAAATATGTGTGTGTGGCTGTTTGCCTCATTCTCGGGACTGTATGTCAAACTGTCCGTCACTTTTAATTTGTTTGAGACGGTAGTCATTTTGGTTGCCTTTAAACTGCTTGTTGTGATTTACTTATTTCGGAATGTCATGATAAAACGGTAAAGACTTTTTTTTTTTTATAATCAGAAAGCACTAGTTCAGCAACATCACATTTTGCCATATGTTTTGTATCTTAAAGCAGGTGCCTCTCTGCATGCGCTCCTCTGACTCCTCACTTTTGTCCCGTGGCTAGTCAGGCTGCAGGTTTGATCCGCACTCACCCCGACACTGCCCTGCTTGCCCACTCGAGCGTGCCGCCATTATTCTACCTGCGTGTGTACACTTTAGCATTTTAAAAAAAGTGCTCGCACATCTTTTGTGGCAGACACAAATGATGCAACATTTGACTTTGCGAGTGCTTACGAAAGTACTTTCCTTTGAGTTGGCGCTTAATTCTGCACATCTGCAGTCTCCTCCCTCACAAAGCACACACACCTGCACAGCCGCACAAAACCACATGCCGCTTTTACTCAGCTTATTCGCTGCTTTTTTCTTTCCCTTGACAGATTTTCTTAACCAGATGTAAAAAAAAAAAAAGGTCCTAAAACAGTTCTGAGATTAAAGATGGCTGCAGCGAAGGTGTCTGGGTTTCTTGTTCGTTTGCTTGTTTGACTGGGTTTGTAGTTGTTTGTATGTTGCTTTGTAGAAAATGATGTACAAGACATTTTTTTTCATGACATTAAGGGAGCAGAGTACTGATATAATCATCAAATGAGCTCTCTTGCACTCTCTCACTGTTTCTTGCTCTCTCTCTCTCGCTCTCACACTCACACAGACACAGACACACACAGTTGCTGAAAAATTCACTACTTATCAAAAAAAGCGAGCGATTTGACGTTAGTGGTAATTTAAGATCATGTTTGATGCATATTTAATCAGGCCGGGACGTTTCCATTTCTGCTTTATGTCTGACTCCATCCCTGTGATTTAATCATGTGTCTAATCACACTGAATATTTAAGTAAACATAATGTCTTACATGCCCAGTTTATCCTTTTAAAGTGGCCCAGTATGAGGCTCTTGCTCTGTTCTTCACTATGCCTAGTCTTACAGATAAATGTAGCAAATGAGATATGATGTACTTTTACTGACATTATTTCCCTGTCATTTAATTAGAATTCTGAACCACTTTTGCTGTCATATAGCATAGAAAGAGCACGGCTGTACACATACTTCTTGTTCGTAGTGCGAGAGAAAGTGAAACCACTGTACATTTTATAAGCTATAAGACAGTGAATGCGGTTGCACAGTGTGGCAGGAAATTTATAACAGAAAATGGTACTTAGTATTTTGAAGTCTGTTTTAAATAGTTCATTAATTCTTGTTAATGCTTGATATTTATATGATTATGTGGAGAGTAGATCTTGTAATGCAGGTTTTACAAGATACGTAATTTCTACATTATATCTGAAAATTAAATTGCAATTGAAAGTTAATTGTCAGTGTTGTTTACTAATCACATTATTATGATTATATTAACTGTGTAATGATATTATGCATATTCATTGTTATTAACAAAAACATTGTTATTATAATAATAATTATTATTAGTAATAGTAGTAGTAGTATTTAGTAGTAGTATACTATCAGTGATAATAGTAGTAGTATTTTCATAATAGTTGTAATATTAGCAGTGCTAAATCAATAGTACCATTAACAGTTCAAACAAAGTAGTAGCATAAAGTTAATTAGTAAATTAGGTAGACCGCCCACAGTCAGTCACTTTCTAATGAAAATATAACTAAATTATAATTTTAGTGTAGTATTACCAGAAATATTGTTCTCTTAATATGATTTTTTTACCATTTGAAAACCAAATTTACTGGTCTTTAAAACTGACTTTAATTTCTCTATCATCATTTATTTAATTTCTCTTGTTTAAAATATTTTCTTATACAACCTAATATACTCTGTTATGACATAAATAGATCAACTGACCCCCAAAATTATCCAGAGCTATAAATCCTGTGAATGCACATATTCAGAACAATTTCAGAATTAATTAGACCACAACCATTTACTAAATGTGATAATGTATGATTTGATGTCGTCATTAGATCAGAAGACAAAACGCAGTGAGTATGGGAGGCTTCTTCCTCAAGATACTATTATTATTGTATATTATTATTAGAGAATTTCTCCATCTGTAGTGCATCTCTCTCTCTCTCTCTCATACACACATACTTGCATGCACAGACAAACACACACACACACACACACACACACACACGCACTTTCTCTCTCTCTCTCTCTCTCTCTCTCTCTCTCTCTCTCTTACACACACACACACACACTTTCTCTCTCTCTCTCTCTCTCTCTCTCTCACACACACACACACACACACAAACACACACACACACTGCTCTCTCTCCTGTCTGTTTTGCTAAACCCGTGCTCTTTGTGGTGCACAGTAAATAAAAGATGAATATTTATGGTGGTGGCGTGTTGCCTGGCTGCAGACTTGCACAGGTTTCAGTGGAATTGATTTTTTTTTACAAACTGTGTTTTGGATTTAATTCAATGCCTGCAAATATTTGCATAGAAATAATCTGTACAGAGGTATATTTGGAGAGGAGCAGAGAGGAGAGAAAAAGAAGAGAAAAGGCCAGAGGAGAAAAGAGTGGGGAAAAAAGGAGAGGAAAGTAGTGGAGAAGACATAAGAGGGGAGCATGTGCTTTTACAGAAAAAAAAACTTGCTTTTAAGGGCATTCTGGCTTAGTATTATAATTTTATAGGGATGTTCAGGTTATATTTTCATGTTATTTGTCATCATTGGTGGTGTTCTGTAGCGCAGCATCGTAGCCCTCAGCATCGCATCATCAGTTTGACAGAATTTGTTTTCATGTTTTTATTCATAATTTTCTTGCGACAATACCCAGCATACATTACAAAAATACATCCTACAACCATGGGAATCCCTGTGATATCACCCAAATGTGACCGCTAACCGAGCCAATAAATACAACCAATCTATCATATTTGTTGACTCTACCAACTCTTACCTCTCAGGGATGTAAATCAGAAACGAAACAATGGTTTGCTCTTTATTCAGTACCAAATGGACCAGAGACAGGTTTTACAAGAGAAAAGAAGCCAAACTGAGGTAGCCTGGTTATTCTCTTTAGCCTTTGATTTGCCTTCTTCATCTGATAATTCATTTTTGCTGTATGAGTACTCTGTTCTGTCTATTGTAATCTTGAATTAGGATGTGTACTTACTTATAGTCACATATTAAGATATCCTAGCAGTAGCTATAGCTAACTGGATTCTTTCTGCATTAAACAGCTAAAGAAGTTTAAAAAATTCAACGGTCAATCAAAAATCAATGGTCCACCCCAAAGCAGTTTCAGTTTTTCTAAAGCTCCTGCCACCTTTGAGATACATCATTAGAGGGAAGAGTGACCTATCAGAAGGAGTAGTGATGCTTAAATGCTAATGAAACTTAATGATGTCTTCATTTCGGCCAGAATGTCTCTTTAAGGTTTTTTTCTCAGCGTGTCCTTTTTCTTTTTTTTTTTTTTGCTCTACCAACCCTCATTCAGTTTCTTGCTCTTGTTTCCCCTCAACCCTTATTCTCAGTTTTTCACGCATTGCTTCGAGTTGCATTGATCTTTTCATCCTCATTCGCATGGAGATTTTGGTTGACTGCAACACATTGAACCAGACTGCTCCTCTGTCTGCCTGTCTGAAGGTGCTCTCACACTCATCATTTCCACACTCGAATCCCTCCTCTCTCTGATCATGTATTGGAACTATTACATTAGAGGAGCATCTGTCTCTGCTTCTGTCTATGCAACAGTCCGTCAATACGCTGGAGCAGAGCACAAAGCCATTCACACTCATTCCGTCACACGCTCACACAGCGCATCGACATTCAAGCACATTATGATCAATGGGATAAACAACAGGCGCAGCTTTGTCAATTTTTAGATACATCTGTATTGTAAATGGAAGTAATACAGATATGAATTAATTACCATTATAGTCGCGGATTCACACACAGACCCTGCTCTCATGTTATTTAAATACCTAACATAACAACCAACATAGGTTTTATGAGGTTTAATAATGTACATAGCTTTAAAGTATTCCAAAGGCAACTTGAAACACTATAATGAAGCTTTATCAAACAGATACCAGATTTTCAAGAAGGAAACTTACTATTTATTTAGCTTTGTGTATTTCAAACGGTTCTTTTAAAGCAGGTGTCCAAAAATGTTAACATATCCAATATTATTAACCGCAATTGTAACACTTAACCATAGAGCTAAAACAAAAAATTGCACTGTTTGACGACGGTATACAGTAATACACAGCATACATGGCCAAGTAATATTGTAATTTAATGAAAAGTTAAGCATCTGCAGTGGACCGTTCAACCAGGCGATATTTTCCTACTTTCTTTGTTCAGCACACACCTACTCTTGAGGATTTATTTCCTTGTGTTCTTCTTGCTGATGTAGCTTTATTTGTCCCTTAATTGTGAACTAATCTGTCGTTTGTAGTGCGTTAATCTATAACCTGGCGTTCGGCTAATAAGGAACTCAGTTGCAAGGAAGTGTCAGGATAAATCCACAGTTAACAGTCAGTGCTGAGGACTCTCTTGGAATGACATCATCAGAACGAGACAGAGCGGCCCACAAAAGTGCTGTACGAGTCGTTGAGTATAGGTGGGGAGGGAATTTTATTCTAGGTCAAATAGCCCATCTGCCCACTGTGTCCTGTGTGTGGCTCCATTGGCGGAGCAGTTCCAGTCTGCAATTTTCAGCAGGATGGCGCTGCGCTGCCTGTCTGACTTTTCCAAATGGCTCCTCTCACCGCCATTGACTCTAATGAAATCGGACTATTAGGGCCACTTGACACCATGCTAATGGTGGTGACTTTCTTTATGGAGCGCTGATAGACACCACAGGATCACACTGCCTTACGTCACACTGGAGACCTTCTCCAGTGTCCACAGATTTGCACACACACTCTCTCCCAACCTGTAAGTCACGCTTTCTCTTTGTCTCGCTTTCAGTCACGCTGTCTCATGCTCTGTCCCGCTATCTCTCTTTCTCTTCTTCACATTTTTTTGTGCTTTTATTGGCAGGTGTGCTCCTGTTATTGACATGCTGGATCTTAGTTTGAAATTTAAGGCATCCTGTGAATGTGTCTGAATGCATCTCAAGATTACTTGGAGCATTTATTTGCTGAATGACATTGGCAATGTGTAAAAAATGTCAGTTGTGCACACGGTACATGCAGGTACAACCCTAACCCTAACCTTAACTCTAACCCTAAGCCTCAAAAATTTGAAGACGCCTGTTTATTCAAAGTGTTTAGTACATTATTTAGTCAAATATGACAACACTGAAAATACTTCTAAAGCCTTCAGATTTGATCTCTGTGATGTCATTAATGAGACATTTAAGCTGTTTGAACCACCTTTGCTGCAAAAGAGTTTCTTTTGCTTTTTACAGTCATATAGAAAAGAATGGATGAATCATACAAGAAACAACACTAGACTCTATTCCAAGGTGGCACAAAGCCCCAGCCATGCAGCACTTTTTGTAGGTAAGGTCATTCGAACTTTGTCCAATTGACTTCTCTATTGTTTTTTGAACATTAATTCACTGAGGCCGTCATAAGGGACGAGCGTGAGCATGGAAAGATGAAAGGTTGGTAATGACGAGCATATGTCAGCTAATTGTGAATAGGAGGAGGCAGACCGGGCCTTCACTTCTCCTTCCCCTCTAGACAGACTTCAGCGGCCCTGACACCCAGCTACAATTAAACCCTGCTCCGATTCAGCTTCAATTAAAACCACAATTAACGGCTTGACTTTCACGGCCAGCCCACTGTAGCGGGAGCTCTCGTCAAAGTCATGTTGTTCTTTTAATTGCTCGCGTGATTTCATGGCCTCCTGCCTTTCCTGCTTTGTAAATCTCCGTCTCCATAACTCCTGCGCCATGTATGAATGGCGGAACAGATTGAATTAAAACAATGAAGGTCTAATAAGATAAAGCACAATCAAAATAGATTAACCTTTCCACGCCAAGACCCTTCACTCTTTCCTCTCCTCTGGCGCCATGGCGTACATGGCCTCTCCAAAACTTTAATCTTCATTACCTCCTTTGATTTCTTCTTTGTTCCGCTAAAGGAAATGCATAATTTACACCCTTTGAAGTTACTCCAATGATACTGACAACTTGTTACCTTTAATCTCAGGACCCCCGGAACATTAAATATTTAGCCAGTACCGAACAAAGGATGGGCCATAACATAAGCTTTTTACCTTTTTTGAACGTCATATGCTCTACATAAAACTAGTGAGAACCAATTAACTTCAGAGAGAGGGGCTGTTTTTTGTATGGCTGGATCTCACACTTGTTTTTTCCCCCACGTTCCTATCATGTCATTACCCTTGAACAAGAGGCGGAAAAGTAAAGTGCTCGCGCTAGCAAAAAGCAGCAAAGTATCTGTTTGACTTAAAGGCTAAGTGGCTAAGCATCTCCCCGTCGCGGAGGTAATTCAGAGGTAAATTTGCTCAAGTTATTCACTTCCTCATCCTGCTTTAGGTTTTCAAATGAGCCGCGGGTTGGAAACGTTATGTCTGGATTATGTTAAACCCAGTGTGTGTGTGTGTGTGTGTGTGTGTGTGTGTGTGTGTGTGTGTGTGTGTGTGTGTGTGTGTGTGTGTGTGTGTGTGGTTGGTTGTATGCACGTGTGTGTGTGTGTGTGTGTGTGTGTGTGTGTGTGTGTGTGTGTAGAGGGGATGTCATGGTATTGACGTGCTAGCTCACTTTGGGGAATAGGAGCTGTAGCCTTGATCCTTGTTTTTGATTATGATGGCTTCCTTCTTGCTGGAGTGTGTGATGGGAATGCTCAATAGTGGTGTGTGCTGTGGTGCGGCCAGAGGAGTCCAGTTCCCCCCTCTTATAAGAGCTACTAGCTAAGCGTCTGTCCACTCTAATACCACACCAAACAACATCCTCTCACTTTGTCCCAGTCCACCTCTGTTCATTAGCCAGCCCAAAGCCACTCGCAGGATGTAAATTTCCTTACAATTCAAATGATTCAGCAGACGATGAGATCTCACATTTCGCTCAAATGTCATTAATTTGTTTTATATTATTTATTTTGAAAGCTATTACTGAATACACAAACTGAAGTAACTTTACACATACTTATTAAATTAAACAGACAATAAAATCCAAAATACATTTTTATGTATTTTTGTTAC
This sequence comes from Bryconaethiops microstoma, assembly GCA_037577275.1. Lineage (NCBI taxonomy): Eukaryota > Metazoa > Chordata > Actinopteri > Characiformes > Alestidae > Bryconaethiops > Bryconaethiops microstoma. The sequence goes on from JBBJLS010000128.1 coordinate 12,149,491, forward strand.
TGATTATTGAATATCATAATAATCGCTTGTAACTGATACTAACATTCCACAGTCAATGCATTTGAATTACCGTGAAGCTGATCTACTTTGGTGTACTCCTACTTCCTACCCTTCCCAAGGGCCCTTTAGAGGGTGTTATAATGCCAATTGGAACACACTCCCTGACAAACTAGATGTGATGATACAACAGCATGATCTGGTCTATTTTTGTCAGTGTGGCCGCAGTGTGAAGGGACCATGAATAATTAAAGACATCCTCTTTCCATCACTCCTAAAATAGACTATAATAACACACACACACATGTGTGTGTGAACAATTAACATAGAGAGTGGGAAAATGGTTTAGCTCTTATGGATGAGAATACACTAGATATGCATTCTTAGTGTTTTTTAACAAAGGCTCATAAGTTCTGTCTGTGGGATTTCAGATGAGTGAACATGACTACAGATTTCGATTTTCTAAAAAGTGTTTCGCTGGTATTAATAACAGGGCTGAACTATACATTATTTAATTTCACATCATTTTCATTTCATTAGTTATGTTTATTTGATTTATTATCCCATGCTGTTTAAATGTAATGGTGTGATTACATTTGTATTCAATTTAAAATTACAAAAACATGTCAAAATGCAATGGATGTTATTTTGCACAAGACAAGACCTAAAAAAGACTCAAATTCAAATCATAACTTCTGAATTTGTCAGTGATCAACTTTGAATAATCTTTGATCAACTTTAAATTAGACAGAAGTGTGGAGGGTCACTTTTGTTCAGCTCAAGCCCTGACCATGCTCTGTGGTTCTAGCAAGGATCTCCTAAAGGTACAATGGTTGCCATAGACAATGTAGATTATAGATACCATCTCAATAGCTCATGAACACACAAAAACACCAACATGAACGAGTTCCAATCACAGAAAACCAAACCGCCTGTTGGCTGGCTCACATAGATATTTTATTATCTTGTGTTCTCTCTGTTTGTCTGTCTGGTTCCAAGGCCAGCATCCTCTTCCCCCCGAGAGAAAGAGAGAGAGAGAGACAGAGAGAGTCTGTATGCTGCTGCTGCTGCTCCTCCCCTAACAAACTGAAGTTTGCAGTCAGGGAAGGAGCACCCATCACTTGTTTGCAGGAAAATCTGTGAATCCGCCTCGTCACAGCCACAGTATTTTGTGATGCCCCTGCTGTCCACTCTTGAGAGCACTGGCATAGTAAAGCTTTTGAAGTGCAGTACTGTGCAAAAGTATTGGGCACCTGCGAAAATAATATTTAACCGCTGTTTAGATGATCAATGAGTGTTTTTTTCATATTAATATTACTAAATAAAGTTAAAAAGAATTAATACAAATATTATTATACAGTTAATAGTAATTTATGTTCAGTATATCAATGTCTTCCTTGTGGAAGCCCAGTATTTCTTGAAGTTTCCATCAGAAACCTGGTTTGACTCGATCAATAATTAAATCATCTGTGCTGTTGATAGAATTTTACAAATCCAAACAATTAATGGAAGCATTGGGGAGGAATCTGGGACCGAACCTGTGTTCTTACCAGCTCACTAACAAAAGAAATCTTGATACTTTTTTCTACCTTTCTAGTGTACTGCTTTCTTTTTTGTTTGTATGTATTCTAATGTTAACTTTGCTAGCAGAAAGACACTATCACACTCTAAGAAAAATGGCTTTAAACACTTTGCATAGGTGCTTAAGACCTTTGCACAGTACTGCACATGACAAGGCTGCTTGGCCAAATGGACTTTATACTTGCTGAGGTGCTAAGGACCTTACCTTTCCAGACAAGTGATGTTATAGGATGAGAGACTATGGACTAAGTTGGGAAAATGAGGAAAATGGATAAAATGCACTAAAACAACACAATAATGCCCTGACCATGCCCCAGTGTAGACAGGAGCAACCAGTCTACACTCTCTCTCTCTCTCTCTCTCTCTCTCTCTCTCTCTCTCTCTCTCTCTCTCTCTCTCTCTCTCCCTCTCTCTCTCTCTCTCTCTGTTTCTCCCTCCCTAACGCCTTATTAGAAGCTGTCTCTATGTGCACATTCATTTATAATGCTGCATATGCCTATCCTCAGGCACTGCATTTTTCTGCTCTCAATAGTGCATTGATTTCCTGTATGACTTCATCTGCCTAATACCCATCGGCTCCAGGCTTCTAAACACACACATACACACACAAAATCCTAGGTTCTTTATATTTGAAACAATCATATGCAAAGAAAGTCTCAAGAGTGACAAAATATTTGTAATAATGACTGTTTATTACAAATTTTCAGAAATGTTTTTTGTCAAAACAAATCACAAAAAATAGACAAATACTAGAATACAGATTTCCCCATTGTCTTCTCCTACTGCTTTTATCCAATGATAAATATGCACCTTGCATAAGCGCCACTGTCCTCCCCATGCCTGCGTCTAATAGCTGAGGCCATGGATCGATAGCAGAGGGCAAGGTGGAGCTTTTCCTAATGAAGGATCTGACGCTTCCTGCTGGTCCACTGCATTCATCAGGCCTCTCTCTTTTCATTACACCTCACCAAGAGCTGCCAGTGGGAATGCAGCAGTCCATGCATTAGCCCTATGTGATTGGCTTCTAGGTTATGAGCGGCCTAGCCTGATGTTTTTAGACAAGTAGAGGGCTCAGCTATGCTAAGTACACCTGAGTAAAAATGGAAAAGCCACTTTTGCAGTTTGACTTTGTGTGATGCAAATAGACATGAAAAAGTGTGACTTTTGCAAGTAAGAGAAAGATATGCTAATAGTTGTTCTAGTGGTGTTAGTGTGTATCGCTGTTTTCTCAGACTCTCTCTGGTAGTGTGTGATCTACACTCGTGCTGCGGTCCCATCCACAGCTTCGCCTTGCTCTGAATAGAGGGTGTCGTGTCTCTAATAGATAAACATATGTTTTGATATTAGGCCAAGTTGTTCCTTGTGTGCCTTAAAGCAAAATATGACAGTTTGTGTGTGTTTGTTTCTGTGTGTTTGTGTGTGTGAGTGTGTGTGTGAGCGAGAGAGGGAGAGCGAAAGAAAGAGAGAGAGAAACAGAGAGAG
>JBBJLS010000128.1:12208240-12233309 GCA_037577275.1 Bryconaethiops microstoma
GTGTGTGTGTGTGTGTGTGTGTGTGTGTGTGTGTGTGTGTGTGTGTGTGTGTGTGTGTGTGTGTGTGTGTGTCCATCTTTCTTTACCTACATAAAGAAAGGATTGTATATTTTGCTAATCTGTCTGTGTAGGTATGGGAAAGCATTTATCATGACCGTTGGATAAAGTACATTTTGAAGTTTGTCTTGTCCTTTGTGTTGTGTGTATATATCTAAACACCATTTCAGTTTCAGCTGAAGAGGATGTTATATTGAGTGTTGCGCTCATACATATGATTAATGTCTGAGAGGCACAAATGACCTGTAGGCTGCATTGTGTAACTGACTCCTAGCTAGTGTGCATATCTTTCTCTGTCTCTCTGTTTCCCTGTCTGTCTGTCTGTCTGTCTCTCTCTCTCTCTCTCTCTATCGCTCGCTCTCTCTCCCTCACACACTCTCTCCCTCTCTCTCTCTCTCTCTTTTCTCCCCATTGAATTCATCTGTGATTCATATGCTCATTGTGGTTTATGTTCTTAAGCCTTTCTCCGTGTTGTATTCTGGTGATGGGTCTGTTGGGTTTGTCACCAGGTTCCAACATGATGCATTTTCTAAATGGGTGTTCATTCATTTGGGCCTTCCCTGTAGACTGGGAAACATGACTAATTTGATCTGATTTACTACAAATGTGAACTTTTTGACATTATTATGAATTCGGTATTGGAATTGCAGACAACCGACTTGGACAAGCCTGCGCATACATGAATGCACAGATAGAAACAAAAGGTATTGTCCATTCAAACTTACTAAGATATATAGTAACACCACAATACTGCACTCAGGCTAGACTCCTGGGTGAAGCACTCAGGCTAGAAGCCAGGGTGATGTTTTGGTTAGGAACTTTAACCCAAAAGCACACACACACTGATTACATCCCAATCTGCCAAAAGAGTTGGTATGAGCAGACTATGACACATCAAGATAAACAAAATAATTGTAAGCAGCTGTACTAAGGCACTCTTTATCATTCCTAGCCTTTCAGCTATCATCCACCATACATTTTCTTTAATATCTGCATGTTTACAGCCCATGTGTTGCTTGTTATTTAAGTTCGGCCATGAGCAAGAACATGGCATTATTATGCATGTTTATTTTCAAACCTGACATATTTTTGTCACTCTGTGTGATTAAGCGTAAATTGTTATGTCTAATTTGACTGTATCATGCATAAGACTAACAAGTCTTAGTCTTATACTCACAATCCTTCATATAGATTACTGGTTGAACTTGTTGATAGTTGGTGTAGGGTAGTAGGTAACAATGCTGCCTTCCAAGCAGGAGAGTATAGTTTTATTCCAACAAATCACAATACACCAATAACTGTCCTTGCTCAAGACTACTAACACTATAATCACTTACATCTGTGATATGCAAAATAATTGTTGCTTTGGATGAACTGATGTAAATGAATTATAATCTGTTATCAGCACAGAAATTCCATATTGGTGCATCCCTGGCATCCTTCCATGAGAAACAGAGTGACCTGATTAGACTATACTTAGAGGAGTAATAAGTGTTTGGCTGTATTTGAGCAGACTCTGATCTCTCAGCATACCCTGATCTATGTAGCGAAGATAGAGCCAATAATGGAGGAGGCTGAACATAACCACATTCATTTCATTAGCCAATAAAAGCTATAATAGAGCAGAGGACCACATTTTGCTAAATACATATGTATGTGAAAAGACAGACAGACCCACAGAAGCCACAAACTTGCGTGTGTTTGTGTGTGTTTTTGTGTGTGTGTCTGTGGGTCTGAGGCAGGTAATGTGCATTTAATTCACTCTGTGGCTATGACTGGGGCTGAGCGTTCATATGAATGATAAACAAAAGGTTGAGAGTAAATTCTGTATGAAATTTAGCCTCTGGGCATCTTTTCTCTCTTGGTTCTCTTTCACCCTCTCTAGCCAGTCTGTGCTCTATCTACTCTAAATGCAAAGCTTTTTTTCTGTAGAACTGGTTAATCCAGTGACGGGCTGGTCTCTGGTCTTGGCGGGTAGCTCAGCCCCGCTGCTGGCCCCCTCATTACTCTCTGGGAAAAAAGTGCTAAGTAGCATGACAAGCTCGGCTAGTCGCGGCGGATCACTCTGTCAGAGCAGGAGAGCGCCGCTACCAGTCATGCTGGAACAAATAGCAAGCCTGCTCCTTATACACTCACACTGAGAGAGGGAGAGGGAGAGAGGGGGTCATAACTCAGGCCCCACGCTTCGTTCACTCGCCCCACTATTACCTTCCCAAGCAAGGTCACACTAATCAACTCAATTACCAGTCCTCTCGGACATTTTCATAATGTTTTCTGCTAGTTGCTCTCCTGTGAAAATGACACAGTCTTGGCAAATTAATATCATTACTATTCGCGCTTAATGGTGCAGCGATACTTTTTTATTTAAGATCAAGTCCCGCCAACGACCTCCACTGCTACAGAGTGAGTGGGGAGGGACGGAGAAAGAGAGGGAGTGAATGAAATGAAGGGATAGAAAAGACAAAACAAAAAAACGAACAAGATCAAGACATCTAAAATTAGTGACTCCATTGCATATCATTTGTAGTGAAGAATCTGTTATTTTCATAACAGATCTAAACAATCAAATGTATGACATTAATTTTCTCTTAATGTTATCTCTTAGCAAAAATAATTTTTCATAGTACAAAAATAGGTTATTTGACTTAACAATAACAGAACTTAGCTTTTACAGCAGGATTTTTGTGAAGTATAATAGAGAAGTAACATTTAACCTGCAAAGGACCATTTATCCACTCAGTAGGTTTGAGTGTTTTCATTTCTTTTAATAAAGGTTCTCGAAGTACCATTTTTTAGAGTGTTTGTGGTGTTTCATAAGCATAACTGCTTAGATTGTGGAGTGTCTCGACTGTTCTCGTGTTTTTCGTTTTGTTCTTCTTAAAGCCCTGTATTTCTATTACAGTAAATTAAATTAAGTTCTTACTGTATTTACCTGCTTCTACCAAAGAAAACGACAGCGCATACCAAAGAAAACGCCCATGCATGAATTACAGTACAGTCTCTATATATATATATATATATATATATATATATAATCATATATAATCAATCCAAAGGCTGATATATATCAGTACAAATGAACAGAAAATATAGAACAGTCACAACTAATCAATTGCTTGATTATAAAAATTTAATGATTAAAATGTGTGTTCGATTTATCAGCCTAATGGCTACTTTGCAATTGTAATGATATAAAGTATAGAGCCGTGTTCAGCAGTTTAAACAGCAGTCTCCACAAGAGTTAGTTAATAGTGCTTAAATGCTGAAGGAGTGATTACTCGATTACTTATAAAATTTAAATAATTGATATATAATGGACATCCCTTGAAAATATAGCATTGTCTTGACAGCAGTAGCATACCTTTTCTGGCTCAGGCTTAGTCAGTTTTTTTCCACACTACTGTTTCACAATTTAAAATTACAAATAAAAACATTTTGTTTAATCTGTCCAATAACCTTACTTTTCAACAGTTTACAGTAATGCATGTCAAAATCGGTGTGAAATAGCATTTTAAATATGTTACTAAACTAAATGCTGATTACTTCATGTTTAATGTTGGTAATAAGAATGAAGAGGTTTCATTTCTTACTAATCATAGCATATGTTCATCAAGATTTGCAGTGTAAGCTTTTGTAGTCTGTGCAGTCACGTGTCTGAGTTGTTTGTGAGCATGTGTGTTACTGTGTATACAAACCTTTTGACAGACATTTTGAGTCACAGGAGTGATAATGGCTTTATTATAGGAGACACCCCATGAGCCCCACTAATGAGAAACTGTGGAGTGTGTGTTTGTATGAAGGTATTCTACAAGACAGCACAGTGCTCTCCCAGCACACAGAGCCTATTGAGACCAATTAGAGTGGCAGACACTATGGACGAACTCACACCTGTCTGTGGCTTTATTATTCCAGTGGTGCTGGACTGGAATTGGCTCGTTATTCCAGCAGTGCTGGACTAGGATTGGCTGATTATTTCAGCAGAGGTAAGGTATGTTTAGCAGTACTAGACTGAGATTGGTTGACTAATCAGCAGTGTAGTATTTGTAAAATCCTGACCAATAAAGCACTGGTATTTGATGGCTTTTGATGGTCTTTGTGTTGAAATTCATTCTTTACAGAAACTGCTAAGATAACTGTCACCACCTGCTCACCGCTGCTGTGCAGCAAACTGGGAAATCCAAAGATAAATCATCATGGTTTAAATATCAAAAACATCTTAATTTTTTTGCATCAGAATGTTACAATATAAGGTTCATTAACACAAACCAGCATTACTGCTAAGAACTCTGGGAAGCTCTAAAAATCATAATTGACAATATACTGTCATTTCAGTCACAAAAGTTCAAATGAACTTAAACCGTTAATTAAACTGAGCCATTCTTTGACAATATATTTAGTTAAAAGAATTGTGCCTTCTTAATCAATATCACAAAATGAGTGATAATATTAGTTCCTTTGATAAACACATAATCATCCTGTCAACCAAATGTATTGCAGGAGTTAGAGATGTGTGTGTGGGGGTGTGTGTGTGTGGTGTATGAGAGTGTGTGTGAAAACTTCACTTCAGTTCCACACTTTAATAACTACACAACTTGCATAGTAGTAATTGAACAACTGATGATAGTTGCTGAGTAATAAGTCACGTCTAATGGCTGAATATTGCACCTTGAATTTGAAGGGTTAATGGCGGTGTTCTTTGGTCACTGACTCACTTGACCTCAAATCTATTTCCCAGTGCTACGGTACCTTTGTTTCACTCTCTGTATTACCACCAATTGTTTAGTTTAGGGGGATTTGAAGTGGACGTCCCTGCATTGGCTGAGAAAAGTTCTAAGTGAAAGCCTTGGGAGCCTGAAGACATGGACACACACTAGACCACTGTCCTTTTCTCCAAAACCCTTTATTCCAGCGACCCACAGTCATTACTGTGAGCAGAAATGAATAAGGAGGGTTAAACAGCTGCAAATTTTTTCCTCCTTCAAAGATCTTTGAGCATGGATGAGCGTACGCCCAATAAACCCACACCCCTCTCATGTTTTATTCAAACTCTTTTATATTAGAACATGGGGTGCTAGCGCTGCGTTAAAAAGAGCTCTAAGCCGATTTTCACATTCAGAAAAGCCCTTTTAAATCTCATCCCCATGCAAGAATTCTCCCCTTTTTACAACCCCTTTTTTAATGAATAGATGTCCAATAAGGGCTTTTATTGTCTTAGCATATGTTGCTTTTATTAGGTGAAAATAATTACGTTCTTCGGATCACCTCGAAAGTCCTTTCGGAAGATAAAAATGAGATAGTTTCACAGTGACTGCACAAGTCCTTCTGAGTTGGGTCGTTTTCCCCCTGGGTGCTTCATGTCCTAACACCCCCCTCTTACACGCACACACACACACACACACACATACACACACACACACACATATATATACATTCCCCCTCCCCTTTAATTCTTCTCACCGTCAACCTCCCCCCTGCATTTTCATCCCACCCTGAAGTGTGACAGGAGGCAGTTGGCAACTGACACACACTCGATCTTATCACAAAGTGTGTGTGTGTGTGTAAGTATGGAAAGGGGGCTTGTGACTGATAAATGATTGTCACATGAACATTGTTTATTCTCTTGTCCGTTCTGGCGGTCAGGCTGTGTCCTTTTACTATACAAGTTGCAGCGCTTTTTCAAGTCTCTTTTTTATTTCAGGACAGAGTCCTAGATACCCCACCCCCTTTCTGTCTCTCTCTCTCTCATATACACACACACACGCACACACACATACACACACAAACAATTAACCTCTGCAGTCAGGACCTCTCTCTCCTCCTCTATCTATTTCTCCTTCCCTTTCTCTCTTTCCTCCACTCCCATCGTTCTCCCATCGATTGTTGTATTACCCCAGCAGTCAGTGTGGCTTGGTTGTTCTAGGCAATAACCAATGACCAAGACAGCCCAGCTGACCCAGCCAGTGTCATGTGTGAAACTGTTAAAAATTTTAAAAAAAAAATCAAAATAAATTAAAAAAGTTATGCATTTCACATTAAAAATGAACAGACTCATAATGGCACTGAATTGTTTTTAAAAAAGAGTTAAAAGAGTCAAGTAGTCAAATACTATAAAATGCTAATAATCTGCCAATAATAAAAATGAAGAAGAATGGATTGATATAGTGTTTTTATTTATACATCATGTATTACTATTTTTTATTGATGCCAGTGTAGTTAGTGTAGTGTAGACGTCGATATTTTGTTTTAGTTGTTGTTGTTGCATACTTTCTGCAATAGATCTGCTAAAGAAAACAGGCCATACTTGTCCATGGCTGGAGTTTTAAGTTGGGGGAATCGGAGTGGTGCTCTGTGCCATACACCTTTTGAACATGAACGTTATTAGTCACCCTTGAGAAAGTGAGAATGGCTTTGTGGGAATGGGCTTGGTGCACGCTCCAGCATCAGTAGAATGAGACTCAGGGGAGAAGGAGAGCGCCTTTTCCTTTTCCATTACACACAGGCCTGCGCCATAATGAAGGCGATTTTAATAGGATTTAATGCATGTGGTGGGGCAAGGTCCTGCTACCTTATGGCCCTGACAAAGGAATACGAGAGTGTAATCATGAAGGTTCATTTAGCGCTAGGACTCCGCACACATTGATCATCCCCTCTTCCATTCGTCCGTTCTGGCCATGAGGCCAGATGGAGAGAGAGTCAGATGCAGAGACAATGCTACAGCAATGCTTTTCTCTCTCTCTCTCTCTCTCTCAGTTTATACAGCTCACTTCAGATGTGACCTAAATTTAGCATAAAGGTCTGCTAAAGCTTTTTTGAATGGCTCACTAAACTTTGCCACATCTTTAAATGGAAAGTCATTTGGCCACTCAACTGCCTGTGCAAGAGGTTTACAATTTTTCCCTTCCTTTCAGTGTTTGGAGCAACAAGAGTAAATATGTAGTTTCCCTCCAAGTTGAATGATAGATGAGTAATCGTTCATGCGTCACCGAGGCATTGAATGGCAGAAATTTCTGGCCATCCATGCACTTGTTAATAGCATTGCTCTCCAGCTTCAGCTATCTCCAACGTCTACTCCACTCTGTCTGGGTCTAGCAGGAGCAGTAAAGGTGGAGACATTGTGTTGTGAGCGGACTGCTGTGTGTGTGTGTGTGTGTGTGTGTGTGTGTGTGTGTGTGTGTATTTGCTCAGCCACATTATCACTGTGCTTTTCTGAAGAGCAGCCACTTCAGGGCCCACTCTCTGCGCTTGAAAAAAGGACCATTACTCGTCTTTTTGGTAGGGCTGTGGGCCACTGAGGTGTGTGTGTGTGTTTTGTGGTGTAAATCCTCTGGCTGGCGGTTGATTGGACAGAGAGAATGGGCAGCAGGGGTGTTTACCCTTTACCCAGCATCCCCCTCACAGCTGGCTGGAGCACGCTCAGATGGGCTGTCGCTTCACTGAGAGCACCAGCACTGACTGCTAAGGTAAACAAGAAAAAAAGGAAAAGAGAGGAACTGCAGGCTTCTAGGCCTGGTGGTTTGTGGCCCATGTTGATGAAGGTGTGGGTGAAGAAAAAAGTTGCCTAAGTGTTGATAAAGCTAACAAGTTAAAAACTTGAAAAGTCTACTCATATTCAGCTTTACACATGTTTGTGTTTCTGGACAGAGATTAATGTAATTTAGGTCCTTGAACCTTAAGACTTTTGTACACTAAATACTGTATTGTCACTGTCATAACATAACTTCATATATAAATGGAAACCTCTATGAAAATAAGAAAAAGCATAACTTTTTAAAAACTTTTACATTGTTAACACAGGATTGTTGATGCAAAGCACTGTTCTGATGAAGTATCATTTGACTGTAAATGGCGCCCTCTTGTGTATAGTTGATAGCCCTCTAAACATGAGTGAGTGAGTGAATGTGAGAGATACAAGCTAATTCAATTAAATGCTTTGCATCTAAAAAAATGGAGTTAAGAGGTTTTGATCACTCAGTAATGATAAGTTCAATAGCAGAACTAGAGATTTATACAGAAGGTGCCCAAGGATACTTTCATAGGCCATGACAGTTCTTTCAAATGTGACAGATATAGTGTTAGGTGCTAGAACTCTTCAACATGCTAGTGCCTCTATCTCGAGCTCTATCCTGAGCTGTATCTCTCTCTCTCTCTCTCTCTCTCTCTCTCTCCCTCTCTCTCTCTCACACACACATACACACACACACACACACACACACACACAAAAACACACTGGAGGGACTAGATGGTCACTAGATGCTCTGACCTGGGGGTGTCAGACTGGGTCCTTGTGAAGTCTGACCACTCTGACTCTGACTAGCCGCAGGTAGGAGCTGCTCTGTGGTGATACTAGGGCTGGGTCTGTTTGCACCTGATCTACCTGTTTGTTCCTCATTAAAAATAAATCTCTCCCTTTCATTTTATTATTGTTTTAATTGATACAATGCAAAATTAAGGTAAGCTATTGTCGCATAAAAGCATCCAGTTACCCAGATGTAATCTTAATCACGAAATTCAAAATCAACTTTCAGGCTCTGTCACTAGTTAGACCATGGCTAGCGCTACACTGTAGTAAGTAGCTATAATTTCTTACACCTTTACAATTAATGGATTTATTTCTTAACCCACATTAGCTAAACACTCGTATTCTGTAACTTACCTCACTGTGCTGTATAGGCTATGCACGTCTTGTTTTACAAGCTCAGACATAGTGTTAGGTTAAATTGGGAACCAGTTTCTATTTTACTGTTAAGCTGCCAGATGTCAAAACAAATGCTTCTTTCAACAAGAGGTGAAATGAGGCGTCAGTCTGCATCAAACTGCCAGAATTCAGTTTTAGGGTGGCACGGTGGGTGTCCAATCGGACACTGAACACACCTCAAAAGTTATTCAGGAAAGACATAAAGTGTGTAGAATTAGACACTGAAATGTTGACCATTTCAGTGATTTCAGTCACACAGAGACCTTTGCAGTTGAAAGGGTTAAACTTCCATTAGCTGTGACTGGGCTTAATCTGTGACTGGAAAACCAGCTCAGAAAGTTCTTGTTGTTCCTTTAGTGAAGCCTCATGTGAGGCCTGTGTGTGACTGTGATGTCAGACAGATTACTGACTGCCGGAGGTTCATTGTGTTAGGTTTACAGTGCACTGCATTTCGGGTGCGGGGGGAAGTGATGACACAGCAGATAACTGAGGTGACTCGGGGGGAAGCAGGCACAGCCAGAGGTGACACACTGCCCAGCAGCTGGCACTTTCCTGGGCATTATATACTCAGCATCAGTCACATTGCTGAATAAAAAGGGGGTGGGGGTGGGATGGGGAAAATGAATCAGCAGACATTTTGTTACAATGATTATTTATTAAATTTAAAATATCTTTAGCACAGATTAAAAATCAGACACCTCCAACTATCATGATCGTCATGAATGAAAAATAAACGTTCCTAAAAAAAACAGTCCCTCCTCCTTCACAGGATACAACCTCTCCTTTATAGAATAGTCTTTCATTTGAATAAAAATGTACATTTCAATGCACAGGGCTGAGGCAAATCATAATACTTTTGGGTTTCTAATAAAGCCAGCTTCCGCATGACTGCATGATGCTGTGTATTGAAAATAAAATTTAAACATTAAATGTTAGTTCTTCAGTAGCCGTATTCAAAAATCTTAGCCTTAAGTGCTTCTTATAAAATAAAGAAAACCCTTATATCCATCTTCCCTCTATTTTTCCCCATTTTTTCATTTTGAGTCTGGCACTTAGAAGGGAATAAAGAAACATATTTGCCACTATTGTTCATAATGCACATCATGGCTGAAGTCATTATCATTATGGCCAGACTTGTGAAACTGAACAAAGATCACCATGTTCAACAGAATTTTTTTTTTGTCTTCTTAAAACGTATTTTGTTTCCACTTATGCAGACATATTTATTGCAACATAGAACATAGTATTAAAAGTTCAGATGTGGTTGTTCCCCTCTGCTCTTTGTCTGCCTTGCATTTGCCTCAACCCTACCTTTACAAATATTAAGACAAGTTTACAAGAAACAAAAGTCAATGGGGATGACAGGCAAAGGAAACAACCACTTACAGTAGCAAAAAAAACAAAAACAAAAATAACACAAAGAACCACGTCTTTTTCATGAGAGGATAATTGTTTGACAAACCATTTCTGTTTTCTGTTTGTTTTTTTGTTTTTTTTTTTCATTTTTTTATTTCCTTTTTCAGCACATGCCACATGAGACTTTGATTATAAAAGTACCTGAAATAATTGCTAGAATATCAGCATGCATAGCTGTTTGGTATGTACACGTATTTACAGTGATGAAGAGCTGACAGCGAGCTGGACATTTTTACAACTCTTGAATGATGACTAGGGATTTTATGGCACTCTTTAAAAAAAAAAAAAGAAAGAAAAAAAGAAAAACTTTATGCATGCAGAGATCATTTAACACAACCTTTGTACATGAGAAAACAAAAGCGAAGGCTATCACTCTTACCCATTATCATCCTCACTGTTTTTAGCAGCTCTGCTACATACAGTAGATACTCGGTCTATACTGTGAGCACACAGGGTAGGAGGTGTTGGCATACATGTGGTCGGATACGGGGTAAATACCATGAAGGGTCTGTGGATCATAGCACTACAGGCCTATTGGGAGAACATTGGGTAACAAAGGGGTCTACATCTGTGCCAACTACGTACCGTCACCCAACACGAGACTCAGTACTGATGGGGATGATTATTAACTTACATTATGTACAATAAATACAGTCAGTTCAGTGGGTGCACTCTGGGGCTTAGAGGTGGCTTATTATATCGATCTAAATACTTAAGGAACAAAAAACACCCTTAACGGTGCCAAAGTTCCCAGAACCAATTCTGTCACCTGATGAGGTCTTTAAAAAATGAAATACACTTTTAACCTCCACTATTTATTGCAAACTAACACTGTTAATCTGGATGTCTTGCGTGAGGTTTTCATACAGTGTAAAAAAGTAAATGTCAGCACTGGAAGACTTGAATGGATTGATCAGGAACGATTGCAGTCAGACTTATTGCAGTCGCTTAAAGCTAAAATGTGATTTTTTTTCCATTTAATTAATCACCTTTCTGTCTTTGTTTCGTTTGGAATTTTACTTTATGAGCTTGAATGTGTATTTGATCTTCATTTCAGTTGCTTTGGCTTGATTTCAGTATTGCTGCAGAAATTACCAAAATGTTTTTTTTTTTTTTTTTCTGTATTTGATCGTAAGTTTAAAAACTAAATAAAATAACCCTCTTTGTGATAACAAATGCCCACCGTGGGCATGCACAGATAAACAGGACAACAAAAACATTTACATTTACACTTTTTACACCAATATACACAGAGCACTAGAATACCACTCCCCCACCCCCTCTCTTTTTTTTCCTCTCTCTCTCTGTGTCTCTCTCTCTGCTAAACAGGGCTGTGAGTGATAAATGGCAGCGGTGGGTGGCTCTGCATGTTAATGTGCTATCTCATAAAGCTTATCGCACCAGAGGGGTCACCGAGGTCAAGTGGCATGAGGTTGAGCATGAAGAGCAGAAAGAGCACTAAGATAGAGCTCCTTTCGTTCTGCCTGACGGAGCAACATCACCTGAACGGCTGTGCTAAACATAGAGCCAAACGTAGGGTTTCTCATCAGGCCTATTACTGTTCCACTGTTGAAGCAGACGGGAAGTAATGTTTGGATGCCCGCTCTCTGTGGATCAATCACAGATCCATATTTAGCAGAGAAGCTATTGAGAGGGATATGAGAAACGTAGATGGAAATGAAGACGAGGTGCGGCCCTCTAATAAAGCAAAAATGAGATGTCCTCCGCTCTCTGTAGCTGGCAAAGCTGTAATTCAGCCAGCGATTACTGCAACAAAGTCGTGTAAGCTGTCCACTAACTCTGCACCAGCATGCTAGGCAGTTCCCAGTGAATCAAGGTTTGCTGGGACTTAGCAGCATCTTCGTCCAGCTTTCCAAATCTCCTTGGAAAAGACGAGACTGGTGCTTTGAGAAAGGGTTAAAGCGCTTTAGAGCGGCTTCTCCTCCATCTCAATCCATTGTTTGGCTATGGGACAGCAGCATACTAGCCTAGTGCTGAAATCACACTCCAACCCCATTAGTGATGGATAATCTCAGTCACGCTAGTCTTCACCCAGCTTCATTACAGAACGCATTAGCACTCCTGTGCACTCTACTGTAATGGAGTATGAGCGCTAGTCTGGAGAGTGTTTGCGCTGTTACAATCAAGCAGAGGTGAAAACAAGGGCGCACGAAGAGGCAATTCAGGAGCAGAGGCGGTTCTGTACACGAACTTTCCCAAACTTTTCCACCCGTTAAACGTCCAAACAGAGTTAGAGTGATCTGTTTTGTTATTTCTGCATATATCTGCATGTCTGTACGTCTTTTTTTATGCCTTTGTTCAGAGAAGTGACAGTGTAAAATGCTATGTGCAGTACAAGCCCTAGCTCAGGCCTGGACGCAGAGAGCTGCTGACAGTTCCCTTAACAAAGAGAGGATAGGTGGGGTAAGGAAGAGAGGCTGAGAGTGAGAGAGGGGTAATTTATTAACTTCCTCTAACCTCTCTCTCCGCCCGCGCGCTACAGCCTGACAAATGGCCTTGTGGAACAGTATGATGGTCCCTTATTACCTGCGCTCCCTTTGCTTAATCCAAAAACAAGATTTCCAGGCCAGTCGCACATACAGTAAAGAGATTGATGAAGTGGCCTTGTCTGCATGGCGTGTAAATATTTGGCCATGTGGGGGTGGAATGGTGGGGTTGGGTGCTGGTAACAGGGGTGATGAAGACAGTCAGGCGAGCTGACAAGTGTGTAGGATGAGAAATAAGGCTACATATTTACCCTTCCTATCATTAAATTCATTTTGCCGTTATGTATTTTTTTACTGTGGTCAGCGGATTTACGATTCTTATGATTTAGTCCAGTTTGTAGTTGCAATTTAAAGCAAAAAAAAAAATCATAAAAAATTCCTTTAGTAAACTTTGCCAAACGATGCAAACTTTAAGGACTAGAGAATTTTTTCTTCTCTTTCTTCTTTCCTGTTTTTAAAACTTAAGTTGAAAGAAGGCAGTGCTTTCTGCATATCACATTATTAAATGTAATTACCAGATGAGTAAATACTGTTGGGCTCGGCTCTGCATATTGAATAGTATGCCGGCATGTGTTAGCAAAGATTGAGTGACATTTTATATCCTTTCATATTTCCACCTTCAAATGTGTATTAACTTATCACTCCAAAAGCAGGTAAGACTCAGGAAGATGCATCCTTTTGATGTCATGTTTATTGACGCACTAACCAAAGGAACGTGCGACATCTGCGTACTTCAAAAGGCATTCGGTTTAACACACACACACACACAAATCACATTTCGTTCCGGAGGAGGGAATGAAGTTTGCTCACCAAATTTCTGGCTACGGCCTTGGCTTTCTTCCCACAAGCACTGTGTGTGTGTGTGTGTGTGTGTGTGTGTGTGTGTGTGTGTGTGTGTGTCTAACGAGCACTCTGTCGCAGGATTCACCAGCTTGGGCTACAGCTGTTGATTCGTTCGCTTAAATGAGGCTGAGTCTTTGTACTGTGCGAGTGTGTGTATGTGTGTGTATGTGCACGCGCTAAAGCTAGCATTTAAAGAGCTGGGCGTCAGTGCACGATTCTCTCAATGCCTGCCAGCCGATTGCTCCTAAATGTTGGCCTGCACTTTTCAGCTGTGTGCGCACAGAACCCGGCGCTATTTGAAGATAAAGAACAGGCCCATTTCATGTGTCTCCTATAGAAGTCAACTTTTTGCTGGAGTTGCCTGTGAAGCCACGGCGACAGCTTTCTACAGCAAAAGTGGGGAGGAGGCATGAAAGAAGAGGGTGCGAGCGTTTGAGCTAGTCGTCTGCTCTAATTCTCTCTGACATGTTTTTCTTTAACCCCCCCCCCCACCCGCTCAAAAAAAAAAAAAGAAACAGTCCAAACCCACAGGCCAGCCAGACCCTCCAGTGCAATTAGCCCGCTAAAGCACATGGAAGACAAGCCATGTTTTTAGAAGTGGATGGGTGGACAGTGATTTGTTTATGGTGTGGACAGTAGAATGGAGACAAATTCTTACCAGAAGTATATGGGCACGTGACTAGTTTCTTTATGCTAGCGTATTAGTGTTGTTGTGCGGACTGGGAGAAAACAAACAGGTAATTATGACTGAGAGGGGAGAGAGACACACAGCTATGTTTGACCCTGATGTGTGTTTATAGTGATATTCTTCATTACTCAAGGGCCTGCTCAGTGTTAGAGAGTGTTAGAGAGGGAAGAGCCTTTCCTATAACACGTTGCCGTTTCAATTCAGCCAGCTAATTCATCAGCTTATCTGAAAGAAGTTTTTGTGTGAAGCTATTCTGCAGTTGTAGGATGTTTAGTATGCGTATTGTTTTTTAAGCTGGTTTTAGCTATTGGTCCTGTGTGTGTGTGTGTGTGTGTGTGTGTGTGTGTGTGTGTGCGCCATGTGTGTAGCAGTAATATGTAAAAATTCTTTCAGTATGAGCTGAATGGACAGTTCTTGAAGACTCTCTGTTCTGTACTAGGCAACACTTACTGAAAAGACAACGATCCTCCTATGTACAGTGTATACATCTGTACATCGTTTGTGTGCGTGAGTGTGTGTATGTGTGTGGACTTGGCAGGAATGCAGCAAGGAAATAAAAAGCCTGCCAAATCATCCTCAATTACAGCGTTTCCTCCCTGGAATACATAAAAAAACACAGAGTGTGTGATGTGACTAATTTTTCGTTGGTGTTGCCATTTCTTGCATAAAGACGTGTCGCACTCCACCATAAAATGCATTTACAGAATTTCTCGCCATTTATTACCACTCTCCCCTAAAGAACTTCAAGTCGGCTCAGTTTATGGACTAGGATTTTGTGAGTCATCTACATGATAGCATGCAGGTTCGTAAAGCTGTGTCCTCTGTACACTGTGTACAGCGAAGTCAGAAAGTTCACACAGCCTTTGTCCTCAGGTATGTGAGGCTGTGGCTGACCGTGAGTCTGAATGAGGTTCAGATGTCTTTCTTTAGCCACACTATAATGTTCTGTAGGTGCTTTGTTGCCTTGTGTTCTGACATCACGGTTCTTGTTCTTGTGTGTTTTCACAGCAACAGGGTGCAGCCACCACTGTGTATTGCGCAGTGGCCCCGGAGCTGGAGGGACTGGGAGGGATGTACTTCAACAACTGCTTCCGCTGTCTTCCGTCTCCCCAGGCTCAGGAGCCGTCTGCTGCCCTCGGCCTGTGGGAGCTGAGTGAGAGGCTGATCCAGGAGAGATCCACCAGCCCTCAGCCAGTGTGACCAAATGACCCAATGGCCCCGTGACCCATGACACCCCACCATCCCCCGCTTGTGGGTCACTTGCACCAACGCAGTGTTCCTTCACTGTGGAACACTTTAGGGGACTGTGATATACATAAAAAAGAGAGAACAAAAGGAAATATACAGTAGACTGCCTGATACTGTACAAAAAAGCTGCCAAATTCAGCCACAGCCACCTTCCATTTCCCAATCTGTATTGGTGTCACTGTCTGACACAGCCAAGGGCGGAGATTGAAATGGTAGACAGTGTTTCATACCGTTCCTCTATGTAATTTCCACAACTTTCATCCACATAAGCTAGCTCTAAGAACACTGTACACTGTTCCCTAAACAACTAACACCAAGGCCGCTTGTTAGGGGCTCTAAATCAACTAATATGGTCTTGAAAATAGAATGTCGTCTTAAGTGTGGAACTCACTCAATCTACACAAATATTTATCTAAACTGTTGGGACTTACAATACTCATCATTGTCCATTCATTTGAGTAAATGTGTGCACTAAAGGTACAAAGACGTAGTGGAGGAAGTGTGAGTGAGAGCAGTTTTCTATTTACAGATACAACCACTGTAAATCCCTAAGAATCAGTCAATATAGATACGCTGTACATGATATACATAGAGTGCTGTTCTAATGCGCTTACGTTTCTGAATAGTAGTAGGATTCGTAACCTCATCTGCCTGGAGGCTCCAGATCCAAACTGTGTTGAAGTTTTACAAAATGCTATGCTAATGCTAATTACAATGAAGCAGCATCTCTGAGGAAAACAGGAGGGCCAGTGCTGGCTGAGGGAAAAAGTCTTGCAGTCTTAAGAAATTTCTGGTGGAATTTTTTCTTTTGAGCTCTTTTTTAATTGTCCCTTTTCTTTAATGTGTTGTTTTTCGGTTCCCCTGTAGACGGTGGACTTCATTTGTTTATTTCAATGAGGGCACTGTCTGTATGTCTATTGGTTTCCAAAGAAGGAATATCAGCAGAAGGAGAGAGGATGGTGAAGACTGAAGAATGGCACCAGGATTGATCCTTTTTCCCTCTCTGTTTTCTTGCATTTCTCCCTCTTCTGTTTCTTTCAAAGGGGTTTGACTTTGGAGAGGTTGTGCTTTATGGCAGTCTTGGTGCCATGGGTCAATCTAAGCCATAAGCATTCCAGTGTAACAGGACCTGGAAATAGGAGAGACAGAGGGTATAGTAGAAAGAGGAGAGAAAACAGACAAAGATTTTTTT
The DNA here is from genome assembly GCA_037577275.1 of Bryconaethiops microstoma. NCBI lineage: Eukaryota > Metazoa > Chordata > Actinopteri > Characiformes > Alestidae > Bryconaethiops > Bryconaethiops microstoma. The sequence goes on from JBBJLS010000128.1 coordinate 12,224,887, forward strand.
TGTTTGATTCAGTAGATTTTTTTGTATTGGTGTTGTACTTTCTCAATAAATGTGTATGAAATATGAGTGATTTTGTTTAATTGAATATGCATACATTTTAATGTATATAAGTCTATGTTGATTATCTTTCATAGTTAAAGGCCATTAAGAGTTGCCTCCTCAGCGCTTGCAGGAGGGTAGACATTGTCTGGGCAAACTTAATGAAACGAGAAACTTAAAGAAAAAAAAGTGTCTTGAGAAAGTATTGGGCCACCACAAAACACAAAAGCATCATCAAAGTCTCTGAAACTGTGCTTTAAACAATGGAATAACATTCTTCCAAATAATATTCCCTTAACTGGTGTTATAATGGTGGTAGATTCTCTCATAGGTGTTTAATATAATTGCGATCTGATGTGAAGACAATAGCATATGCCTTACATCGTTTTTATATCAATCAAACTATTCAGTGATCGCTTGTGTCCTGTAGATGAGGCATGGGGACGTCCTGGATGATAGAATAATTATAACCTGTAACATGCTTTTGGTGTACAGCACACATGCTCTTACCCACTTCAGAAAAACACATCATGTTTTCCATGTGGTTTTTACCACTGAACTCTCAAATGTGTCTTTGTTATGAGGGGTTTATACACTGCTGCCCTACCACAAAAATCCATCTTTATGCGATTGTTCTGATTACATCCTGCAGTGACATTCTCAGTCATGGAAGGAACAGCTGCTCTTCTCTTTTCTATAAATATCACACATAAATCACAAACATTACAATCAATTTCCACCCCAAGTTACTGATGACTTTCACACAGTCTCCTATCATGCCTGTATGCTTGTTATATTTCTCTGATCATTTATTCTGTTTTTTCCATTGTCACCTGTGTGTATATGTACATAAAGCATTAATTTTTTACTAAAAGAGTTTTACTAAACCTCTTGTAAAGAGATCTTTTATGTTTGGCAAGTATGCCAAACAAATCTCTCAAAATAACAGTCTTGATTAGTTTCACTTTATCCCAGTTCTATTTTATGCAGGCCATGGAATCTGCAGTGAATTACTTTCTGTTTGCAGTACACACTCAACAGCCATTTTAGATGGCTCTTTTCAACAACAAATGTGGCCTTGTTCAGAGTGTAAAACTCGGGAAACTCATCCACCATTACAAACTGAAAACAGCCTTACTGAGGAATGGCCAGAGCAGGCAGTGACCTGCAGTGGTGTGTATTTGTGCGTGCACTGGTCAGTCAGTCAGGGCTCAGAGAGCTGAGCCGCTCTGACAGCATGCAGACCCTCACGCCCTGCCTGTGTGTTTAGCAGTGCTTTGACCATGACCCGGAACAACTCCATAAACAAACCGCCTGTCACACACATTACTCGCTCCAGCAGAGTAATTGACACATCGAGAAACCAATCATACGGCAGAGCTGACCTGTATTTTCGTGCTTGGGCAGCCGGTGGAATCAATAGTGCACACAGGCAACCAGGCCCAGACACAGGGAAAACTTGACATACAGTCAGAGCTGCAGGACAGCAGAGAGAAATTTTACACTATAATGCACTTAAACACAGCCATAATGTCCCATTTTCAAAGCAACAATCAGGATTGCGGTCCTGAATAAGTATATGTACATGTGCTTACATAACAGTACAATACAGAATACAAAGTAAACAAAAATGCACTGGGTTTCAGCCTAGAACAGGAAAACCATCTGCCTTTGTTCAACGGAACCGCCTGGGAAACCATTTCTCTCTAGTTTCTTTCTTTCTCTCTAGATCTCTCCCTGTCCTTCTGTAGCTTTTTTTTTCTTTTTATCTCCTAGGGTTCTCTCACACTCACTCACTTTCTTTCTCATTTGATCTCTCTCATTCTTTCTCTCTCCCAATTTCCCTGTCTTACTTTCTTTCCCTTTCTGTCTCTCTTTGCCTCTAGATCTATCTCATTCTCTCCAAATCTCTCTCTCTCTCTATCTCTCTCTCTCTGTCTCCTTGCATTGTGTAATATGCACTCAGGTTGCATGTCTCCTGTGGCCTACCTCTGTTCTTCACTCACACTCACACACAAACACAAGCAAACTGTGATGTAACACAGAGACAGCACACAAACCAGTGCCGCTTTGACTTCAGCCATTCAACAGATGGCCGGGTTGTTCTAAGAAAAGGTGGAGTGTGTATTTGGGTTTGACTTTCCATGCCAGGTAAGCAGCAAACAAGAGAGCCGAACGGTCTTCACTAATAAATGATCATGTGACCTTTAACCCTCAACCATTTGTACATATGTCAGAGCAGATTCTGATTTAATTCTTCCTCCTCCCTGTTCCTTTTGCTTTTCTGCATCTCTGTGTCTCCCTGCAGAGAGGAGAGGGAATAGAGGCTGGAAAGGTAGTAAAAATGTCACTGGGTAATGAATGTGCTCATGAGAGGGAGAAAGGGAGAGATGAGGATGTGAGATGTTGCTTGTTTTTTGGTGTGATACTGGGAGGTTACCTAATGGTGTGAGGTATGTAAAGCTATAGTGGAAGTATGTGTGTCTGAAGGCGTGTGTGTGGTAAGCTATTGGTCAGACGCGCTGCTGGATAAGGGCAGATAAAGGGTGAGCACAGCTGTGGCGGCTCTGGGCCAGCCAGGTGTCACACACTGTATTGTTTGCCAATGGCCTGAACATAGATATGAAATCTCCCAGTCCCAGTGCCCACCCTTACATTCCCTACCCCCACTTTTACTCTCTCGCTCACTGGCTCACTCTTACACCAGACTTTGTTGTAAAAATTTCCACACTTTGGAGGATGTAGTTTTTATCAGCTCCCTGAAGGCTGACCCTGAGCCAAGACTAAAAATCTCTTGACCTACAAGAGAACCAAACGGTTTACAAATGTGCATTAAACGGCTCCCAGGGACAAACAAAACGTAGAAAGCAAAAGCCAGTAAATGAATCTTGACAGTTTGTCACAGGTGACAAGGAGCTGGAGCGTGAGCTCTGTGTCTGAGGGGCCGGCGAGAAGGCATTGTGCCATTGTGTGCTGGTGTCTGGCTGTGTGTGTGTCTCTCTCTGTAACTGTTTTTCTCCCTGCCGGTCAGTCTGTGAGGCTGCTAAGTTGAGCAAGAGCAATCATCCAGCTGCTCCCAGCATAAACACCCATTTCAACCAGCCATCTCCGGGCACAGTCTGGTATAAAAAAATAACCTCATCTCTGCCTCAGCCGCAGCGAATCAACCAGACATGCCCTAAAAGAGACCTTCGTATTTAGGCATGTTAAAGTGCACTGATGCATTGTGACACCTTGATCAAAAGATGGCAATTCAACTGCATTGATTCTAGAATGTTAGAATTGATTAAAATAAATTAGGTGCACATTAGAAGCTTGGTGTATTATTATTCTTTTTTTGTCTAGATCCCCCCTCTGTTTAAACAGATGCTTCAGTTTCATTTGTGTTCGATATATTTTTAAAGGTAATTTAAAATCATGCCGAAATAATTTAATCAAAATGTGAGATTGTATTATGAACTGAATCATTGCGTCTTAGAATCGATGTGAGGTGAGAGAATTACACCCTTATTTTTTTTATAATAATGATGATTCTGCACATTTTTTATCTAACACACCTTACCCAGCACATGAGGGGGATGCTCATTTAGTTAAGGTGTTGATTCAGGTGTGCTAGATGCAAGGAAACGCAAGCATTTGCTGGATAAAAGTTTGTATTGTACAATATGTAACTCATCCATGCAATGCACTGTATTAAACAAATGTGTGTTAAAAGGGTGGAAGAAGAATGTGGACAGACACTTTGTTCCTTTAAGAGGGGAGAATCACTAAGCAGTAGTAACATTTCCTCAGTCTCTTTGACCACCTTTTTGGCTCACTGTGCGTGAAGGGGTCAATATTCGGCCAAGTCAAAGCAGTGTAATGGCTAAGGTTCCTGATTGATTGGCAATGGGAGCCAGACATTGATGACCAAGAGGATGGTCAATGTCAGCAGAGTCAGCCAGCTCCAGAGAGGCCAGAGCATGGAGGCCCATTGTCCAAAGGGAGGACAGAAAAGCCCCAACCCCCACATTCAGTTAGCAAGGAGCAAAGAGGGAAGCTGTTCGACACCATGGGTGAATGCTTCACTTTAAACTAATCTGTGAAATAAAAAATCCTCTCTTTATGCACTGTAAGTGCAGCTGCATGCTGATCTCAGGTCAGCACAAAAGCTCTGCTTTTACAGATGCCTTACAGTACTGCTAAAGATTTCTTTTGTGTTTGAGGCACTGAGGGATTCATGAGGGGATGTTTTTTTTTCTTTCAGCGGAAGCTGGCAGTCCTCCGAGGTCTCCCCCACAAAGCCTTATTGATCACTGTATCGAAATCATTTGATAGTTAATCAATACATTTTCTTTCACCACCGTGCAAGAATAGAGCCGTTTTTCAAAGACCAACCTTGAACCTGTGTGCAGGAAAGCCTCTTACACACACACACACACACACACACACACACACACACAAACACACACACACACACACAAGGGCCTCTAGTCCTGATGCAATGACAGAACCTTGGGATATCATGAGTGTGATTTTGTGTCATATCATCATAACCATCTCAGTCTTGGTACTGGAGTTCCTTTGTCCTATATGTGTTATTATTTTCCCTATTCTGCCTAACTTGACTCAACTAATCATCTCATTAATAAGCCCTTAACCTTAACAGACAATCAGCTCATTAGCAAGGTTTGGGCTATGTAGCACCAGTCACTTACATTTATCTTGAAATGTTTATTTTCAATGAGTTGAATTGTAGTGTGTAACACTGTAAAAACACAATGTGTGTCTTTAGAGAACTGCTGCACTTTATCCAGTCTATAACTGATGCACAAGTGCAGGTCAGATGCTGCTGTGTTGAGTACAGAGTGGACGAGAGGATGGACGAGGCATTCTGAGGTTACAATGCCTTGCCACTGACACCTCTGTAAGTGTGTATCAGATATAGTTTGTACTGCTGTCTGTGTAACCAAAAGCCACTTATTTCAAACACACTCTAAATCTACCTAATCTTCCCCCTCTTAGAGTGACACGCTCAATCTTCTTCCGTCTCTCTTGCACCGCTCATTTAAACAGAGAGGAGACTGTGTGTGTGTGTGTGTGTGTGTGTGTGTGTGTGTGTGTCTAAATGATAGAAAAAGTCAAAAAGGGGGGGGGGGGGGAATAATAACATAATGTCCTATACCAAAGCCATCATTAGTGCTTATTACTAACAGACAGTAAATGTCGTGCTGCCCTCTGACCTGTGTGGATTCTCTCCAGCCTAATCAAACAGCGCATCAACAGCTTCTTCTGCTCCACATCTGTGGATCTATGGGCCAAGCAAGCTGTACAGCCATGCTGTAGACCAGGTGCTTAATATCTGCACTTTGTGGAGCAATTACAGCACCAAAATGAGCTTTTAATTCCACTTTATTGGCCCAGTATTGCGGCTGGTGTTTAGATTTCTTTTTTTTTTAAATATCATAATTAGCTTTGAATAGACTGGTCGACCTCATTCCGCTCCACAATACCCAATGGCTTTAGCAATGCTCGCTTGTGGTGAAGCTGTGGGTTTGTGGAAATGGCTCTGTTGCTCCAAAGCGTGACTGTAATAGCACAATTGAAAGCTTTGAGACAGCTGGCTACAACCACTTACTACTAGCTGCCGAGAATAAGTGTTGCCAAAAATAAGAAACAGACATTATATTGCGGTATTTTGGGTTTTATATTATTGTTTCAGTGTCGTGGGAACATTCAGGTTGATCACTGAGTTGTAATAGAGTTGATAAAGCTACAAAGAAAGTTGTTATGTTTTGTTCTGATCCTAGAAGCATATAATGTGGGTGATCAATGTTCTCTACTGTGAGTATATTTGGTGTATTATGCTTTTGAAATTAATATTGGCTGGAGGAAAATAATTACGGCTTATCTTAAAAGTTTCATTGGATTAGTGACCTGCGAAATGCCAAAGTGTGTAGATATTTTTAACGATTCCAATCAGTCCTATCGCTCTCAGAGGATACACTCAATAGATACGTGCAAGCGGCAAAATTTATCATCCAACTGCCAACTATAAACTACCATCTCTCCAGCTCAGAGATTAGCATGTGATTAAAAAGTAGGTCAATATTTATTAGGTGCTGTTATAAAGTCAATGTTAGTTCTATGAGATCCAGTGGCTGACTCTTGTGGGCTTTATGACTTTGCTGATAGATTTTTAGGCTCATTATGCATATTGACAATTTGTTAATGAGAAAAAAAGTCTCAATTCCGCTCACCAACAAAAATTTCTCTATAGCACAGTGATTGCATTTTGGAGTTGTGTGTTCCTCAGCATCTGCTGCATGAGTATATGTAGATATACAGAGCTGTGCAGATCTATGTATATATACACATTCATATATATCACTGTCCCCAGTCTTTCTTTTAAACATATCAGATTCTCTTTACTTTGTGAATGAAACTTTCTTGAGGAATGAACCAGCTGAAGAATTCTCCATTGTTTTTGTATTAAAGAGGCTGTACATTAACTGACATTAGAAGCAGAGAACTCCTTGCCTTATTGCTTTGTCCTGTAAAGGTACCCTTGTGGAGATCAATTTTTTGGACAGTGATGATGTATGTAGTGTATATTAGAGCGTAATATTTTTTGTTATGTGAGTGCACTAGAGTTAAGCATGTGAGCAGGGACATTATTTTAGGAATTTACTGCTATCCACACTTGTCACTCTGGGTGTAATATTCCACATGCTTTGACACTCTGCTTAGACACACTGACCTTGTGAACCTTGAGTTATTCCACTCTTCCTTTGTGCCGAAGATGAGGAGCGAGGGAGCAAAAGAGAGGAGAGAGGGGTCGCACATGCCACAGCTTTCAAACAGCAGGAAAAACGAGCACTTGAGCTGAAGTACAATTATCCCTCTCTGTCTGAAGATTCATCACAAGAAGAGAGAGAGAGACACAGGGGCGAGGAGAGAGAGAGAAAGAGAGAGGGAGGAAAGGGAAAAGAGAGAAAGAGAGAGAGTGACAGCAGGTAGAGAGGAGGTGCTTGAAATACTGGGGATGAAAGAGAGTGGTGGGGGTTACAATGAATGAGGGGGTAAAATGAGAGAAAAAAAGGGAGAGAAAGAGAGAGACAGCAAACGAAGCAGAGACAGAGAAGGGGAAAGGAGGGAGTGGGCTAAAAATTAATGTGAGGAAAGAAAAAGAAAGGAGGAGAGCAAAGGGGCTTGAAAAACGGGATGGGAGAGCAGGAAAGCGAGGGAGCGGATGGAACAGGACAGGAGCGAGAGAATGAGGGAGAGGTAGGGAGGTAAAAAGGAGGGAGAAGAAAGAGGATTTGTCAGTGTGCTTTAGAGTACGGCTCAGAGCTTAAGGCTGAGGTGGCAGTAATGAAACATTCATAATCGGCACAGACACGCTCCAACACACTCGCTGACACACTGTTTAACCAGCGCTGCCACTCCAAGGTCACACACACATACACACCTGAGCGTGTGAGAGAACAGCCGGACTCACACACCATGCACACACACACCGCCAGCTGCAGAAACTCTGGTTCACTCCCCAAAACCAGTAACCTGAAACATTCTCTAGCACCTACAATACATATCGGCTTATGGGATACAGTGATCCAACGGAGCAAACATGATCTCATCATAGCCAATTATATAGGAAAGATCCTCCATAATGCAGTGGTCAGTATGAGCTGCTGTAAACTCTCTTTGGGTCAAGCTGTGTGTGTGCGTGCGTGTGTGCGTGTGCGTGTGTGTGTGCGTGCGTGCGTGCGTGCGTGCGTGCGTGTGTGTGTGTGTGTGTGTGAGACTCTGACAATGTCACTGGCTCCTCATTAGAGTGCAGGTTAACAGCCACCTACAGCCGCCATGTTAGGTTGGAAAGCTCATTTTTCTCCACCTTTTAAAGTTGAACCACCACACCAATCGATAGCTATCAAAAGTATTACATAAATAGATTTGTCACAGGCACATAAAGGACTAGCAATTTAATCCAGCTTGTTAAGGCTGCCAGAGAGAATAGATCTCCCTCTCTCTCTCCCTTTCTCTCTCTGTCTGTCTATCTGTCTCTCTTACTCTTTCTCTGTTTTCCTCTCACCCTCTCTTTCTTTCTCTCCCCCTCTCTGTCTGTCTATCTCTCTCTCTCTTACTCTTTCTCTCCCCTTCCCTTTCACCCCCTTATTCTTTGTCTGTCCGTCTGTCCGTCTGTCTGTCTCTCTCACAGACCCAGGACCAAATATTTGATTTGAAACCAAATGATGCAAAGCTGAGGTGTGGGACAAGGGGAGTGTGTGTGTGTGTGTGTGTGTGTGTGTGTGTGTGTGTGTGTGTGTGTGTGCGCATATGTGTGAGAGAGAAAGGGGAGGGGAAAAAAGCGAAAGAGGAAAACATATATGTATGTATAGACA
>JBBJLS010000128.1:12283808-12288808 GCA_037577275.1 Bryconaethiops microstoma
GAGTCCCTAAAGGAGTAGCTAATTTCACGTGTCGAAGAACTGAATCACCTATAACCAGAGCACTTCGAACAGGCTTCACAGCTGGTGCTTCACTGAGGAGGGCAAACCTGTTTGACATGCAAACGGGAGAAGGAGAGTGGTGCTCGCGTGGGGAAGCTCTCCCACGAGGTATTCGACTATGCCGCCAAATCATCACCCAATTGCCCTGATGCGGGGGCTCTACAGCCGGAGTCAGGGGCGAGCTATCTTCCCCCTAAGGAACCCGGACTGGCTAGCAACACACCTGACGCTCGTCTCCTATCCCTAGTTAAAGTCCGGATGCGCTCCTCTAACTCTGAAACCTTTTCTGTTTGATACGTAACTAACGTACACTTCACACAAGTAAACGTTACGCTAGTGCTAGAGCTAGTGATGGAGAGAGGGGCTGAACTAAACATGCCACACTCCATGCAGAGAAGGCTCTCGCCAAACTCCATACTGAAACTTATCAGACCGTTTATCAGACCAGTCGTCTCTCGTCAGTGGGCTGGTGACATTGTAGACCGATGGAAATAGTTTAATAATCGTCCAAAACATTAAGTTAACTAGAAGTTATAATTAGCGGCTAAAACAGAAGTACAAACACGCCAAGAGCACGCTGGGGAGCACCGGCGGCAAGACAAGAAGTGTATCATTTTTAAAATGTATTTTAAAAAGTACATTTTAGGTGAAAATCTTCTCTGAAAACCATCCAAAACAGTGTCTCAAGCATCAGGCAGTGCTTTTGTAGTAAGTAGTAGTACACAGTAACTTTCTGTGATATAGCTTTTAGAGATATTAAACTCTTCCAGATGTCTGGTTCCATTCACCATCACTTTAAACAAATCTTGACTTTTCTAATCCAAAATTGTCTCTAGAATGGAGCATTGCACATCAAACCACCCTGAATGACTTTGTGTACATCTTAACCTTTTAATTATGCAGAACACTTTAAAATTAGGTGCCGTTTAAACAGTCTAGTTATGACTAAAACTAAGCAACATGGGTTAAGTCCTGAGCATGATTAAATGCACAAATAACTCTACAAACCAATCTCTGCAAAGCCGTAACTCTCACAATTCTTCTGAACTGACCCTCCACCATGGATATGAAAAAACACACACAGTGTAATCTCCTAGCAGCCTATTAGGCCTAACAGGATAGGAAGAAAGAAGCTTGCTCTACAAATACAGTTTTAAAATGAGAAGCTTTATCAAATGTGTATGGGATGAAGATTAAAGAGAAGCACTATTCCTGCACTACAGGGTAGGTGAATCTGTAATTATTTGCATTTTAAGGATAACGTTTAGTGCGCCCATTAGATAAGAGCAGGAACAGGCTGCCCATTCATAAAACGCTGCTGTGGACGCTGACTTTTAAAATACATCCATGTTTTTCATCCTATGGATTCTCTCCTTATCTAATGGTTTTAGCTTGTTTTATGTGGCATTAATCTAGACTAGAGGTGTTGAACTCCAGTCCTGGAGGGCCGTGGTCCAGCACGTTATGGTAATTTCCCTGCTCAGAAACACCTGGATCACCTCACCAATTAAATGTCAGGTTTAGTGAATGTGTTTGAGGAGGAGAACCATCAAACTGCTGGACACACGAGTTTGACACCCCTGGTCTAGACAGTCAACAAAGAAAGACTTTAATAGCCTGGTACACCCGTTAGTTAGCTAAATTAGTCACATACTAGATGTGTTACATATGATTTTTAATTGATGACACAGTGTTCCATACTATTGTGTCTTCTGTTCACTCTCCCTTCCAAACTCTTTGGATATTAGAATTAGAATCAGAATCAGAATCAGAAAACATTACTGACCATGGAGGAAACTGCTTGTACTATGACTGCACAGACCCAGAGAGACACAAAGACGCAGATACAAGAACAATTTAGAAAATACTGTAAGTCAAAATAAAACTCAGAAATACTCTAAAATGTTTGGTAGTAAATACACTATGATATGTCCACAAAATGCTTTGGTCAGTAAGGGGGTTATTAAAAGGATATTAAAAGACATGTGAAATGTGCACTCATTTTCCAATCAACCCAGGCATAGTCAATCAGCAGCGACATGTTTTGAGTACAAACATTGTTAACAAATGCTAGAAGAGCTGAATGTGAGTTGAGTGGGTTCAGAGAAGTTTTGGGAACGAATTTATGGAAACAAATTCGGTCACCATTGACTTTGAGCGTGTGTTAGCAATGTTAGCCTCATAACGCCAATTTAAATATTGAACATTTAAAGTGTACAAAAAAACACATGTACAAAAATCTAAATATGAATAATATGATAATGATAATAAAACTCGAAAAATAGTCACAAATGTGCACAAACGATGTGTTGGTATTTTTAGTGCGACACAATAAACAGGTAAATTTTGGGCAAACATGTTTTACTCAGCTGTGTACATCAGAGGTAAAGGGAAAACTGGGTAATATGTTTTTGCCAAACTATTCCATTAAGTCTACAAATTATAATGGTGCTCTCAACTCAACTTGGAAGATGGCAGTCAAAGCTCAGAATGAAATCTAGTGTGTACTGGCAATGTACTTCATGATATTTTTTCTCTTTCAAAAGTAGACCTTCATGGTCAGTGTCATAGATTTAACCACCTACTGTGTCTGTATATTGATTGATCTGAAGCTGTGTGAGCAGTAATGCTGAATTGACATCAGATACTGAACTTGGTGTTGAGGATGCCATCCTGGAATTCCCAGTTGAGGGAACATCCTCTTTTTCTAAGCTGAAAATGACAGTTTACTATCTCTGGTCAAGCAGGGCAGCCGGTGGTTAGAGTGTTGGCCCTGCAATCAGAGGGTGGTGTGTTCGAATCCCGACTGCTAGTGTCACCACTGAGGTTCCCTTGAGTAAGGTACCGTCCCCACACACTGCTCCCCGGGCTCCCTCGTTGGTGGCAGCCCCCTGCTTCACTTGGTGAATGGATTAAATGCAGAGAAAGAATTTCACACTGTGTGCTGTGCTGTGGTGTGTTCATGCATGACTGTGAGGGGCCACTTTACTTTAGCAAAGCATAAGCTCAACACATGAAAATCTGGAGTATGGACACTTGTCAAAAGCACCCGTGCGTGCTTAGTTACAGTTGCTAAGCTAAAATTGGCCAGTTGGTGTTTAGGAGCAGGTTTTAGCACTAGCTGGGGTGGGGTTAAGGGAAGCCTGGCCAACGACTGACACATTTCTCAACCAATTGGTGCGCTTAGAGGACACACTACCACAGAGCTCGGGAAAAAGATGTGATCCTCAAGGGTGAGAATAATTTGTTTTGCCCTCCTCCTCACTTGCCTTAGGTAACTGCCTACTTGGCTTATATAAATGCACTGGCCCTGTCAGTAATTCTGCCTTTGTTGACTGCCTTCTCTCAAAGACGATGAGTGTGGCTTTAGAATCTGCTTGAAAAAGCCTAGCACTAGTCATTATTAAGGTTAAAATGCAGCCAGATGAAGACTCTGACACGGAGACCCTGGCTGCTGTTAACAGGCTCTCTTTAACTGGTTTACTCTACATTATCTGTAATTGAGCTATTGTCAACCCTCATTAGATCAGGCTGATCAGGTCAGCAGAGCCAGCAGAACAGACTCCGTCAAGTAGAAGAGACAGGCTTCAAGTTCACAGCGTTACACGATGCACTGTAAGGATAGAAGTATAGGTCAATCTACTAAAGAACTACATGCTCTCATGCATATATAGAAACTTGGTGTGACTTTTGACACTCAATACTGTAAAATACCTGCTGTGTGTAGGGCTTTAACTGGGCCTAAAAGTAACGTCTGAACCCAAATTCAGACAAATATAGAGAATTTGGAGAAGTATGACCCAACCTGACACACAACATCCAAAACTGACCTATACCAATCCTAACTGGCTCATCATAAAACCAGGATAGCATCCAGTACCATGAAATTACAAATCTATCCATCATTTGATCATAGATAAATAAAAAGTAAAGCAATATAATATAATATAATATAATATATATAAACAATAGTTTCCAAAGTTGAGCTTTAATCTCTCTTCAGCAAATACATTCATCAACATATTCATCTCTGTCACGGGTTGTTCCTTCTCTATGCACGAATGGCAGGCGCGCACACACCACTCAAAGTCCACGTGCTGCATTTTTTTTCTTTTATTCTTTTCCAAAATTCAAATAAAAAACTGACACGAGGGTCAAGCTTAAGACTGGTTTACCTGAAACGGAGCTGCAAGGAAACAACGTAAACATATTGGTTGACCAACACCTGAACACCCAACACAAACCCCCTTAAATACACTAATGTAAACCCCAACCACCAATAACAAAACCCAACCATTTATCCTAAACTAAACACAGCTGAACTAAAAACATAAGCCCTAATGACATTTCAAAATAAAAGTACACAACAAAACTTGACTCTATCAAAGGCGGCCACTAGCGGCCGCTCTCAGGCCCTGACAATCTCATACTCTTTAGTCTGGAAAACTGTAAGATGTTATTGTTCACGTGCTTAATCCTAAAACTTCATGTCTTTACGTAGAACGTTATAACACTGAAATTGGTTTTGGCTGAACAAATGAAATATGAACGTCTACTCTTAACTGCACTCTTCTGAATTGCAGTTTATTTCTCAAACATGGATCTAGTGGACCTCGGTGCGTGAGTGTGTGACAGATTAAAAACTGTTTTAAGGTAATCAAAGTAGGGAGCAAGAAAAGAGTAAGGAGGAAAATGAAAGCAGGGTCAAATCTGCGGAAAGAGTCGGACGAGTTGTGAGAAAGTGAATGCGAATTTTGAACTCGACCCGACCCAACCCAGCCATAGTGAATGGTTGGATCCCATCGGATTTGGACAAAGTTCTGGCTCTGTGCAGTGATGCAGTCAGTGATGTGACATATGAACCATTATACAACAGTTAGTTCGGATGACACAGTCTTAGAGGTGTTCTTTTTTTCTCACAGTACTAGTAGCACTATTTG
>JBBJLS010000128.1:12291308-12297457 GCA_037577275.1 Bryconaethiops microstoma
AGAGAGTTGATGTGTCCTTCAAACTGAAACATCTCTCTCTCTCTCTCTCTCTCTCTCTCTCTCTGCATGTGTTCTGGGTATGATAGGAAAACCTACAAGAGTTTTGAGGCATTTTTCAAAGATGCCGCCACACTGAAGCAGCTGCCTTTGTTCTACACTCCAGTGTTTTGTAATGATAATTGCCCGCGTACCATGGAAATTCAGGAGCTTTGTGCTATAGGATAACATGCACAGGCACAACACTTCAGCATGACCACTGCGACGCTACCTGCTCACCTGGGCCATGACCTCCTCTGTAATCCTGTGATGAAGATACGAGCCTGGTCTGATTCAGCCTCTGAACTAATTAGTTTGCTCTTTGTGAGAAAAGTCTCATTAATTTAATTAAAAATGAATTAAGCACTTACAATTAAAATTAATCACTTAATTTAGTTCAAATTAACATACCATCACTGCTGTACGGATCTCTAAAATGATAACTTTATAGAAAGAGGACAAATGTTCTTCACATACAACAGAATAACAGTGTTTCTACCGGTTGATTCATCAGGCAATTTTCACTGGATGTAAAGAGTAGCAGACATGTAAAGAAATTTTTTCCCCGTGACAGAAACGATATGCCACTTCCTGATCAAAGTTATGTAGCTATATAAGGGCAGCCCATTGAGTCAGTAATCCATTTTTATAAGTAGGTTTATTTTGTGTTCTGAAAAATACTGTTCATAGACATGACTGTTCTGAAGTCAGCTGTAACGTACCTCTTTTAATGATTAACAGACTTCGGGGGCAGGTGACTACTGATCTGAGTCATGCTGATAGGGGGCTGCTTTAAAGCAGATTACAGGGCCCACCAACGAGGCTTTCTTTACATCGGTAAAGCCATGTTCATGTGAGGATGCAATGCTGAGTGCATCAAGCTTTTAAAAGACCTGTAAATGCTTTAAAATGCTTTTAAAACGCTTTTAAAAAGGTTCACAAGGCCCCCTGCTCCCCTTATCGCCCTTTTCTCATTCCTCTCATGAAAATTTAATCAGGCATTTAAGATGAATAGCCATTGCTGAGTAACCGTGCTCTAATCCAATGCAAACGTTGCCTTTTTAGTGAAAAGCGATATAGGCAATGAGGAGGGCAGCTACTGTGCTGAAATGTAAGCACCAAAGGCATCCTCTCCAGACCTTCAGAACCATCCAAAAATCAGGACTGAAAGGGAAAGGACTATATTCATTCAGTGACTGTCCCAATTCCCAGTTCACAAACTGGAATTCATACTGGACGTGTACAGGGCCGACATACAGGGAAGCAGCCACTAGCCTAGAGCAGCACTTGAGGAAGGGAGACTAAATGTACCACAATTTTCTCACCTATGACAAAACTTGATTGTAGATCATAGACCATTTAACCCAGTCCTCTTTGTGTGGCTGAAAAATGTGTCAGTTGCCACTGATCTTCTGTTGTTATTTCACCTAGAGCAACACAATGGTATGCACGGGTGATGGAAATGGACCTAAAGGTTTTTTCACTCATGGCTCTGCGTATCCTGTCTATAATATATTCAATATAGCACTGATTCCAGATTTATCTCTCACTTTTTAGGTTTCCAGAAGAGGAGAATTTTATTTAAGAACATTTTTGTTTATTGAGCATGTGATCACTTGTCTGGAGAATTGTGTGACACATGGATGGGATGAGGCTTAAAAAGAGTTCACAACCTCCGTACTGTCCACTTTCAGGCGGGAACAATGTGCATTTCCCACTTGTGGGACTAATAAACAATTATCTTATCTTATCTTAATGGTTCTAAGGTGGCTCTTCTTTCTAGCTTGTAAATAATGATAGTATGACTATGCCTGGGGAGTTTGTGCCTTCATGATATGTAAGACACAAAGTCCTCAGAGTAAACAGCCAAATAGTACACAGCACTGATACACAGGTCTCAAACTGATACACAGGTCTCAAACCAAGATACGGCCTTCTAAAAATATAGCTTAGTGTTGGCAAGCCCTCAACTCCAAGTAAAAAAAATACCTCCAGCCCAAGGCTTCTAAACACATGGAAGAACAAAACATTGCCGATGATAATGAACTGAAACAGCAAGTATGTATCTGGCTTAATACTAAGATTTCTTGTGAACATTAAGAAATGACAGCTGTTTTACTACACCATTCTGAACAAAGTGATGAGTTTACATTATAAGGTGAATAAAGTAAATAACACATGAAACAGCCTTAACAGGAAACTGAAAAATCTGTCTGAAAGAAGTGGCAGATCTTTACTGACAATACAATGTTCCAAATGTAGACGCTGTGAAAGTTGTGCTGATAGAAGGTAGTAATGTTAGCTCATTAGCTTTAAAATATCACTAATATGGGGGATTCTGGATCAATCACTCCCTGAAATCAATAATCATATCAGTATCTGTACAAGCTAGGTAGTGATTATCCTCGCAAAGCTCATAGTGCACCAGAGTAGTGTAGTAAGAGTCTAACTGTGGATAAATTACAATCTTTCAGCGTGTACTGTAGCAATATATTGGATGTATTATATTAGCCAAAACCTTTTCTACACTGCAGTCCCACTGTACTGGTATGTGCAAATGTGAGTTTGTGTGTGGTTACGCATCCATACATGAGGACAAAGTACATGTGTGTTTATTGGTTCATGTGTCTCTGTCCATTTTGGGCATTCTGTGCACACACTGCATGTATATTTCTCGTTTGATTTCATTTTTGTGTGTATGCGTGTTTGTGAGCTAATTGAACCGATACTCCAGGCTTTTACAAAATCAACCTTATTACAAACAGAACAAAACAGAATGTCAAACAAAAACTCTCCCAAACCAAATATGTGAAAGAACAAGCTGCCCATCTGTCAACAAATGGGGCATGCATGTGTGTGTGTGTGTGTACAGGAACTACACATAATGGGGCAGCAGCACGCGCCTCACTCCTCTTATTCCCTTATTTATTTATTTCTGTTAGTTAGTTCCCGCAGAGCACGCAAAATTAATGTCAGCCAGCAGAAAATAGACATAGAAAGCTAAAATTCAGCACTTTCTGGCCAGAGAAGTTATTTATCAAGCTAACAAGGAGGGGAAGAGGCACCCTGTTCCTGCAGGCCTGCCTGCGAAATATGTACCATTAAATTTCCAGCTTTGGGTTTTGCAAGCGCGAGAATAAAAGTGAGGGTGTCAGGAAGAGAGGGCGAGGGAGAGAGGGAGAGAGAGAGAGAGTGAGAGAGGGAGAGAGAGAGAGAGAGAGAGGGAGGGAGGAGGCAGCAATATGGATGCTGCCCTCATCTCAGACACATTCATCCTTAGCGAGCCGAGACGCAGATGAACTGACCGCGGCGCGCAGGGCTGCTTATTGTGCCTGCACACAGAGAGTGAGTGTTGGGCTGCAGCAGACTGAGGGAGAGCGCCGGGCTACGGGCACTAATCACAGCCAATACGTCCCTGCAAATCAGCCTTACACACCTCTCACAACGAGACACGCCTGCTAACACAGAGAGCACCGCACAGAGGGCTGGGTGAAAACATTTAACCCTGAATATTTGTCTTACTGTCAGAATACTGTTCATTCTATTTTCGCTTTTAGTTCTTTAATAATGATAACAATTATAATGAATAAAAAAATCAATAATAATAATGCAATAAAGAAATATAATAAAACTTGAACACATTTTATATACTCCTCATTTAAAACTTCATATGACCAGTTATGCCACACAACATGTTATAAATGCAGTTATAATGCATCATGAGATCCATAGAAAGTGTGACCATTTTAGTACTTTTTAAAGAAAAACACCACAAAAATTCTATAATACAAATGAACTAAAAATAAAATATCATATATAGTCTATTACAAACGGCAAAATGGTTTCAATCAAACAATTGGATATGAATTGGGATAGTTCAGGATTTGCTTTCTCTTGTTTATTAAGCATTGGCATGTTCAATGTTTGATTGTTCTGAGGACAGCGATAGTCCCTCCTGTGAATACTAATATTGGCTCGGTTCTAAGCTATGTTGATTTCTCTATAATATTGGGTATTACCTTGGTTTAATTAAATACAAGGCACAATGCTAACAAGCCCATGTTGTAGGAAAGACCTGGGGGGAGAGTGGATGGGGGTTGGTGGATGGATAGAGAGAGAAAGAGAAAAAAGAAAGAGAAAGAGTGGAGGGACTGCCGCAGGCGAGAGGAAGTACCACAGGCTCTGACTGAGGTGTTTTGAGGAATATGCATACATAACTTTGATCCACTGGATGCTAATGAAAACAACATAGACTTCACAGTGTCAGTTTGACCTGAAGTGAAATGTGCTACAAAACGCATAATTCAGACAGCTTAAGTTAGTGGACTGCATATCTGTAGGAAAAAAACAACGTCCATTCAAGACAGGTAGAAAATGTTTGAGCAGTGCTAAATGTGGAACTCCTAATGTATGTAGTTGATGTTTTTGCTATCTTTGGCTCTGCCACGTGGAAGGGCTCTCATGCTTATTACAGCATGCACAGTCACTGTGGTGCTAATTGAGTAAGTGGTCGCAGGGTACATGTGAGCGAATGTGTGTGTGTGTGTGTGTGTGTGTGTGTGTGTGTGTGTGTGTGTGTCTGTGTGTGTGTCTGCGGCTGAACTGGGCCACAACTGTGGAGGACAAGGCCATGATGTGCAGTACCAAGCTATACTTTTAACCTTATGGAGAGAGCAGGGTGTCTTCAGGATCTTGCCGCTATAGATAGCCCTGCTCCTGCCTGTCTTTGGTTATAGTTCACAGCTCTCACACACACAAAAACACACACATTCACAGTGGGTGCTGCTCTACAGGAAAGCAACAGAAAGAGCATAGACATAGTCAGGTGAGAGAGAGAGAGATGGTATAGTGTTTGGAAATAAATCTTGAAAGGGAAAGAGAAAGCCTGTGAACTAAATGTTTGGTTCCAGGAAAGTTTCTGTTTTCCCTAGGCTAAATTCCAGCTTGTAGAAACACTATTTTATACTCCTAACTTTCTAACACCAAATACAACAAATAACACATGAAGTCATCCTTATTAGAGGTCATATTCTGCTCATAAAGAGGTGTGCTTATCATGTACCAAAAATGGCCATTATTTATTTTTGCATTACCATTTTTCTAACCTTTTTATCCCTAGTCAGATAAAACATGCCTTATGACTGAGACTGAAGTATGTAAACAATCTCTGTTCTGATTGGCTGCCACATACTGTGACTCTTTCAAAATGCATTCCAGACTTAAATGTACGTGACAACATTTAGATTGAAATGTATGTCAAAAATAAGCTTAAACCACTTATTTCAGATTGTTCTTAATGCTGCAATGATGTATATACTTGCCAGCAACCAGAAACAGGACAGCATTTAACTTGTTACAACCTGTCAGCAGTAGCAACACTTCTTATCACTTCAGTATGAATGAGTAAACTGCTGTGGACAGTATGGTTGGTCATATTTAATAAGCAAGGCAAACTCAAAACTGGCTTCATTTCCAAAAGGCTTAGCAGCTCCAAAAGCAACACTACGAAGATTTGAATGGCTTCATTCAAATGTGTACATCAGCAATTGTTGTGATGTTATGATATATTTAATTTTTGTTTGATACCATTCAAAATATTTTTTTTTCAGGAAAAATTCAGGTTTCAGTATTACAGGTGAACCAATCTCTCTCTCTCTCTCTCTCTCTCTCTCTCTCTCATTCTTTCTCTGGCATACCAAAACACACACACTTCTCTGTCTCTCACAGCGTGCCCTGTCGCCTCTCTGGGTGACCTCAGCATTGTGTCCTGGAGTTACAGTAGGGAAAAGTGCTGCTGTATGCAGGAGCATCAGCTCAGTGTGTCCAATACTGTCCTATCATATTCATCCTATCCCCTCACGCACTGAGAACACGAGCGCGCGAACACACAAACACTCACACACACACATACACACTCACACACATACTCTCTCACACACTCACACACTCACACACTCACTCACTCACTCACTCACACACTCACTCACTCACATACTCACTCACACACTCACTCACTCACACACTCACACACTCACACACTCACACATACACTCACACACTCACACACACATACACACACACACACACACTCACACACACATACACACACACTC
>JBBJLS010000128.1:12297557-12312342 GCA_037577275.1 Bryconaethiops microstoma
TTTCTGATAGATGAAACAGAGTCACACTCACACACACACACACACACACACACACACACATACTCACACACACTCACACACTCACACACATACACACACACTCGCACACACAGTCGCACACACACACGTTCACATGCTCACACGCACACACGCACACTCACACACTCACAGACACACACACACACAAAACGCACACACTCCCTCACATGTCCTTTCACATACTCATTGCATGCATCTTTCACATACATATGCTCTCATTCTCTTTCACACATACATACACTCACTCTGTCTTTCTTACACACACACACACACACACACACACACACACGTATGCAAACAATCTGCCATACACACTCATGCTCACAAGCATGAAGGCATACGTGCATGTCTATATCATTACTGTCATTAACTGCTAATTAACTGCTAACACTACATAACTTACATATTAGTTTCACAGTTACTGAAAGATTAGTGATACCATAGCACCCAATGGTAAATCTAATTTAGATTAATAGCTGAACAATAAAGTGTCCAGAATAAAGACATCCTAATGCATACCTACCTAACACATACCTACCTCTAATGGTCAGTAGATAAAAAGGTAGAAAAGTGAATTTAATGAAAATATAATTATTATGTTCATTCTTAATAAAAAAAAAAAAACACTTGTCACTGAAAAAAATGAATAACTGATAAGATTCATAATTATGTACTTCAAAGGATTAGGTGTTACACAAACTCAAATATACATACACACACTGATACCCTGCATTGACCACACAGCCTTTAAATAAAACCAGGCCTTCGATCCTGGGAGTGAACAGAAGGTCAGCGTGTGTTTCAGTTTCTCTGACTGTGAAAGAGCCTACAGCACTGCAGCGCTTCACTCCTCCTCAACCCAGCCTAGACCGCTCCTATCCCTCACTCTGCACCCATAAAGCTGCCCTCGGCTTCCAATGACCATCTCTTGAGAATGCCAGCCACCTTCCAATGGTCACATCAGAAGTTTGTGTCTGGAGAAACCAGAGGTGCAAGTCAAAAGTTCCTGTTTCAGTTTGGGTCAACGGCAAGGCACTCAGCTGTGGTTACAGCGACCGAGACACTACAGAACAGAAATACTCCAAACATTACGCAAGAGCTCGAACACCAGTTGCCAAATTGTTTTGTTCATACCAGTCCTATGTAAAACAATTGAACACAATCAAAAGTGTGGATCTGCAAATCCACACATTTTTTTCTAAACATTGACATGTGCCTTAAGCACATATTGTTGTTTCCTATTGGGTAGTCCATGTCTTATTTTTTACAAATGTATGTATTTGAAAGTGTGATCCATGCTGTAAAGGTTTTAGATCATTCACATAATAGACTGGAGTTCAGAATTATCTTATTGTGAAAAACATTCCAATAAGATTCCAAAGCCTCAGAAAAACTCACCGAAACTCATGAAAACGGTAATTTGATGACAAATGTAAAAAAACCCCAAGAGATCATTATATTATTTCAAAAATAGCCTTCCTGAGTTTGAAATATGAAGAGATATACTGAAAGGGTTTTGCTCATACCTCAGACTGCAGGGGCGGAGAGCAGGAGTACACGTCTTATCACAGGTGCAGAAATTTTCTCGAAGACCTGCCATAGTGAAAAAGAGAGAGAGAGAGAGAATAAAGTGTGAATAAAGCATATTGCCTGCAAATAAAATAATGTATAAAGCTGAAGTGTTTTTGCAGAATGTAGATTCCCGTTTATTCACATTAGGATTCAAGTGAGACACTTCTACACTACTTACACTACTTTCAGTGTTAAAATTGACGTGAACACACACACACGTGAACACACACAAACATACACGCACACACAAACACACAAACACACACACACACACAAACAATGCACACGCACCACACACACACATAAACACACACGCACTGCACACGCACACACACACAAACACACATACAGTTTACAAGTTTACAACTGCAAATGTTAATGCATGTTTGCAGAGTTGAGTTTCAGCTTTAAAACCTTTTTTTTTTTTAACCATTTTTCTTGCAGCAAAAACCATATAGCATAGGCTCAGTATGAATGTTTTTTTCATGCAGCAATTATAATGTTGCTACAGCTGCTAGAGATTTACTGTGATATTGGTGAGGGGAAGAAAATTTCTTTTGACAAATTACATAAAAACTATACTTCTTAACAAAATTTCATAATGTATTTATACTACAGGAAATTTAAATTTTGACTGCATCAGTAAGCCAATTCACTGTAAATCTCAGTAAATATTTCATTTTACTTGAATCAGTTTTTAATTTACTTTACAAAGCTTGTTTTATGTTTTAGTGAGTTAAGATAAAGTAAGACAAGAAAGGACTTTATTTATCCCGAGGGAAAGTCTTTTATCATAAACATGCTCAGTGAGACGAGGAATAAAGACAAGACAATAAAGAGTTTTTAAAAAACAGTAGTAATAGTGTAAAAGGAATAACAAAATAACTAACTATATAACAGACATTTAAAAAAAATAATAAATAAAAACAAATTAGTGCAAGTGGTTATGAAAAGTGACTTAGTGTTTGTGCCATGAAAATACGATGAATGCAATAAAATGAGATATGCAGCAAGTGATGAGGGTATGAGATAAAGCTTAAAACAAGATTAATTTTATTGAGTAAGTTTACTTGATTAATTCAAGACATGTTTTTAAGTTCATTTATTCAAATTTACAGTGTAGAATTTAATGTTATTTCTCTGTAATGATAATCAGGTAGATGTGTTCTCTCTCTATCTACTGGCATTGGTTTAATAATAATAATAACTATATATGAAGTATAACACATTTATGTAAGCATTACAAAATAGAAAAAGAACTGTGTTCAGAGCTAAAAAAAGTAACAAAAAACATCCCCATGATTCAGCATTACAGTACAAAAATAAAACAAGAACAAAACAATGAATCAGTAGAAGCAGTGCGAGACAATGTCAAAGCAGCACAATTAAAGAAAAAATACATTTCTTCTGGAACCATGTCTGCTTAGACTTGACTATTTAGGCTCCTTAGACAACAGTCCACTTAGAGACTGACAACACTACAAATCAGTAAAGAAAGAATTAGCTGAAGAAGCGTGTGAAATAAATCTAACTTTACAGTGCTAGTCCATCGTTAATAACCTTTGACACACGCTAGAACAGACAGAAGGTGCTCTTTTAACCTGCCCTGACACAAATTTTCCAGATTGTGACTAATGCTTGAGATAAGATTAGTGTGTGCAGAGTGTAGTTTGTCATACACCATATGATTTGGTGTTGCTCTGGTCTGGTACTAAATCTCACTGGTTAAGGACACAAGACTGTGTTTAATGACTAGATTTAGGCGTATCACTTGCTTTGCAGTGGGCTGTGACTTTTCCCATTGAAGAGTCAAAAACGTCACTTTTTTTAACAGACTTCTATAGATCAAGCTGTTATACATGCTTAGTGTGTTCAGGCCTTAAAGACACCTAAATCTGAACTAAAAATTAAAACCACTCTATTCGTGAATGGACCAACAGAAATAGTGCAAAATTATCTGCAATTAAATTAAAAAGTACATTCAAATTGAAACCTCTTATAGAGGCATTGTTTTGGAGAGACAGAGAGTACAAGTGTGTTATTGATAGGAAAGAGGCTCTGAGCCATCTCAGGTTTACACATTCCCCTCACTGCTCCGCTCTGGGCCACAGGGTGTGACATCACTCGCAAGGGTCAGGCTCCCAGAGAGAAGAAAGAGAGGAGTGGAGAAGAGGAGGAGAGAAGAAAAGAAAGACTCTGGAAGTGTTGTACCGTGAGGTCACCTTGCTTGGCTGAGAGATCAATGTCTCTTTGACTGGCTGGCTAAGGAGAAGATGGAGCGAGAGAGAGACAGACAGAGAGAGAGAGAGAGAAAGACTGCAACTAAGATACCATGCCAGTAAATCACCTTGCCGGCTTCATTGAGATGCAGGTATAACACACACTGGGCACTAGGCCAGCTTTTACACTACAAATGTCACACATGCATAAAAACACACACACATGCACGCACAATTGCAGATGCACACACAAACAACGCCCACATATTCTTCAAAACAGGACCGCCACAATTCTGCAGTGAATATTCCTAAACAAAAACTTCCACAAACCTCTCATGTTTAATCTCCCACCTGCACATTTAGCTCATTCTGTCATTACTCCCTTAAAGAAATACTAAAAAAGACTATATTTTGAAGAATACAATTGGGAGCAATTTTGATCAATAATGAAGTAATTTCATTTCTCAATAGTTTAGTTCAGAGGACATCAATATCACAGTTCATGGTATGTTATAGTCTCACAGGTAGCACACAGCAACCCTTAAAACCGACACCCATGCATAGTCCTATACTACCCACAAACACAATGCACAGGATTTTTCCCCCCACCAATCCTCAGAGCAGTCACAGCCCTTGCTGAAACACACATCTTCAGGATATAAACACGACGTCTTTAGAAATACTGCAGAAGGCCCCATGCTGGGGGAGGAAAAGTTAAATTATTAGCTTTTCAAATAAATGCCCTATAACTCAGCTTTGCGGAGCGCAAGCTGGGTCGGGGGGGTGCAGCAGGCATGTCGGCGAATGATGGACACACCGCAGCGGGGACATAAACTCTCCCCCGTTAAATCACTTTAAATGGAAATGTTTAGTGGCAGAGATGCAGATGAGCCTGGACCGCCGACTGCAGAGATTGTTTTTCGGTTTCAGAGTCGTCTGAATGGAAGCGTTCTCTCTAACATCTCCCTGACTGGCCAGGCTGCTGTGATGAATCCAATACAGAGGCCAGAATGGCAGAAGCAAATCCTTCATGTTTGATTGTACGAGATAAAACTGTCTGCAATTGCACTAATCTGTCACAATCAGAAAATAAACTGCATTACGATCATTATATTCCACATTTCAGCACACACTCAGTCCAAAACTTTCTGTGTCCCGAATCCTCTTTTATACATGTAACCCACAGGCTAAACATCTCTTCTCTTGAGAGAAAGAGGAAAAAAATCTTCTTCCAAGCATTGATTCCAACAGAGGCCCTCGTTGATATGATTACAGATAACAGCGTTTAACTTAATGCATGTAGATGATTCAAATGCCAATATGCATGAGGGGAAGTGTGATTTCTCATTGTTGGCCTTTGATGCAAAAGACCGATACAGTGGCAGAAGACAACTATATTATCAGTATTAACCTAATCACAGCTGCCCCACGGCCAATGATCAGGGCACATATGGTGTCAATATTTCACTTCTGATTGAATTAAGCAGAATACAATCCTGAGAGGCAATCTGCAACAAAAGCATGTGAGTGTGTGCTTTGTATAAACACATATATTCACACCGCTGGTTATAGGGCTCAGAAAGTGAATTTTAACTGCATCTAAATGTGCATTACTATATGTAAATGTGAAACAGTATTTAATTGTGTTTTATTTTATTTTATTTCACTTCATTTTAATAGATACCATCACAATGTTCTGTTTTTTTCCGACTCTGATAAAGAAGCAAGATTGTTTGAATGAACTTGATGAAATTACTGGAGAGATTAGTAATGTAACTAAGAGTAGATTTCACACATCAGCCTCTGTGTTTAGGATACTACAGTAAAGGCACAATTAAAATACAATCCCTGCTACAACAGACCAAGACACCAAAAGTATAACCTGTAAAAACTTGCAAAAATTAAACATCTGCATGGCAAGAAATCACAATTGAATTTTCATCAGCCAGGATGTTACCACTTACTGCATTTTTAATCCTTGCAACTAAAGGGTGATTAAAGCATCACACTTGAAAATGGCCATATCAAAAGCAGGTCTGTGCACTGTTGCGCTATTGTGCTCGACACAAAGGTGCTGCTGGAGAGTCCCGCAGCCGCGGCCCAACAGGAAGATGTGCACGCTATACTTCCGCCCAGAGTGTGAATTACCCCTCCATAATTGGGGGGTAATGCCTTCATAACACTGTTAAGAAACACCCCCCCTCCTCAAACTTCGACTTTTGTCTCTTGGGGGGGGGGTACCCCCCAGTACCCCCTGTAATTCGAACCATGCTTCCGCCATCCAACACTCATGTAATTAAACAGCAGTGCATATTGACCTCATCAGGTAGAAAAGCCATAAATTACAGCATACAAGGCCCACTCAAAGGCAGTCCATGCCCAGCTGTGGAGGATGGCCAATAATTCATCATTTTAAAGCAGCAAAAACAAGGTCTTTTCTCTGCAATTAATCACACAGGAAATCACTGCATTTTCCACAGGGCCCCAAACGCACAGCAAACTCACAGCCGAGAGCTGAAGCCCACAGCACAGAGAGCTTACAGACATTAGACCCACACCTACTTACATCTACTCACTCTATACTTAACACAATCTGTAGAAACCCAGCAGAGAAAGAGAGAGAGAAAGAGAGACAGAGAGGTGCTATAAAGATACAGTCAAAAAGTAAAGTTAGACATTCTGCTAAAGTTTGTTGTGTAAAGCAAATCTCGCAAAATGTCAAAAAATATCACATACAGCAAACACACACACACACACACACACAAGCAAAGCAGTGAAATAGTCTGTACTGTATGTAAATGTACTGATGTAAATGTAACATTACGAATATATATATATATATATATTTGTAATGTTACATTCACATCAGTACATTTACATTCAGTACAGACTATTTCACTGCTTTGCTTGTGTGTGTGCGATATATTATTGCTATCATGTCTTATATTATTTTATATTATATATATATTTCTTTTAAATATATAATAGTATATATATATTCGTAATGTTACGAGCCTTTTTATAATAAAGTTTAAATCAAATTTAATTTAATTAAGGCTGCTCGATGTGTAGAATCGAACCCGTTGCTTTTTTATGTTTTAATACAGAATATCTCTCTCGTTCTGCTCAGTGTCACTTACGAACTCTTTATGGCAAATAAAGAGTTCGTTTTATGTTTATATTTTAAGCTCCGACTACCTCGATTTTAAAGCTGCTAGATGTTGAGTGGTGAATGAAGCGCGATGTTCAACAAGTGTGCTCGGTTCGGTCCTCACGGCTCCTAGAGAGGGGGAATGATGAACACGAGAAAAGACACACACATACACACACACACACACACACACACACACACACACACACACACGCACGCACGCTCGTTAAATATGGCCTGCACCATTAAATACAGTAAGTCCGATTTACTTATAGTCTATATACAATTTCATATCATTCTGTGAACTAATATTTCAGCCCAAACATCTACAACTGCCCCGCTGCAACAAGTGCATCACTCCACCAGCCTCATACCTGCCTCGCTTTACAATATTCAAACAATCAAATTTCAACCTGTTTAAAAATACTTTTTAAAACTTCACTTAAATTATTAAATTATGCTGGCCAAATTAACTACCCGCTTTTAGAGAAGAAAATAATGCAGCCAATATGAACGTAGAAAGAGAGAGAGAGAGAGAAAGAAAGAAAAAGAGAGAGAGAGAGAATAAAAGACCAGAAAGCCGTTTTCATAATTACAAATTTATTGATGAACTATAGGGTGATGTTGGGGTTGAAAAGCTCCAGTCAGCAGCTGCCATAAGAATCAACCACTTACACACACACACACACACACACGCGCAGTTACTAAACGGCTCTTGTCGAGCGGTGTGTTATAAGCTTGCATCGTTAAATTCCCTCCCGGTTAACAATGCTGAAGTGTCCGTGGCTGATCTAAATGAGTGAGAGTCTCCCAGCCCCTCACGGAGCTCCAGTGACCCTGACTCTGAGTACACTTCTGAAAATGAACCAGAGAGTTTTTTTTAAGTCCCAAGACAGCAGGTGTCAGGTCAGTGATCTTAATGATCACTCAGAGAATCAAGCATCAGCTTTAGCGCGCTGACCTTGTAGAAACAAATGAGAGAGTTCAGCATGTGGCATATACACACAGCTGCAGCTTCATTTAAACACACTTCCACACACTTCCACACCCAGAGTATTTACTGTTTCTTAGCTCTGACGACACTCGCCATTGCTATTTAAGTGAGTTTGATTGTATTTTGAAATAAAGGAGAAAAATAGTCTGGCAACTTTTCACATAAATAACAGCGTGACATGACATAACATGAAGAGACGGCGAGGGGCTTCACGGGGGAGGATGGAGGCCACTTTTTTGTTCAAAGTCCCAAAAAGTAGACAAACCACACGATGACGAATGAATGCCGAGCTGAAGCAAAATCCCCAAAGTTCATTTAAAGGAAAAAATAGGCTATTTATAGGCTACACACACACACACCGTCCCCCAGCACGACCAGCGTGTGGGAGCGCATCCACAGACTCGATGCCCCTCATCATTCAGCTACACGATTTAAGTTTGATTACAAGACGTACAAAATGGAGAAGGATGTGGCAAAAAACAACACAAATGATTGTACCTCCATCAC
Organism: Bryconaethiops microstoma; assembly: GCA_037577275.1. Lineage (NCBI taxonomy): Eukaryota > Metazoa > Chordata > Actinopteri > Characiformes > Alestidae > Bryconaethiops > Bryconaethiops microstoma. The sequence goes on from JBBJLS010000128.1 coordinate 12,306,040, forward strand.
CAGACATACAGAGGCTGTTTCTAATTGCTCCTAACTCTTTAAAACCGAGTTTAATATAAATGTGGAAAGTTTGGGTGCGCATGCGCACAGAGGTCCATGTGGCCGAAGCGTCTCCATCAACCCGAAGCTCAACCCGAAAACCCAAAAACAGAAAGAAAACATACACTGGGAATGAGATGCGTGAATTAAAAATAAAGGGAAAAAAAAGAAAAGAAGAAAAAACATCAACAAAAATGTCATGTGATTAGTTTGGTAAAACCTAGTGAAAGTCTGTTAAAGTAATACTAAACTCTGATCTCAGTCTCTGGATCTGGAGAAGAAAAAACTAAAAACAAAGTCCCTTTGTCAAACGTGACATTGCCTAAGATTTCATTTCTCAAAGTAAGTAAATAAATAAATAAACGTCCTAAATCGTGTGAGAAACTTTTACTCGATGAACTCTCTAATCAAGTGCCTCCAGAAAGAATGAACTCACATGAAAAACTCCGGGGAGGAAGGGTTGTTGTCGCTGCTCGAGCCGTTTTCTCGGAAGCCGTTCCCGACGAGTTTTTCGTACTTCTCCTTGTAGGCGTCCCTCTCCCGGACCAGCCTGGAGATCTCCTGCTTGAGGTGCTCCACCTGCTGCAGCAGCTGCGTCTTCTCGCCCTCCAGCACGTGCCGCTGCTGCACGCGCTTGAAGCGGCACGACTGCGCGTAGCCGCGGTTCTTCAGCGTCCTGCGCTTCTGCTTCAGCCGGATCACCTCCTCCTTGCTAACGCCGCGCAGCTGCCGGTTCAGTTCCCGCACGGACATGGTGACGAGCTGCTCGTCGGAGAAGCGGTCGTCCAGCCGCCCGTGCGGGTGGCCCCCCACCGAGCCCCCGCCGCCGACCCCTCCGCCTCCTCCGCCGCTGTGCACGCCGGGCGCCGCGGCGCCGTTGTGGTGGTGGTGGTGGCCCGTGGCGTGGTGGTGGTGATGGTGGTGGTGGTGGTGATGCGGTGTTCCGTTCTGCGCCGCCGCGGCCGCGATCACAGCGGAGACGACGGCGGCCGCCGAGCCCATCTCCTCTCCGGCCACGGCGCCCCCGGGTCCCGCCGCGCCGCCGAACTGCTGCCCGCGGGCATAGCCATCGAAGGTCTGGAGCTGGTGGCTGCTGCTGATCAGCGCCTCCACGGCGTCCTCGGGGCTGAAGCCCAGCGCCTCCGGGTTGAGCTGCTGCTGGTAGCCCGTCATCCAGTAGAAGTCCTCCAGGTGCGCCTTCTGCTCGCTCCCGGAGCCCGGGCTGGGCGCCGAGAAGCTGGGGGAAGGGGGAACCGAGCTGCAGGGCGTGCTCATCGGCGTGGAAGACACGGATCCCCCGGCGACTGGGCGGCTGCACTGGCTGATGCTGCGATCGGGCTCCACCGGCTCCTTTTTCACTTCAAACTTCATCAGATCGAAGTCATTAACATATTCCATGGCCAGGGGACTGGTGGGCAGGTCGGAGTTGCTCATTGCCAGTTCTGATGCCATCCTTTTGCTGTTGACAGTCCTCCAAAGGGGGTGAAGAGCAGCTGTCAGACTGGTCGGGTTCGAGACAGTGTGAGCCAGCTTGATTTCTTTATTTAATTCTTCAAAACCGAGAGAGGAAGAGGTAAAAAAACAGAAGAAGAAGACGAAGACGACTGCGGATTTGTATTATAAATGAACAGCCTGGTGAGAGTGTTTTGCCGTCTGTCCCGTCTCTCCTGTCTCGACACGCGGACCTCGGCGCGTCTGAATGTGAAACATTTAACACTTCATGGCTTCGCTTTCTTTCTTTTTTTTCTACAACAATTGCGTAAAACTGAGAAGGTTAACGTGCATGTGACTGGCAAAGTGTTGCTTTTTGCTGGAGAGAGAGAGAAAAAAAGAAAAGCACTCCGGGCGTGTGGTAGAGTTTTTAAAGGATCGCCCGCCAGACCAGTATAAAAGCAATGCTGCGCTTTATAGGCGCCCTGACGTCACGTTTGAAATAGGAATTGAGACTCGGACTCGCAGCCAATCGGATCGCGCCATTCAAGAACTGATTTGCATATTAGAGATGAAACAAAAGTTTTTTTCTCAACTGTTTGTCCGGGCTAAGACACGAGCTGCTCTTTATCTTTAAACGTCGGATAAACGACATATTTAACATGTTTCTGACTTAATATAGGCACTACATAATATTACGTGTAAATGTGTTTGAGGTCTGTTTTATTAAGCCTGAACAAGACCGTTAAAACTGATAGTGAAACATAATTAAAAAGGCTGCCACGATAAAGTCATATGATGAAGTCAAGTCATAAATATGATCAGTTTAATAACAAAGAAAGATCACATGTTGTGACGCCTGTGTGAAGTGCTCTCTCTTGTGAAAGACACCCCTGGGTGCGTTCAGAAATTATTTTTGTATCGAAGTTATTTTTTTCTGATGGGAATGAATGTAAACAAACTAGACTAACTCGATTATAAACGCCTAGTATCGTAACTGGAGCCTGAATTAAACGGTTTGCCAAGAGATGTAGCCTTATAAAGGAAGAAATCAAGCTTAGAGGACAGTGAAATTAAAGTGTTGTAGTTAAGACTGTGAGGCACGGTGTCACTTTGTCGAACAAATCGTTCTTGTGAGCTGCAGCGTGTCAGTCCTGCTCCGGTGTGGAAACACAACAGTGCCACCTTTCGGAGCAAACAAAGCTCCACTGGCAAATATGGCCCAACCACTGGCCCTCTTTGGCACTTTAACCTACTAGAATTCACTTTAATCTCTACGTGGTTGCCAATTTGGGAAACCACGTTCATTTTATGTCAGTACACAGATACATCTGTTCCTTTAAACAGGCTACTGACCTTAGAGTGTTGGTTTGGACATGTGCTGAGGAGAGGCTCTGAGTGTGTTGGGAGAAGCATGCTGAGGATGGAGCTGCAGGAAAGAGGAAAAGAGGAAGGCCTAGTGGGAGGTTTATGGATGTTATGGATGTGAGGGAGGACCTGTAGACAGTTGGTGTGAGACAGGAAGATACAGAGGATAGAGGAATGAGGAGATGGTTGAATCGCTGTGGTAACCCTTTTTTTACAACCAAAAGTAAAAGAAGAAGAAGAAGACTGACCTTCTCACAGCTACTGACGCAGACAGACATGTGCAAACATGCTTGGCTAGTTCTGGCCTGGTGCATGTGGACATTAGTATATCAGAGCTTAGACTCCTTAGTCTTCGGGGTTTAGGGTTTGGAGTTTGGCCTTCTTTGTCGAGGTGACGCTATTCTCCCTAAGGAAATGAACGAGCGACTCTACACACGACAAAGCTCCAGAAGTGCTCCAGTAGCACACCCCCGCCCGTTTCCACCGGGGCCCGTGTGTGAACAGATGCGGCAGAGCATCGTATTCTCTCAGGAGACACTCCAGTGTGGAAATGCCACCCAAACCACAAAGCCGCCAGCCTCAGAATAAAAACAGCAGCGCTCCCAGAGCGCCTGATAGAAGTAAATATTCTCCTGGTCTCTGCCACTGTACTCGAGGACCTAAAGTGTGAGAGAACAAACATATTATTTCATTAATTAGATCACCAAACAAAAGCCTTTGGAGGCCTTTCAAGAGCCCTGAATAAATATTGAATTTGTGTCCCATCTGACTGCACATAACAGCTCAAGTGTCAAGAGAAATAACGAGAGGCAGAAGATGAGTATATATGGAAAAACCTTTTGGCAGCGGAAGCAAGTGACTTCTTTTTAATACCATGAGGGCCTAATATAGTAGAGAACATTACAGTGAAGCCTAATCGAACCTTCACCTGTTTCCCTCTTCTAAAAGAACTTTTAAATATAACACCAGTTATTTCAGAGGTGCAGCATGGTCATAAGCAGAGTGGCTCAGACCTACACACACAGTGGGAAGGAGTGTGATATACATTGATGCTGGTGCATGTGTTTTGCTGAAGCTCAGACAGGTTGTAATTATAACACCACCATGGCACACTGATGAATTTGTGTGTGTGTGTGTGTGTGTGTGTGTGTGTGTGTGTGTGTGTGTGTGTGTGTGTGTGTGTGTGTGTGTGTGTGCATGCATGCGTGCTCTCTGTTGATGCTCTTAGTATATGGGGTGTGTTCTTCATTCTGTTAATTACTTTTACAGATGACACTGAAGTGACCCAGCAATGCAGAGTGAATCTTGTGAATCAAAATCTATTTTCTTAAAGGTGAGATGTTTGTTTAAAACCTCTCTCTCAAGCCCACAGACTGAAAAAGAGACCTGAAATATTCTTATAATAGCACTTCAATCTTCTTTAAGTTGACTTTTGTGTTTTGTGGGTTTGGGTTTTGTGTTGCTCTGTGTTATTACACTGGCTCCTAATTCAGCCGTCTGCGGTCTCTGTGTGAGCACTTGTGCCGGAAGCACTTCAGTATTTACCTCCTATAAAGCTGAATTTATTGGGTTGTGGTTCTCACAGGTTAATGGGAAGAGCACTGGCATAATATATCATGAATGCAACGAATGGTTAATAGTCTTGTGCACAGTACATTCAGTCTTGTGCACCGTACATTCACAGGGTTCTTATAGAGGAATGCCTCACCAGCAACAAACAGCATTCCATCTCTTCCAGAGATTTTTCATTTTGGGAGAAATTTCTCAGACAGACATTACAGAAATCAAACCAGGCAACATCAGAACGTCCTGTTTTTATTCTGGCACGTCCTGCATGAACATGCTTTACAATAATGCTATTGATGTGGTACTTGGTAAAAGCTCTTGGATTACAGTCTTTTAGTAAAAGCTCTTCGGTGGTTCTGGACGTACCATTCTAGGAAAAACCTCATTAAGAACTATCCATGACATTTTTCTTTATGGAAGGAAAAGTCGTTCTTCTTTTGCATTGCTCCAAATAAACTCTTTGACACTTTTTTATGAGGTGTGTAGCATTCATTGAAATTCAATTGTAAGTTGAAATGCAATTGTTTTTTGTTTTTTTTACATGATATAACTTAAATATCTATATGATCGTTGTGAAATCAGGCCTAAAATTTGAATGAGTTCATATGTCTGCAATAGTACTTTTAAAGAGCTGTTCTTTTAAGCACAAAACAGAAAATCATTGAAATACACATTAAATACACATTCTATTATATCTTCATATTACTTTATATCTTCACAAACTCACTGTGTTCATCTGCACACATTAGCAAGGACTTTGTTAATGTGAGATTTTATGACCTTTCTCATATTAATCCCCTGAGAATATTGATGAATATTGTATAAAAATAACCAACCTTACAGGGCCATTACATGATTTACAGTTAGTCCATACATGTTTAATTATTGCATCCATTACTGTGTTCTCACATTGTTATGAAAGATGGCTGTGCCGACATACTGAGAGCGCTGTGTTTGCACTACAGTAGCTACTGTACGGAAGTCAACAAGGCTTCAAATGCATGACGGCTTTTGATGTGAATGGTATATGCAGGCTCAACAGACGAATAGAAAAAAAGAAAAAACAGAAAACTACTTACTTTTTTATGTTAAATCAGAGTAAGATTGGCACTGATATGTCATTATGGTTGTTTGTGCATTCACATAGGATGATCTCTAATGTGTTATGCGGCTGCCTTGATTCAAGAGTGCATGGGAGGAAGCAGGTGATGATCAGATACTGGAACAGGATTTCAATATGATCGTCCAGTCTTGGAGTCCATTATCATTGACGAGCGCAGTGTAAACCTGGTCCATCGAACTTTAATAAAGCTGTTAAATGAAAAGAAATCCACCATTACTGGGATTATGAGCATAATCATTCATTATACAATCCCAGCGGGTGGCTAGCTTAATATTCATTTTGGAACCCCTATTTAATGCTGTATATTAAATCCTGAGCTTAGTCCAAATGAACAAGATGATTTCAATGCACTCATTTGAGCAACATTTAATTATCGGCTACAGAAAATGAAATGTTTCTCCAAAGGTTTTTTAACTAAGTGTTGTATCTCTTTGTAATAGAATGAAAGGAGCATAAAAAGCTATTACAAGGTTGAACATAAAGGCAGTTTAACGGGGTTCTTTCTGTGCAATGTTTTATGAAGGGAATAAAAAAATGCATATTAAGATAATAAGCTTCCACTTCATGGAAACAAAGTGTGGTAATTGAGCGTCGGCTTCCCTCATTTCAGAGTTAATATTCTCCTTTCACCATCTGGATTTTAATGCGCTCCCATTTCATCTGCAGACGCATTTATCTTCTCATATCCACCCCTCTCTCTCTCTCTCTCTCTCTCTCTCTCTCTCTCTCTCTCTCTCTCTCTTTCCTCTCTCTCTCTCTCTCTCTCTTTCTTTCTC
>JBBJLS010000128.1:12313380-12341662 GCA_037577275.1 Bryconaethiops microstoma
GTGTTCTTCTAACCAGCTCACAAAATATCAACTCCTTTTTAGAAAAAAAGGAAATCTTGATACTTTTTTACTGCTTTTATGTGTGTTTGTTTGAGTTTATTCTAATGTTCACCTGTGTTTTTGCTGGCGGAAAGAAACCCACCGCTGAGATAAACAGATTCAAACAATTTCCATAGGTGCCTAAGACTTTTTCACAGTACTGTACATCAGAAGTAAATGTGGATGCACACTCGGAAAGTTTAACTGGGGGAAATTACCATAAGCAACAAAACTACTACATAACCAAAATCAGACCAGGCAGCATCAGATCATCCTGTTTTTATTCTGGCAGGTCCTGTAGGGGTGTTATAGAAATGTGGAGCTTCACATTAAACGTTACATTAGTATAGTTTACTTGCTGTTACAAGAAATAGTACATGTAAAAGATTAGGTTTGTTTTATTTATGGACATCCAATTTGCTGTAATACCAGATGATGCTAACTGCAGCACAGTAAGCTATTTGCAGTGACCACATGAATGTTTCAGGCTTTATCAGACTTTTGCATATTATGTAGATTAATTAGTCTTGATAAAACACTACCAATATGTTCTACATACCTAAAATGTTCTATAAAAGATACAGCATGGTTCTAATGTAGGAGTTAGGCAGAATGACTAAATGCATTTTCTTCAAAGCATAACTGAGAGTGCAAAAATTCTAACTCAGATTGCAATACATGCTTTTGCACTCATGTAGAAATGGACCTGCCTGCAGCAGGGGTTGGTAGGCCAAACATGAAATCTGAGGACATTGATATACTACACTAATTGTACATTCTCCTCTGTTGTCAGTTCTGGGAGGCTTCTAAGCTTTCAGCTAAGCATCATATCCCTCCGGAGTCAGTGAAGAGGGAAAATGAAATTGGTCCTCCAGTGTGTAGGTGCGCCAGGACAATAGCTGCACAACAGCAAAGAGTAGCCAACTTCAGAACGTTTTTGTTGAGTCAGTTTAGCATGGGTACTAAGCTCACTCACTGATGCAAGTTTGGTCCCTTCAGTCCATTTAAGCATGAACCTGCAATTAAAAATGCAATTAGTAAAACCGATTAAAATGTAATTAATGTAATAAAATGTAAAAAAAACTTTTTTGAAGATTCCAGCAGGTTTATCCACATAGGCTGTAGTGCCCAACACCCACTCTGAATGGAATGCACACTTAAACCATAATAATTCAGTTCAGTTTGTTTAAATCATGATCTTCATTGGGATCAGCTCATTCAAAATCTCACCTCAGTGTCGCTGAGAGTTGGTTTTTACCTCGCCTATAATAACCTATATTGCAGGACACAGAGGGAACGAGAGAGAGAGAGAGAGAGTTACAAGGTGCAGATGATTCATATGGCAGAGGGAGGAAGCGATGTGCCTGACTCCGTTATTTATGTACCACATATCGCTATGGAGATGCTCATTAATAAGCGTCTCCCACCTGAGCTATTAGAAAGCAGGGGGAAGTGAGCTCCTTGGCTGTGACCCCATCGGTTCAGGTTTGCCGTGGGAACAGGACACCTCGCGCACTGCATCATCCCAGCACACTCATCCGCCCACTCTTACTAATTACTTCACGCTCAGAGGGAGTGTCACCCGCTCTCAGCTGGAGTTGAGGATCACTGGTAGTGCATGGCTCAGATGGCCGGGGTATTACACTGATCTAAAACCAGGCTTGCAGAGTCCATTATAACGGTTGACCTTTAAGGCCAAAGCAAATCGAGCCAACAAAAATATCAACAAACCCGAATGTCTGGTTGGAATGATTTGCGCCATTCACATTGTTCTATGTTCACTCTGTTCTAGAATGTTGCTCTAGAATGTACAGTCTGTTGCCAAATGCACCTTTCGCACTGTTCCTTACTGTTTACTCTGTTCTAGAGTTTTCTCTCTTTCAAATTGTTTTGTAATATTGAGTGTGTTCTAGAATGCTCTCCCCCATTCCCACTGTCGTGAAACATTCAGTCTGTTCTAGAATGTTCTCATTCATTCACTCTGCCTAATTTAGTTTGCTGGATCTTTTTCTGGATCTTTTAACAGTTTTGATGTTTGCATTTTGTAACAACGTGGTGTAATGCCATGGATTCCCTAAATAAACTTCCCATGGATATTTCTATAAAGATGTGTGAGTCTGAAGAACATTTTTTCAGCATTTCCAGAAAGAAAGGTTCTAGACTTATTAGAAGTCTCTAGACCGTTATGTGCAAACCAAGGGCTATTTAAAAGCTTTGTTTGCAAGAGTGTAGGCTTTGACCTTTCATTAGTTTGGTTCAGCTCTATAGAGGTACAGTACACTGCAGAATGATAACCCCACCTTTACATCACGGCAGCTAGGCAGGTTAATCAATGGCAGATCCCCAAGCTGATCTGGCAAAGCCTACAGTAAGGTCATGCTCAGCTCATGTACCCGGCTAACAGGCCCAAACACAATGGAGTATTGTGGGACTGCACGCCCTTTCAGCACATGAATGAGCTAGAGAGGCCTGATGCATTCAGTCCATTAAACAGGTATATGGGTTCCAGAGACACAACCACACGTGCACAAACACACACAGTGTCAGGCTTTTTTTATTACTTTGTTCATTGCCTCTTATACAAGCAATTTGCAATTAACTTGCTTCAATGGACAGAAAAAAACTCTTTGGTGGAGTATAGATTAGCATATACATATCACTTATTTTTCAGTAACACACTGATTTCAGCATTTTATAACATTTACTCTTTTAAATTTGGAGACGTTTAAAAGTCTCTGGCATGCAGAGTGTTAATCTGAATCAGCTTTTTAGTAGATAATTTTAGAGTAGTCTAATAATTAGCTGCAGGCATAACATTTAATACAAATAAACCCCTACTTTAAACTGTGATGTTAATCGCGGATTTAAATAATGAGCCTTTCACTATAGAAAGACTTTCACTAAGAGGGACAAAACGAATCAGTATTATTAGCACCCGCTTTGTTTAAAACAAAAAGGCAGAACTTGAAACTGTTGCTTAGTCTGCAGTTTGTAAATTATAATACTAGCTAGTTCCCATAATCATTTTAGTAATAATATAATAATTTTTTTTTTAAAAAGACCTCTTGGTAGAATACTTCCAATTCAAACTACATGCTAGCCAGCGCTAAGCAAAACATCTAAAGTTTAAAGTGATAAAGGCTAAAGTTGTTTTCTAGAACTGAAGGTTACATCGGTTTGTGAGACATTCAACATGCATGAGTCACTGATTCAAGTCCCCATCTATTGAAAGTATTTCAATAAGAAGTGGAGGGTAATTCTGTTGTCTCAATCAATCATCTCCATTCTGTCGTGGGAATTTCCTACAGAAGTCATTATGTTCCGTTTGCTTTGGTCTGCATAAGACAGTTTAAAAACAGAACACAATTCAGGAACAGGCAGTACCTTCAAACAAAATGTACCTAAAAGCAATAAAAACTCATGATTAAAATCAACAGGACACAACCATTTTAAAGAAAAACTATGAACTGCTCTGTGCATGACCCTGTTAAAGAGTCCAAATTAATAACAAACATTAACTTAATGCTGCAATGTGCCTTATTTTATTGCCTTGCCTACAAAGATTTACATATTCTGCTTAAGAATGAACAAAGTAACAATGCATTTTTGGAGTCCACTTTGAACAGACATACTAAATGAGCATGGACACTATGGATAATACTGTGGATAAAATGGTGAATTTGGCGCAGTGCCCCTTTAAGGGCTTAGGGTTCTGAGGGTTCTGAGGGTTCTGAGGGAAATGAATGCTCATGCCGCTCAGCTCTACTAACACTTCACTGCAGTGAGGCTAACGCTAATGCGTCTGAAAAGTTATGAGTGATTTCCCACTCAGGGAACGGATTGGCCGTAAGAGACTGGGCTTGGATAGCAGCCATCTGGGGAATTTCAAAATGAGACTCAATCTGCAGGGAGAGAGCCGCCCTGCTGCTGAACTGGCTTTGAGGGGAAAGTGTGTGTGTGTGTGTGTGTGTGCGCGTGTGTATGTGTGTGTGTATGTGTGTGTGTGTGTGTGTGTGTGTGTGTGATTCTGTCAGAGCCAGATTGTCGTATGGGCTAGGTGAGGCTGAAGCCTCGGGGCCTGAGTGCACAAGAGGCCTCTTGGTTGGTTGGGGAAAGTTGTTCAGTAGTATTGCTTGACAATTGACAAGTATTTGTTTAGATTCCTTTTTTACAAAAGCAGAAAAAAAAATAATTGATTCTCACTAACATTAGTTGATCCAGATCCTCCACCAGTATAAGGTAAAAATAGCTGGCTAGCAAATCTGTATCCAAGTTTATTTAGACACCAAACTGATTAACCTCAGGTAGGTTACTCAGTGACTGACTAATCTACACATTTATTTTCCATTTACTCTCCATATACTTTTACCCAGTATGCTCGTATACATTTACCAAGCTCTAATATGCTACTGCTTAATGCATTCAATATTCACTATTATTTGACAGACAGACTGTGAACTAGATGTGTATTATAAGAGGACTGCATTACTGGCCTGTATCTTTACTGCTGACGTTCAGGTTTTTCAGCCGTTAAACTGTATTTTACTGAGATTCACACACGCTCGTGTGCTGTGAAAATCCTGTTAAACAGCAAAAGAATAACTGCTTGTATGGCCAACCGCTCTTTTTTCTGACTCATGTACAGTATATACTGCTGCAGTGTTTTTCTCACTCAAAGACTGAAAACTTGACCATAAAACAAACGTTCCACTTTGCCAGCGGTGTTTTTCAAGGTAGCATCCACACATAATGGAAAGAGTATGTTTTGCCAGTTATCTCAAATGGTATCCCTGTAGAATCATACAAAATACACTCCTGTGACTTTTTTCCCTCAACTATACAAAAAAAAGGCAATACATGACTCATCTTTCGCTGTACTGTAAGGCTTCTGTTCACACATGCAAGCCGTCACATTCATTTCATGGAAACTGAATTTAGTCTCATGCATGTAAATAAATAACATTATTATTACAAGTTACTATTTACTATTAGTATAGTAGAACTAGTGCTATTATTTCTACTCTGAATTGGGTTCACACCTAAACCTTATTTACGTCACCTCATTTAGTTGTTTATAGTACAGCATTCTTAGCTTGAGTAGTTCAGATGTCAAATATCTGTAAAGCATTTGTTTATATTATGTAAAGTGTAAAGTGGCAATTTTTGTCACGCATGAGCACAGCACAGGGCAGCACACAGTTTGTACTTCTTCTCTACATTTAACCCATTCACCCAAGTGAAGCAGCGGGCAGCCAGTGATACAGCGCCCGGGGAGCAGTGTGTGAGGACGATGGTGGAAGAATACACTCAGTAAAGGAATACATGAGGGGTGACAAAATTAGTTTAAAAGTGGGAGAAAAGAGGTCTAAGTCTAATGAAGCAAGAAGTCATAAATATCATTGCTGTCTTTTCAACAACTAATTATTACAGTGTTTTTCAATTTTCTATGAGGTTACATTCTGGAGCTACAAGGTTTGTTATTGCAGAAGAGATAACAACTGCAGATCTTCCAGATAGACTTACAGTTATGTTGGAACATGACTGACAGAAGTTTGAGTAGTGTCCAAGTCCTGTGTGTGTGTGTGTGTGTGTGTGTGTGTGTGTGTGTGTGTGTGTGAACCACAGATTCCCTGAAGGCAAAGCCCTTGGAGCTCTTGGATTACCTTGTTCCTCTCCTTCTGCATCTCCTCTCTGGATCCTCTCTTTTTTTTAGTGGGAATTTATTTGTTGTGGCAGCCACTTACGGTCTTTAGCTCCTCTTACACCTCTCCCAACTGGCCTGAGGAGTCTGGACTCACTCCAGATCAGATATAGAGATATGAACAGACACTCAGAGATGGCAGCCGTCCCAAAATCCGCCTGAGAGTGAGAGAAGGGGGCAGAAAAAGAGAGAGAGAGGGAGAGAGAGAGAGAGTAAATGTGAGAGGGAGAGAGAGGAGGGTGTGTCTCTAAACTGCTTGGTTCGACTAAGGAATATTTTGTATGCCATAAAAACTGTACACTTTGACATTAAGATAAGCTGCACCAAATATAATAATTATTTAAATAATGAGGGAGTGTATTATACACATCTAGAGCTGATCCAAAAGGAGATACTGTTGCCTTACATAAACAACAGCGACAGGATCCCGCCGCACTAGTTTATTAGACACACAGCCAACAACAGTGTGTGAGGCCAAGCACTGGCTATCCATCACCTGCGAACAGTGCGCAGCGCGTGAGAGATTGTAACGGGGCCACATGAACAGGGGAGATATACAATCCACAAATACATTTGTGCCAGGCCTCAAATGCTCCCATATCGGCCATCAGTGCAGTCATTTAAAGCATGTCTGGGAGTGTACACAACAGTAGCTACAATAAGAGACATGAATCATACACCACGGCAGGGCGTAAACGCACATACACACAGCCATTATTTATGAGTTATATAAGACACACCGAGAAGATGGAGAGCATTGCAGTGAGAAAGGCTGGCGTGATTGGAAATAAATGAAGGTGTAAACTTGAGGATTGAATCACTAAGTTGTGAGTGCAGACGTGTGTGGGTGGGTGTGGTAAATGGGGCCACATCCCCGCCGCACAACACTGCTGTCCCCTCATACAACGAGATTTTTGCCTGCTCAATGGCAAATTATATCAGTCTAGTCATTATATGTGATATTTCTCATTATGGGACTGCTATAAGAATGACTATTTCTTTTTGTTTTAAGTAATTTTATCTAGACAAATTGTCTTTCTCTACCGGTAGATAATTTGTTTCAAAATACGTTTTGCTCATTTCTAGATATAATGCCTAAAACAAGCTACATTATGATTATTATTGTAATAATTTCACTAGGTCACTAGTTGTATGTGTGTGTATGTAATCGAGCTAACATTAGCAGAACAGTGCATTTTATAAATTGTACATTTATACATTACTGTTGTCTTTTAGTTGAATTATCTATAGTAATATAATCCCATTTGACAGTGTAACATAGCAAACCAAAAACTTCAAACAATGTAGTCGTTCAAGCAGAAGAATATTTGCTTACATTTATTGTTGAATGATTCTTTTGCCAGTTTTCTAAAAATTTTCTAAAGTTTGTCTTGCTTCTTGGGGTTCACCGCAAAAAAGTGTCATGACATGATGCAGAACTGTGTCCCGGTGAAAAAAAAATATTCTAATTTTTTTTTTTATCTCGGTCCATCCCTCAGGATACTTTGGAGTAAAACATGTCACCAAATTGTAATGAAAAGACATAAATATCCACCTTTCAGGAATCTTTTAGGACCAAGGAAGAACCATGTGTCTGTGGTTCGTTACAGAAGAATTATGAAAGGGTGATACCTGAGACCAACTATCTTCCCCTACAGGTACATGCTGAAGAATTACTAGTTTGTTCTTTTAAGGCCCTGATTCACAAGGCGGCCCTTGCTCCAGTGTAGCAGTTTGAAGCCAGTCCAAACAAATCTCAAGTGCCTTGCACTTAAAGGACAAGAGCTGTCACTGAACAGTATTTTGCATGCTAGTGTTACATTACAACAAGAAAACTCTACCTCAAATCTACCCCAGTCAGAAGCAAATACAGGTCTACTGCAAATCAACATGAAACCTATATCATCTACATTGCTGCAAGTTATCATAATTGTTGCTGCTGCCACACAGACAGATCTGTCTGAACACTTGTCCTTTGCTCCCCCAGGGAAATGTATATGAATTAACACAAATTTACTCGTTTTAATCACAAAAAGACAAAAGTAGATCTCAATTTTCCAGCTCTGCTTCCACAGTCTCTACGCGTGGAAAGTGTCCTCAGAAGCTGTAATTGAACCGCAGTACATAAGTAATGCAGCAATGATGAAGAGCCTGGCTGAGACAGTTGGCTGTTTGATGATGGCAATATTGAGCAGCCAAATGAGATACTTGTCAAATGCGGCTTTAAAGGAGAGACAGGGAGCAGTGGCGGCTTTGGAAAGTCATTTGTCTATGAGGTAAATGGCAGTTATGGCATGTTGTGTCTGGTCGACCTGAGAGGGACTCTGGGAAGAAATCACACACTCCCACAAGCAGACGATCTGCTTCAGTTGCTTTTCAGGTGTTTTGGATATCTAAACTTTTTTCTGTAGAGTAATGTGTATCTATTATTACTCAATTACAAAACAGTATTAATGCCAACAAAGCATTTGAGGAAACAAATGGCTATTAATTTCTATAAAGGTGGTTTTCCGAGTGCAGATCAAACCTAATCTTGTACTAAATTACACTCACAGTTTCTTGTGTTATACTCCACTGAAAATCTAACCAGAATTAATCTAGAATCTGTTATAGTGAAAGACAATAATGGTGTGAACATAAACACATACAGGCTTAGATGATATCATTGACATGATATAGAGTGTCGTTTAACTTTTAAAATGTAATTCACTCTTTTTATTGTAAACATATTTTATTTTAAAGATCCATCCACAGAAATATTTCTTAAAGGAAACACAATATGTCATATTGTCATATCTTAAAACAGAGAGGTCTGGGCCTCTTTAATGTGTTTTACAAAAGTGATTCAGGCCAATTGGGTGACCACTGAGTTCTAGTGTTTGCTCACAATGCTAGCCTAGCAGCCTCAGTTCCAAACTAAAGAAGAATCTTTATTTATCACATGCATAGTCATACAAGTACAACACACAGTGAAAGGATTTCTCTGCATTTAACCCATTCACCAAGTGAAGCAGTGGGCTGCCACCAATGAGGCGCCCGGGGAGCAGTGTGTGGGGACGGTACCTTGCTCAAGGGTACCTCAGCCGTGACATTAGCAGTTGAACCCCAATCCTCTGATTGCAGGGCCAACGCCCTAACCACTAGGACATCCAGCTGCCAAAACTGAACATATCTGGGGTAATGAAAAATTGTATAAATGTAATTTTTCCTGAACTATTCCTTTAAGGAACCAAAAGCAATTATTTTTTATCATTGTGCCAAATAACCTTTTTTTCTGCACCTTTATTTTTAAGAGCCTATATGAATTTCATCAACATTGTCGCAACAATGTGCAACTGTGTGTTCACTGGGAGAGACAAAAAAAGGCCTGAGTCTGACATAACAACTGTTTAGGGAAGACGTTTTGTCCAACAGACTATTTACCAGCGTCAGAGGGGGTATCCATTCCCTGTCACAGCCGTCATACATCTCAGGGGTGAGAGAGAGAGATTGCGGCCCAATTACCGGCTGATATCTAATCAATACACTGCTTATTCGTAGAGCAGGAAGTAAAGGAGTGGACCCCTGGGAGATGGAGTTCAAATTACTCCTCTGTCAATGCAGGATGCAGCAAATGATGGCAGAGCGCGCAGAGGAAGGGCAGAGAGAATGGAAGCATAGGAGAGAAATCACGAGAGTCTTCTTCTAAACAGTTATTGTGGAGTCAGATATGCCACAGAAAGAGGTTTGGTTGCTGAGGGACTTTTGCAAGGACAGACTGGCTCAGTGGTTTAAATGCTCCAAAGGAATAAACCCAGAGACAAAAGACACTTTGTATTGGGATGTAAAGGAGTGTCCTACTTGATGAACATCTGTGACTGTCAGGAAAGCCACGGGTTAAACAGACATATACAAAAGCACAATTTTTCAGTATTTTTTTATGATATGACTTCAGGACTGGGGGTTAATAGTAATCAGTAATAGCAGCGGTTGGTAATAATGTGTGAGGACATTTTAGAAGGACTCAGCTCCAGAGTTGGAAGACTTTGTGTCGGAGCTAGCTTTAGTGTTAGCGAGCATGTTGATGGTTGAAGGATTTGTGTCCTGCACTGCACTGGAACTATTCGTTCTCATTTCCCCTGACAGGCCATTCCCGAGTTGGATTCAGCTGGAAGTGGCTGCCTTCATGAAGAAATATGGCTGTCCGTTCTCTCTTTCAGGCACCCACCACACGTGCACCCTCATACACAGACTTGTAGTCATGAACGTTTTTGGAAGGTAATGTGTAGCAGATACTGATGAAAATTTCATTGAACAAATCCTACATCAGGTCCCAGGGCCAGAATGGAGTATCCCAGTACAAAAAGCAGTATATTAAATTTAGTTAGAACTAATGGAGTTTAAGGCCCCATATAACTCTGATTCAGTGGTATTATTTATGACTGAATATTTTCCAGGGAATTGAAGAGATTTGGACTTTTAGCTCTGGCTTAATCTTGGATAGGCTACATTAAACTTGACTAGCTCAACTGTGAAAAGCGTTTGGAATCCATGATTATTCAGATCAGCGCTCAAAACCGAACTGCAGATGTTGGTTCATCTGACTGTCAAACAGTGTAAACAGTGGCACTGGGTGCTTAAAGAGTCTGTACCAATTTAGGAGAAGTTTCAAATCACAACACTAAGCACTAATCAGACTTTTCAGAACCTTACATTGGTATGAACTTCAATGCAGTAGAGACTGAGAGAACAATGGCCTCCTCATCTTCTTAACTGATTGAACGACTTCTATGCACATCAGCCCAACACTGCACCATGTGTGTTGATGAATTTTACAAAAAAAATTCATCTACACATCAAAAGTCCTATAAACCCAGCACACAAGTGTGATTCTCGAGTTCTGCTAAAAGGAGAACAATGCGCTGTTTTGAAAATCAATTGGTAACACTTCTTAGCTTTTGATGGCACCTAATCCATTCTGGGCTCTTAGAAAGCGAGGGAAGAGATGGGAAAAAAGTCAGAGTGCAGGCAAGAGAATATGCACAAAGCACTGTGTATTCCAAGGACTTTAGTGTCGTGTTGTCTTTTTGCCGATTGGCCTGCGTGGTGTTAAGCTCTTTAGTCCTTTTGGCTAATGAGACGGAGAGAAGAAGGAGGGGGGAATTACAACAGCCAATAGTCATGAGTCTTACTAAGGCATGCAATGCAGTTCAATCCAAACACAATATCATGTGTTAGCCGTTTTGGCAGGGACAGCAAATAGTAGGCTTTACCAGTGAGATTGAGCTTACTGAAGAATTTGGTCACAATTATGAGCGCCTTGCTTTTAAACCCATCTTCCGCTGAGCGAGTGGAGGCACCCTGAAGCCTGTTGGAGCTCTGTATATAACTTTTAATTTTGCAGTTGGCCAATCATCGATGGTTAAGAGGGAGGAATTGACTTAAGTGAAAGATCGCTCACACTTGATTTCCTGAAGTCATAAAAATAACAGAAGGTTCTTAACTATCCATAAAATCTTGCGAGGGGAGATGAGGAAATTAATTAAATTAGCGCATTCATGGCCACATGACTCTCCTTTATGCTTTCCTTGCCTTTTTGGGTGGATGAGTGGGATATTAATAAACCATGTTAGATATACACTGCATGAGAAATGGTCTATTATCCATCATGACATTAGGATGTCCCTCTTAAAAAAAGGTTTTAAGAGACTTGTCTGTCAAAGGACTAATGTAGCACTGACAGGCCTTAACACTGAACAATGAAATTTCACAAGACTTTGGCTTTTCCTGAATCAATGTTTCAGTCACCTTTATTATCATTATTATTAGATGCATTACAATCATGTGGAACTCCTAGGTCACGTAACTCCACCCCCCCCCCAACCCCCCCATCAAGCACACACACACATACTCACAGTCACCTTATAAATCTCTTCTTAAAATAAGCTTGCTGGCAGGCTCAAGGGGCGGGGCTTTGTTTAGGAAGCAAGCAGTCTTATTGGCTGGATATGGAGATGTCTTATATGATGATAAATTTCACGCAGGTGTCACCCTCTTGCCTGCAGGTGAGGATTGATGGGATAGAGGAGGGTGATCCATCATCCCGGGCAGGTGGTGCCGTATCGGAATTTCGGAAATCTGTTCCCAATCACACCTACAAGCGGGCAGCCACGTAAGAAAAACCCCTCCATCCTACCCCCCATCTGTACGCCGGTACCGGAAATCAATATGAGGCACTCAAGGTCAATGCACTGTTAGAGAGCTCCCTCCAAACCTTGATGGATAGATGGCTCTCAGAGAGAGTGAGCGTGAAGGGGGAATTGACAGTTTCTCTGTGCCGACTGCGGAAGGGACGGTCAGACCTAAGAAGTGCGTCACAGAGCCAGTTGGTTGTCATTCAAGCTAGAGGCCTCCCCTCAAGGCAGTCTTACTGATGTCGATCTTGGCCCGAGAATGAAGTCTATTGGATATCTGATCAAAGTTAAGAAGTGCGACGTCTTGCTCCTTATTCTTACGGATTAACTGGAAGTCACCTTGCACTGATTTCCTCTGCTGTAGCGTTTGAATTGCATAAAGCTCGACAGCCCTGATTCTTTACAGTAACTTAAAAAAAAAACTCCCTTTACTTACAAAGTAAATTGAACCTGTAATATTAATTGTTCTCAGAGCTCAAGATTCAATGGAGTAAAACATTGTATGTAGTATGTAGTTTCAAATCATATTGTTCACATCCCAGTCCATACATGGAAACTATCTTGCAAAAAATTCTTAAAGGGAATGCATCAGATAAAGCTTGATTAAATCTGAGAGTTGGAGAATGTTTTAGGACATTAAGGACAAAAAGTAGGATATGGGCTATTTAAATTACTTTGATTTTTCTTAGAATTCCACATAAGCTCCTTCACCCTCTGCCTCTGATGGGCAGGTGGTGACCTAGTGGTTAAGGAGTTGCCCCTGCTACTGGAAGGTCATGGGTTTGAATCCCACAACTGTCAGTGTCACCACACATTGCTCCATGAGTGCTGCGTGGCTGGCTGCCTACTGCTTCACTTGGTGAATAAGTTAAATGCAGATAAGAATTTCACACTGTTCACACTGTGTCCTGTGCTTTGATGTTCACATGTGACAAAAATGGCCACTTTACTTTACAATTTACACTCTGTGTGTACTGCTCGATTAGCTAATGAGAAAACACTTTATATACACTTTATATACACATTATATACTGAACTTGAGCTAAATAAACTGAAAACCATCTAATTTCCACCTAATGAATATTTACATGCACATAAGAAAGAGTACAACTGTCCTTCCCTCTCACAACATAACATACACGCTCCTTTCAATGTGAAACACACTGGGATCCATCACTGTCACACGGCTTCTGCAGGCATCACGAGAGCACTGCAGTGTTCTCTGTGCAGGACATATCCATCAAGAAAGAGGCACTGCTTTACTTCTAAGTACAACACCATGGTCAACCACATGAACACACGACCTGAAACTCATGACGAGAAACTCACACCAGCTCAGGCTCCTCACACACTTCCATATTACACATGGCGCTTTGATTGCTCCCCACTTTCTAGAAGGTGACCTCATGAGCAGAATAATACCTTCTTATCACTTTTGGTATACACCAAGTCTATTAATCCCTAGCCTTTTTTAATGGATTTATAACTGCAACTAAAATGCTAATATGCCCAGTCCTGCCTTGTCAAAGACCATCAGGTTCAGCTCAAATGAACACAGACTGGAGGACCAGCACTCATCCCCGGATGTTTCTGTTTCTACCGCATGATTCTTTGGAATTCTTTGCCATGTGGAAAACAATGTTGACACATTAATATATCAAGCTTATGAAGTAAAGTGAAGTAAAATTATGTTATACTGTCACAAAGGTAAACCCTGAAGGTTAACATTCAAGTACATGTACAACTGAGTATTATTTTAAATGAAGTTACTGAAGAACAAGACCTAGAAAGTCCTTCAAGGGGTCCATGAACTGATAAAACACTCAATTCATGAAACACCAAAAACAGACTGTCAGTGAATCTGCTGATTCTAATATTAAAGTTTGTAATATCTTTTAGGTTATGTGGTGATTTGATATAAACATGGTTGAAGATCCTTTCAGATTCTCCAGACCTATTAAACAGCTTTGCATAATACCAAAAGATGGCAAAAATGGCAGAGCTATTAATATGACACCTTTCATTTACCAGAGCAAAGAGCAGGAGATTTGTGAGATTAAGGTTTAAAGAAAACTATTCAGTGGTCAAGAATAGGCAATCAACATGAGGGCATTGTTGGAGAGAAAAAGGAGAAAAATCCTGATTCGAGAATTATACAAATACATTATACAGTATTTCCTGTGATGTTTATAGTGTGTGTGGATGAAACTGAACAATTTTCTGCTCCAGTGGCTTGTTTAGTGCAGGCTAAAATAATGTCCATTTAAATGGATGTAATTATACACCATCTTTGCCATTCACTTCTATGCCTGTGCTGCATAAATAGAAAAATAAATAGAGGTTGAATTTTTGAGGTCCTTGAGCAGTGCATTAACAAATTGCTCAAAGTCAACTTTAAAGTTCCCTCTGGTCAGGTTCTGTACAATGTACTCTACATGCTGTTAAATAAAAACCTGTCTTTCTCTCAAAACACACTGTGATGTCTTTTTGATTTTTCAGTACTACTGAAGACAAACAGATGAACTGTGGTAGTCGCTTCATTTCCTGTGTGATATTTTGAACCAGATTAAACGTCTGGGAATGAAATCTTACATTGATTTCAATGTAAAAAAAAAAGTTCAAGTGTCACTTTTTAATGAATTTAGCAGGTTAGGTCACATTCAACACATTAGGTCACATTTTTTATAATAAAGCAGTAACTGGAGGAGCATGAGGCCTTCAGTTCAACTAATAGCTTAATTAGCTGGAATCATCATAGTGTCACAGATATAATTACGCCACTTCTCTCTGAGGGAAGAAATAGTCTCATGAGGGGATGCCCACACCATTATTTTGACAGAACAGAAGTAATCAAATGTTTGGTAACGTTGTCTAAATCATGTAATCATAATACATTGTAAACGCTTTTATAATGTGGCTTATGACATATAAAACAATATACTGACATTAGCTTGTATCACTTACATTAATAACGCTATCAAGTAAAAGAGAACTATTTTTACATTCAGAAAGATCTATTGTGTCTCTTTATGATGCTCAATTGTATGTCATATACTGTTCTATACATGCTTGGTTTAAGACAGAAATTCCAATATTATAGGAATTCCAAGTGTCTCCTATATTCTAATGAATGAATCACAGGCTATGAGTCATTATACCTCAATAAACATCATCAGCATGCATCATCCATATGTGTCACTATATTATGATGCATGTCATAAAGCATTCCCACTGATTGGTTACTATATATAGGCCGTAGCCACAGCCACATTGTGAGGTGGTCATCCTATTTTTCTGACACTGTCAGAATTTTGCCACAGGTCATCTTTGAACCTCACTCACAGTGCAAAAAAGACCATCCTTTTGATGCTCAATCAAAGATTTCCCCACATTTCAGTGTATAACCGCCATTACTTTATAAAATGTTTTGATCATAACAATAAGTGCATATGTTATATTGTTCAGGCTTATGACAGGTACTATAAATGCAGTTGTCAGCATTGTGGATACAGAACAAAGTTTGCCTTGTAAACAATTCCTCAGTTTGTGAAAGGTAAAAATAAAATTGCATTTTAAAAATAATTATCGAGATAATAATAATCATAATGATCATTGTCATTAATTAATGTTATTGTTGCTTGGTTATTATTATTATTATTATGTTGTTGTTATTGTTGTTGTTGTTAATAATATAAAAATATAAGTATTATTATTATTATGTTGTTGTTGTTAATAATATAAATATATTATTATTACTATTATTATTATTATTATTATTATTATTATTATTATTATTATTATTATTATTATTATGACACATAAAGCTGACGTATCTAAATCTAAATAATAAACTGAAACTGAAATTTTCATCATTTGTGTGAGTTATAGCTATGGTAGTACAAAAACTCTTTTAATTTTAAGTATTTTAATATTAAGAATACATTTACAGACATTCCAAACTGAGCTCACTTTACTCTCGGTAGGTGAGAACACAAGGGTTATAAAGTTGTAATCCATAAACTATTCAAACAGGCCATTGGTACTGTGGACTTCTCCAAAAGGAGGAAAGAGAGCCTGGCTTCTTTAATAATCATCTGAAAGTAATTAACTGCATATATCAATGGTGGGGCTGTCATATTTGTGTCCATTGGAGCGTGAGTGGTACTAATTCTGAGTTGGTCACTGTAAAAAGCCACGCTAGAGGAGGCAAAGCTTTGATTACGCTCAGAGGCCTCCACCTTCAGTCTTTACCGCAGAGCCGCTGCACTCAGATCAGCTATTAAGATAAACTGGCCAACTCAATTCAGCTTAATGCCTGATGAGAAACTGCGCTCCAAACAGTCATGGATTTGCATTCTTAAAAAATTCATTAAATTACTACTTTTATAGACTTTTGGTTTTAACATTATTTGATGGAATTGAACTATGTGATTTGCATATTATCCAACACATGAAAAGCTGCCATGCAGAAGAGGAGAGTATTTGCATTTCATTTCAGAAAATCATGCCCTGATAAAGGGAAAGAAAATAATATTCAATATATAACAACTACAAATAGCTATTGAAGTCATAAATAGTAATAAAGTAATAATTAAGGATACATGCCATTTTTAATTCTTTTTTTTCCTCAATCAGGAGTTTGTAAATAACATACAAACATACAAATTTGTAGCAGTAGTCCATAATCAAGAGAAAGAAACACACAAAAAAGTATTATTCCTGTAAAAATGTTCAGAGCAGCACCAATCAGCCAGATTGCAGAGAATAAAGACAAGTAATTCCTTTCAATTCTTTTCTCCAGAAAACAGTCGCAGTTGTGAATAAAGGTGCATCCTGCACTCCTGACTCAGTTAAATTAACACATTGAGAATGAGCGGAGGACAAGAGCACTCTGTTCTCATTAGAAATGAGGGAGTCTACAGTACAGTCATACTTCACTGTCAGCACACTCCTATTCATAGCATGTGTTTGGGAGCGAGGCTCGGGGAGGGTCCGGCACAGACCCACCATACACACGCCTGCATTAGCTCAGTATAAAGGGCAAAGCAGGCAGAAAACTTTAGCTAATATTAACAGCATCAATCTCGGCATGGAGACATCATTAAAAGTGACAAAAGCTTCCAAGGAAGCCTCCAAGATTCCTTAGAGTTTCTCTCATTAGTGATTCTTTTACAGAGACATCCTGATGGAGTTAACACGCATGTGTCCTTACTGATATCCCTCTTTAATATGAAGCGAGGGAACACCACATCCAAAACCAAAGATCTGTACTTTAGCATATAACATTATAAAATGCATCCTCTAATACAGGGCTTCTCAAACGTTATATTCAAAGGTCCAAATCTAATTTCTAGATAAGGCCAAAGGTCCAGGATGACAAGTGATAAGCCAATTTCTTTTATTCAATTTTCTTACAACATACAACCAACAGAAATGGCGCTATTTGCCTATAATTGTTTGCTTGTGAACCTAATCCAGTCTCTGTTTTAACAGTAAAGTGTAATATGCACTGTAGTTTAATGAAAAGATTTAACAATAACCTTGATTACTTTATTTACTTTTATGCCTTAACAAACAAAGTGGCAACGGGACATAACACCCCGTCTCCGGTGACTCTTATAATGACGCAGGTATTTCGGTCACTCGTGCTCGCAGGACTGCACGTGAATACCCGTTAGCCTTAGCGGACTTGCTAATGTGGATGCGAGGCCTGAGAATTGAAGCGCGCCACGGTTGCGTCATATGTGCGCCGATTGACAACATTGCTTCGATTAATCTAATGCCAGGATCGCCATAAAAATCTAAAATATGTTATAGTTTACAAAACTAATCATTTATTGAAACATACACTTAATTGCATTGCATAAATGCGTTCCTAATATGATGTGTGGACTGGGTCCGGAATGACTTGCAGTTCCGTCCGGATACGGACTTTGAGAATCACTGCTCTAATAGTTTCTACTTTAGCACATAAAATATATCTTTTACTGGCATATTCCTGCATTTCTTGAAAGGCTCTCAAAGTTGTTTTAAGATGCTATAAAACTATGCATCTAAACCACAGTTAGATTGAAACAAGTGACTTGAGTTGCAAATTATGATTACGAAGCATTCTGAAACTCTGACGAAGAAGCATTGGTCCCCGCAGTCAACACACGCACCACACAAGGCACTTTTCATAATAGCTCTCTACATAATGGATTATGTAGGTCAGTTGAAAGGTGGTGTATTTTTCATAATCAGTTTTAGCTGGGTGGCTTATTCTTTTTTTGTTCTGTCAAATGCAAAAAAGGACAGAAATCAGAAATAATAAGCTTAACCTTGACCCACAGTGTCTCAGGAACTTCCTTAGAAAGTTCTTTACTGGATTCCTAGGAGATGTTACAAATGTGTGCAGCTTTTTTAAGGAACAGTAATCATGCAAGCCGAGCAGTGCCTGAACACAGTCAGTGACACCCAGGAAAATCTACACTTTCCCCTTCAGAACATCTGTCTGTAGCTTTCAACCATTATGGGGAAATTCTGCCAATTCTTCTAAAATTCCACATAATTTAATTGCTGTGATGTAAAACAAAAATGCTTTAAAAGTTGTTTAATAATGTGAAATAGTGGATTGTCTTTAGACCAGAGAACCTACATGTGATTTCTGATTTTTTATATGTAATATTGATAATGGTAAAAAGTTATTTTCAAAATAATTTAAATATATATTATTTTGTCTTTGGGTACCATTTGTCCTTACAGGACCCTGTGTGAACGACTCCGCCACAAATTTATTTAAAAATACATTTTATCCCTGAACCTTATTGTAAAACTGAAGACCAATGTCTCAGGCATCAGGCAATGTACCCTTAATCATTTCATCATCATACTTTAAGCATTAACAGCAAATACTTTCCTTGCTCAGCACATTTCTATAGAATGGCACATTTTAAATGAAACCCCTGAAAGAATTGTGTGTAAATTCCCCTGTAATGCAACAGAACATTTTAGATTTCGCTGACAGGCATAACTCCAAGAGCCTGATATGAAGTCTCAAGGTGTTAGATCTTGTTCATATCATTTAAATCTACTACTGATCTGGTTTACATAACATTAAAGAGTCTAGAACATATGGAGCCTTTATTCTCCCCACAGCAAGGTTTACAGCACCAAATAAAAGGACAAGTATATGACTTTTATGACACAGGAGATTACCAAAGCTTTTTCATGGCACCCTGGTGGCAGAGAGCATAAATGTGACAATCAGGAATAGCAGTGTGGATCGCCATAGTGCACACACAGAGAGTAACGCAGCAGTTGTTAGATTTGCCCTGTGTGTTTGTTAAATATATTGATGGAGTGTGTTGTGTAGTACGTAGGATCTTCTGCATGGGTAAAACATCTGTGTATAGATGCCTGCATGAAATTTAAGTAAGAGGATGTAATTAATACTATGACCATCAAATGGAACTATATTTTACAGACTTCTCATCAGTAGTTACAGAACAGTTCATAACTGTTTTCAAAACAGATAAATAAACAACATAATACCTGGCAGTGTACATGACAGTGTAGTAATTCAATATAAACTGCTGTGGCAAACACACAAACACAAACAGACACACAGACACACACACACACACACACACACACACACACACACACACACAAACCCAGAAATAATGAAATAATGTTTACCCACACCTTATAAGCAGCTTGTGGTTGTGGGCCATTTTTAACAGAAAATCTCTGCATTTATATGGCCTCTTTCCACCTTAAATAATGTCATTTTTTTAAATATTTGACACATGTCCAGAACCTTTCAGTACCATGTAAAAGTGTTCTTCGATGGATGGTCACAGAATCTCTACCTCAGGCTTCAGTGGAACAATAAAAATGACTCCTAGAATATTTCTTTTCAACCTTCACATTATCGTTAAACAAGTTAAACTAACAGTCGTCTTTAACACTCAGCTCAGTTTCAGCTGCTGTTTCTTCTGCCTGCACCTGATACTCCCCCTCTGTTATCTCTCCTAGGAGTCTGTAAAATATTGATAAGTGTGATCAGCTGGTAGTGGAGTGGTTCTGGCTGGGCTTCAGCGGGAGTATTAATGCTGAACAGTGTGTCTGGCACAGTTCCAAGAACACGGCCAACCCCTCGCTGAGCGGACCACATGTTACATCTCACTGAGCCATCACTGATACGTCAGTCTCAACAGCCAGAATACATATGAACTAAGACACGCATTGCAATACACACATACACTCTTGTATTGCTATTGTCATTAAAAGATGGATAACTGTAGCTGATTGATCTTATTTTTACACAACTCTTTTGACACATTTACTTCCTCAAGTGAAACCTAAAATTTGTGCAAAAGAACGTTTTCCACTGAGGGGGCCAGCAATCTGTCCAGCAGTCTCAGAATAATTATGTTTTCCTTCCATTACAGGGTCTTTGATAGTGTATTGTTATCATCATTACCAGAACAAAATCGCCATTAATTGTATGTGATTTAAAAATGGCAAATACTTAAAATTTTAGCAAAATTTAATTAAAAACAAATTATTTGGGTGAAAAAATCTCATTCCATTAGCATAAATTAAAAGTTTTAAACGTTTTAAACTGTAAAGTTAACATTTTTGGAGGTGTGACGTTGTACTGCTGTTTGGCAGTGACAGTGACATTATACTGCTGTTTGTAATGATAAATACACTGTGCTATTCTGATTTTACAGTTTACATATTTGCCCAGTTAATACACTCAAGAGTACAGATCATGTGTTTGCTGCTCTGTATTTATAGTAAGGCTTTGAACCTAATTTTGCCCTGTTGACTACTTATTGTATTGTAATTTATATTGTGCCATACTGTCTTATTTAACTGTATTATGTATAGTCTGCATCTTGGTCACTTGTGTTGGGTGGTCTTGTAAACACAATGTGTGCATGTTGCTGGGTCAACATCGCTCTGTTTCAGGCCCCTCTCTCTTTCTTCTTCAGTGATGTTTTTAAAGAAAGTAAAAACATGCATACATGCAGGTTCACACACACCTCCGATTTGTGATGGTACTGTCATGTTTAAGGATTTTGAGAGGTTCTCTCGTTTGACCACTGCTGACAACTGCTGCTCCTTTGCTGCTTTACTGCTATCGTCATTTCAGAGATACATAACAAAACTTCATATCAGATTTACCCTCCAGGCCACATTCGGCCCCCATCAGTACCTATTACATCTACAACTTCTGTACTGTTTAGCAGCATCGTTTGCAACATCAGTTCACACATGCAGTCTAGACAGAACAAAACAAGAGTCATCAAAAAGGAAACTTTTAAAAGCCGGAGGGTGAGCGCTCACCTCTTTAACTACATTAGACAGACCAGCTCTGCAGAAAAAAACAGGATTCGCCCCAAGGCCACTTTAATGCAGGTCATTCCTCACTCATAATTAACTTCAACACTCATAATCTGCACTTAGGTGCAAAATATCAGCAATGCTGAAGCTGGTCAGCTCTGCTGGGCCTCAGACTTTCACCCAGGTGTCAAACTGTGTTCAAATTTCAATAAGCAATAGCACACGCTTCAGCATCTCCCAAAACATAATGTGAGTCCCCTTATTAATCTCAATAAACACAGTATGCCAGTATTGCAGTTCATAGTTTTATTCATGGTGTGATTTAAGAGCATATTTCTGTGAAATGTCGTGATCTGGATTGTATCTTTGTCATCAAATGTCAATACTGGATAGAGAAAAGCAGGCATTAACCATACAAGTTCTCATTTTTCTGTTTTTTTTTTTCTCTCTGGTTATCTATAAGAAATGTTCTTTCAAGTCCCACAGTGGTCTTATCTATTTGTGTGCAGTATGTATTTGGGGGGAAAAAAACATTCCATGTAAGGAAAGAGAAGATGTCAGCAGTTTTTAGACTCCCTCTCCCTCTCTCTCTCTCTCTCTCTCTCTCTCTCTCTCTCTCTCTCTCTCCTGAATAAGTCACAGAATAGACTATGTAGACTGAGTTAAGCTGTTTTTGCTAGATGAACATATTTATTACCATATTTTCATACTCTAGGGTTCCCATATTGCCAGTGCCAACTGTTTTCCCCTGTTCTACTTTTAAACCTGCTTTTTAAAGCCACACAGGTCATAACTGTCAATCCTATTGTGCTAATATTATGTAGAAATATGGTATGGCATATGGTGCCAAAATAGGCTATGTTGTATATAAGAAACCTAAACACCACAGCTTCACGTGCACAAAACAATTAAAACTCAAAGAAGATTCCCTAGGGCCA
Source organism: Bryconaethiops microstoma (assembly GCA_037577275.1). Lineage (NCBI taxonomy): Eukaryota > Metazoa > Chordata > Actinopteri > Characiformes > Alestidae > Bryconaethiops > Bryconaethiops microstoma. Next base: position 12,335,568 of record JBBJLS010000128.1, read on the forward strand.
CTGGCCTTATCGTCAGACCGCAAGTTCAGTCAGACCGCAATAAATGACTTGGCTCTCGGCAGATGGGTAGGATGGCCTTCCCTCTCCCACATCACTCAGAACGATGCTAGTCAGTGTCTATTAGCTGACTTACCAGAATTAGCAGTTAGCATTCTTCTCCAAGCACACTGAGCTCATTGAGACCAATGATGTGCATCAGAGACAGTTTGAACAGATGCAGTGGCTGATTTCACATGACGACCTACTGTTGATATTGTCTAACTGAGCTGCCCCCTTTGCAACCGCTTCTACTCTGCTGTTGGAACATTGCTGTGAGAATCTGACTGCATATATTTATATACAATGTTCTCCACACCCTGTATCCTAGAGATGTGGATTTAGCATGCATTTCAGCTGCATCTTGATGGCAACTGTTTCTTTCATTTCGTTTCAAACATGAGGTTTTTGCTCCTTAAATCAATGGAGAACTCTGTACAGCGCATCCTGTCCCTTCATATTCACATATTTGCTGCTCTTTGTTGTCACTGGATTTTGTATTAATTGGGTTTTTCATTCAGTCACACTGTATTTAAAGTTTTTATTTGTATTTCCCAAACCCCTTATTTCCTGTACAAGTGTGTGTGGAGGTGTTGGCTAATTTGCGACCATTAGTACTGACAGGCAGGTTTACATTTTTGAAGAGAAACCACCACAATTACATTTATATGGCTTTCAATCATGTGAGGCAGTGAACTGTAAAGTACTTATAAGAACAAATTAAACCCCTGAAGTAACAGCTGACATCTCTGTACCTGCCAATTGCACTAGCGAAATTAACATGTGCGTTCAGTTTAAGCTGAGAGATACAACAAAAAGAAAAGTAACAACTCTAAATAATCCAAATACTCTGATATTTACAGAACTTGCATGTGTGAGGATCTTAGCAGTATTTAAAGGAACAACTAATCCTGCAGTACTTGAACTCTCACAGTGGTGATCAGGATGCTAATAGTGGAGCTAATGATGCTCATATAATGCTAAATGCCTCAGCAGAGGTCATTGTGGAGGATAGAACGCTTAGCAGCCAATCACGCGCCCTCTTTAGGGCCAGGAGGAGCCAAAAGCAGCTAATCTCAGAACTGGGGGAGGGATTAGGCCATAATATTATTGCGTTGTTTGATGAGGGATTAAACACAGAAAATCCAGTTCTTCATATGGGATTCCTCATTTGAGATAGCACACACATTCAGCTCGCATGCTAGCTGGAAAGTTTGCCTCGGCCCAACCCCCTCACTCTTTTCAAAAAACAGCCATGAGTGTGCACTCGTATAAATGTATCAATGTATGGCAAAAACATTGTAAAGTATTTAAGGTGAAATCATAAGGAGCATAAATAGGTCATGTAAATGAATTCATAATGATCACACGTTAGGATCTGGAAACATTGAACACTGTAAGAACTTTAGAAACTGAACATACAAGCTGATTTTTATTTAATAAAATTTTATATATATAAATATATATATATATATATATATATAAAATAACACAATTCATTTTTTTTGCTTAAGCATCAGTTTTTTACAAAATAAAATATTTACATTTTTATATATATTTATGTGTTTTTGGTTTATTGTCCTAACATAAATGCATACAGCTGGGGAAATGATGCAGCACTACATTAACATGAAGCAGAATAATTCATATCTTTATGTCTGAAGGGTAATTAAATATTCAAAGCATTTACGTGTGAGACAGCTATATCCAATTTTAGACCGGAAAGAAATATAACTTCTGTGATCAAGGTAATGAAGATTGTACCAAAAGGACTGTTGAAGGAGATCACAAAGGAATCCATAAACATAGATTAAGGAAAAAGCAATTTCATTATCTATAATACTTGACTATTAGAAAACATTTTTAAAATGAGTATATTTTTCATAAGAATATTTTCCTTTGTATTTATTACTGGTGTTCCACAAAGCCTCAGTAACATGTCAGCAACATACTTTTGTGCCTTTTTTTTTTGGTCTACAGATTTTTCTCCAGGGATATGCACTTTAGGACACTGGCTTTTTTTTTGCATGCATTAGCATATTTTCATACATTAATCATGTCTTGATTATTGTTATTTCCCTTGTAACGGATGGGGTCATTAGAAAAAAGAGCAAAAACGAATTTAATTCAAAAATAAAAATTGGAATCAATGAAGACGTGATTAGGTTGCTCATGATCTCTTGTGCCCCATCCAATTTCTCTTAGTCCACTTACATGCCACATACTCCTTTCTTTCTTTCTTTCTTTCTTTCTTTCTTTATTTATTTATTTATTTCACTGTCCCAAGTAACACTCGGAACACACAGAGTGGCTCAGGGGATGCACAGTCCTTATACTTATCTTTTATTAAGCATCTTCCAATTATAAGAAAAAAGCTTAACGCTATCGGACACCTTGCATGTACAATGAAAGTGCTTAACACTGTGGAGATGAGCAGGAAAAGACAAAGCTAATATAATCACTCTGCTCTTCCTAGGGAGATAGAAGAGTGTTGGACTGTCAGGGTAATGAATGAAAGTAGACATTAAATCAGCCTGAGATATTCCAGTCTGCCAGCTCCTCTTCTCCACACCAGCCAGCGTGTTGACACATTTTTCCCCGGCACCATTTAGAGTGAGCTGGCACCATTAATTGATAGTATTGCCAGTAAATTGGCAACAATGAAAAGACAAATTATGCGCTGGGAAAGTGGTATAGAGGGAGGATTTACAGTATTTGAATAATTTAGACCCCCGTGGTTAATTTGACAGGATTGTTATTCTCAGGGAAGGCCCCGCTGCTTGAGGAATGAACGGCATGCAGTGGGCCCTGGTGCTCAGTAATCAGCCTCTCTGCCAGTCAATAAAGGACTGTGTGCTACAAATGAATCTGTAAATGTGGTTAAGGGGTGGTAAATATTTAGATAGAGAAAACAAGAGAGAGAGAGAAAGAGAGAGAGAGAGTTGATACTGAGCCGATTGAATTAAAATGTTAGTCCTTTTCCTTTGAGGTTTTTCATTTGAGTTTCAGTGTAGGAAACAGCACCATGTGCTTTTGATTACATGAGCTGCTGGACTGCTCCATAATGAGAACGCTAAAGACAATTTTGCAAGATAGGAGTGCTGCAGTGCTGCCACCACCATTACAGACAGTAAAAAGACCAGGTGGCAGTACAGCTTGAGGAATATGGATAGCTGGCGAAGTTTTGTACAGTATTTTGGACTTCTAAACTAAAACATACCTTTAATGTGTGAGTTTATCTAGGTCTAACCTTGGAATACTTAGAAGGCATTGAAAATACACTATGCATTTAAACAGTGCTGCAGACACCTTCAACACTGTTTTGCAGGTTCTCAGCGCTAAACACCTCCATCGCTTCAACTTGTCAAAATAGACAAGATGAATCAAAATGGCCCGACTAAGCAATTAAGGGACAGAAATGATGCAATGCACTGAGTTCTGCCACTTTTACCACTTTCCAAAGCTGAAACCACAGATGGAGAGTGAGAGGGGTTTGAGGAGGCAGAGGAGGTGGATCTTTTCCTCATGTCAGGGCACTTGACAGACCAGGTCTTCCAATCTGTCCCCTTTAGCACTACCAAGGGACCTCGGAGGAGAAGGACAGGGCCAGGGCCCTGGAAATCGCACCTCTTGCTTTGTGCACACTTTCCATTTCAAGGGCTATTTATCTAATAATGTCCCTGCCTTCCTGGCTCTCTCTCAGCCTTCTGCCTGCTGCACAGAGTCCGTCTCTGGCTGGCACCTTTAATTATTTCATGCCTAGGAGACAAGTTATAAGCAGAAGTGGCAGGTCAGGTTGTCCCTGACAGCTGGAGATTATTAAAGTTAAAAAAAAGAAGGGCTGAGGTGTTGTAACAGGTCTCCACTCCGCTCCCCCCGGCAACAAGAACACTCCGGCGTTGTGTTGGAAAACAATGGCGGCACCCTAATTTATTGACAGGGAGTATTCATCAAGGAGTATATGCAGGCCGGCATCCCACAGAAATGCACACACATGCACACACCTATACGCACACACAGAAACACACACGTACACAAACATGCAGAAATAAAAATGGCAGAGAGAGCGGCTCAAAAGCGACAGGGGGCTTGGGAGTAATGGAGATATACCAAGGGAGTAGCCCACTGTGAGGAAGACAAACTTCACTTTCCACCACCACTTCCCCAGTAAACACACACACACATACACACAGGGCCATGCAGAAGCTGCTTCATTAGAGTGGTGTTTTTGGTACCAGTCAACCCCCTGGTGACTCTGGCAACAGCTTGGTTCGACGCTGTCAGAAATAACAACAAAAGTGCTTGTAGCATTTCCTGTAGTTAAGCTGGATTGAAGAAGTGTACACACGGATCATAAATTTTGAATTCCCGTCCCATCGGTGCCAGTGGAACATTCAACACTCTGGGCCTAATGACAAACACGCTGGAGTTCCAGCCCTGTTAAAGCTCCGCAGAAAAAAGCACAAAAAAAAAATTGTCATCCTCCAAATTCACACTGGAAAAAAAAATAAAACAGCAAAGCAGGCCAGCGAGTGCTGCTCTGTCCAGCAGAAACAGGCCTACAAACAACCAGGCTTAAAACATAAGTGATGGCTATTTTGAATGGCCTCCCTTGAACTGAGTTTGTCAGCTGGAGTTACTGCAGAGTGAGTCAGAAACTAACAGCTCAAAGAGAAACGGAACAGTCAGGCACTGGAGTGAACATCATAAGCCTTCAAACAGGAAGAGACTTGAATGTACAGCATCACTCTACAAGCACCCACTCGCCCCTGGACCCTAATCTTAACGTCCTGCAGTCAGTAGAGCATAGAGTACAAGTGATCTATAGGTCATAACTTCTGCTCATACAGTCCTGAATGGTAGGAAATGACCATACTGAAATCGCTTCCACACAATCGCTTCCACACAAACCAAACATATAACATCAACACAATTATTGCACGAAGTAGGCCGCTCTGTGCAGATGTAATACGTATTGCCCATTTAGAAGAATGCACACATTCGAATCATGTCAATTTAGTGCATAACCTTTTTCGGTGTACAAAAGAATAGACAGCTATTTGTGTTTCTATCCTGACTTTAAATTCTATTTATGTGACATGGTTTAGTCCACACCAACTACTACTTTTTGGTTTTTTTGGGGAGACAAATCAGACAAACACTTTGACTCTGTATCTGCTTTTGTTTAATGCACATAAATCTGCTGCTTTTGTGCCTTTTTCATAGCAGTCTTTATATATATATATGTATATATAGTCTAATGTGATTCACAACAAATAAAATATCCAGCTTTTATAGCAGAAACGGAGGTCTGTGTTTGTTTCAGATGTAATTAGATCAAATATAATTTAGTGTTATGGAGCACTGTTCAATAGGTCTCGCACTGCCCTTAATGAGCTGTCATTACTACAGTGCAAATCCTTTTTTTCTCAGGCAAGCACCAGCTCACATCACTATATTTAATTCCCTGCAGTTAGGCTAATATCATTGCCTCCAGTCCAGGCCCACTGATTTAGGTACACACTGATGTTATTACAGTGAAAAATAAAACATCCTCTCTGTCCATTTGTTTTAGCCTGGCGCCATAAAGAGCAAACCTAATTTAGCTCAACTGTGCATTTAATGTGGCAGCAAAAAAGCTTTATGAGAGGAGTTTGGTTTACATACACAGGTATGTGGTTTGAGTCCATAAACACTTATGGGTTTTCATTTAATGCCTTCAACTCAAGGCTTGTTATTCTGATATTAGTCTTGAAGCTCACTGTTCAGTGGCTATTATAAATTTTTTGGTAAGCACAGTGAGGGCAATGTAATTATGAGAGTGACGAATGGCACTGTCTGTCCATCAGAGGAGATTAAGGGGTTAAAAACAAATATCTCTAAATGAATATACTCTGTTAAACAATATCTAATTGAAATTGGCTCCATATCCTACATTTTTCTAGTTTTTTACTGTCCACTTACAAAGTTTATGTGTTTAATGTGGTGGTGGCCTAGTGATAGGATACTTGCCTCTGGACCAAGAGGTCATGGGTTCGAATCCTACCTCCAGCACACCA
>JBBJLS010000128.1:12354101-12366648 GCA_037577275.1 Bryconaethiops microstoma
TTTCGGACAACACTACAAAATGGCTGATTCACTACATAGTGCCCTACATAGTGAACGAGTGCACTTTTCAGACACAGTTTGGGACTTTTTTTGTCCTGTGGGTGGCGCTGACCAGTGTGCAATATCAAACATTTCCAGCAGCTGGTGTTTTCTGCAAAGCCTTTGTATGTCTTACATTGCTACAGCTGAAATTACTGCTGTTTTCTCACTTTTTCACACAGGAAAAAATGTCAGGGCCAATCTTCAAAACTGCACAAAGCACAGCGATCAGTGTGGCACTGGGGAATAGAATGTTGGAGCAGAATAAAAAAGGCCCTCTCAATATCCGTCGTCCAGCCGGTTCAAGCTCCTGCTGCTGAAAAAGGAGACACTTTTATATGATTATATATTATTCCATTGGCCTGGCACCCAGAATATTTAACAGTGCTATTGTAGTTTCAAATGTTACGCTTTTGCGGCTGAATTACGTTCAGGGGTTGAAAGTGAGGAGAGGGCAATTTTATTTCCTGTGATCAATCTGGGGTGAATTTGGGTGCTTTTATTGAATAAGTGTTAAGTCATGTAGGGGCCAGTGGCGGCTCTCTAGGCTGCACTGATAGGTGCTGATGGGTGGCAGAGCGATGATGGAGTAGAGGGGCTGCGAGAGACTTTATGGCTCCACTTCATTTAAAATTAAAACGGCTGCCACACTCAGCCCATCTGTGAATCAAAAGGGCAAAACCGGCCACTTCGGGCTGTCTCGCCACAAGATGGATGAGCAGCCTGCCAGTCCTCCACACTGTGTGTGCGGTGTGTGCTGTGTGTGTGTTTGTGTGTGTGAGTGTGTATGTGTGTGTGTGTGTGTGTGTGTGTGTGTGTGTGTGTGTGTGTGTGTGTTTGAGGGAGTAAGAAAAAATGAAAGAGAAAGAAAGAGGGAATTAGAGTTCAGAGTGATATGAAAATGATGGCCCATCTCTCATTTCATTTGTGGTATTATCCAAGTCGGTTGAAACAAAATGTCCTCAAACATACTGGAGGATTTTAAAGGGCCTATAAAACAGAACACAGTTTGCAAATAAAGGAGTTTGATGCAGAAGGCTAACATTCTTTTTTTCAAAATACACCAATCAATCCACAGTCTGTACTGTTCATTTGCAGAAATTAAGCGGCAAAAACAGCCTATTTTGAATTAATTGTCTTTGTGATGCATGCTTCTACCTGCCTGTTTAACCTCTGCCATTTTAGCCATGCCATTGAAGTTATAAGGAGTGTTCTGACTTTAACTGATTTTTAAATAAGGCACAATTCAGGGCACACATTCTGAACAGAGCTCATTTACATATATTGTATATCAAGGGCACAGTCACATGAACAGTCTGTTTAGGAGATCAAGAGAAGCTGGACAGTGGTGTTGTATAAATTAATTATGTCTGTTATGGAGCTGCGTGTAAAAAAAAATCAAGAAAAATGTAGGGTATGGGCCTTTTATGCATGGATGAGACTTCTATGTGTGTTAGATTTGAGAACTGTTCTCCTTCAGCATTTTGTCAGTAGACTTACATTCTCCCCCTCTCTCCCTCGCAAACACCCTAAAAAGCTTTGGAGTACTTCAGTGATCAAAGGGCCCCACTTGTTTGAACAGAGTGATACAAAGTCATTAGGAATGCATATTACAAGACAGCTACTGCATATTAATGACACTCTGGAGCCAATTAATCATTAGGACATCAATATATAATTTGCATAAAATTATTCTCCTTTAAGAGTCTATGTTGGAGGTGACAGGGTGAACTCATCGATAATGCAAATGAGCCATTAGGTAGACGCCAGTCCAGACAGAGTCAACAAAGAAAAGAAAGACGGGCAGGAAGTTTTGGAAAAAGACTTTGAAATCTGAGTCATCAGCACGGTCACATCAGATTCAGGCAAAGTGGAATTACATCAGGGAAAGCAAACTGAAAGTCAAACGGAAAACACTAGTGATGAGAAAAGACTGATGCTTTTCAGATGAGGAACTTCATCAGACACTCCCACCAAAAAGCTTACAGTTTATTAGCAAACATGAGAAAGGTTTCCGAAGTTCAAAACTCCTCATTGATCAGGTCCCACACTCCAGTATCATCTTCAGTTCATGTGTTAGCCATCTTACTCCTCCCTTCATTAAGCTCTATCGATCTCAGGGGCATATCAGACAGCAAACACCAACCAGGCACACCACAGTCAGCAGCATTCTAAAGCAACAGTGTTTTACAGTTAAAACTGATATGCGAGCTGAGACAACAGTCAGGAATTACTTAAATATCTTTATAATGCTTAATGGTAGATTGATCGATGATACCCAGTACTATTATTAGCATTATTATTAATACTTACCTTCCCCATTTTTTGCTGTCACATTTGATTATCACATTGGGTGGGGTCTCATGTTGTGCCGTGATGTGTTAATACGTTAATACTATGGCAAGAGGTGAAAACAAATTTTCCTCTAAGAAGGACAATAAATCTGTCCATCCGCCTATCTGTCTATCTATCTGTCTGTCTGTCTGTCCATCTATCTAACTAGGTGAGTACCTTTGAGTTTTCAATCAGTTGATGACTGTTATTCATTTAGTCAAATAACTCCAAACAGGGGTTCACTGTACTTTTGGTAGGTTAACGCAAAAAGAGAAAAATGAACAGTTTAAGAAGCTTGTGATCATTCACATCATAAGTTGTTTTTAAAAGGTTCACTGGTGCATTTTCCAAAAAGACAGGTGAAACTGTGCAGAAAAAATAAAGAAAGCTGTAATTGTAACTAGGGACACGTCTCAACAGTACGAATGAAGTAAAAATGACAACAGCAGAATTTTCCTCTGTGTCGTATCATGAGGTCTCATTATATATTGTGAATGTATTCTGAATATGTTGTGTTTTAGGTAATGTATGGAGATTATGTTACTGAATACTTCTTAGATGTAAGACAAGAGCATATGGTCAACAGGATAGAGGTTAATTTGGAAGGTTTTGATATTTGCACTGATGAACATTTTTTATAAACTGTTACCTATTCATTCAAATCAAAACGTTTTATTAAGTTAAAGCGCTTGTCACCTTATGAACTCAATTATTTTGAAGTGATTGACAAAGCGTCCTTTTACAGGCCATTTGCCTTCTTGCGACTACATTAACTAAAACAATAGGAGTGAAAGACCTTCCTTGAAAGTGCATTACTGTTCCTTGGTCTTGAGGAAAACATTGTGTTTTTTCATTTGTTGTGAAAGCAAGATCTGTTTTTGCAGATAATTTCACCCGGTTCATGCGCTGTAGGTATGCAGTTTCATATCCCTCTCTCGTGCCTGTGCCGCTCTACCATTATTAGCCCCACCACTGTGGATCTGCTCACACACTCCTAACACACTGCCCACCCCAGCTCATGCCACAGTTCTCTCACAGCTCATCAGCCTGAAGCCTTTGTTTGAGCACAACCACTGGAACTAGCACTCAACTCCTAAACTGCTCAGGGACATCCTTAATCATCTGTAATTGAAAAAAAGAAGGGAGAAAAAGAAAAACCTTATTAATGCAGTAAAAGTGGAATTGATTAGTGAGAGGCACTTCAAGAACCGGGAGATGTTGGAAATGTGTAATAATATATTAATTCTCTACCATTACAGATGGTTCAATCCTCCTGACAACTGCAATCCATTTGAGATGCAATTAACATGCATAATTATGCTAATTAAGCTGTAATTAAGTGTTAATTCTTCAGAGAATCTACTCTTTCTTTGTGTGTGCTTTTCCATAAGATGGCAGAAAGGCATTTCCATAGGATTGCCATTCTTTTAGGGCATTCACAAGTGGTACACAAGCTCCCAACCCCAAAAATGTTATTTTTCACTGGTTCTTTGCTGGCCTAATCATTTTTCAACAGTACCTGACATTTCAGCCTTTTCTTTTCATTTATCCTGACTGGTTTGTGTGGACTCAGGCTAGTTTCCCCACATTTAGCATTCAGTGGGAGATTGTTGTCTATTTAAAATTCTTTGTGCGAAAAATATTCATATCTCCAAAACAAATTTTACTGGAGAAATGTCAATAAAAAAAAGATATAGCTTATACATTTCTATTGGTCCAGACCTTTTGAAATTTTGCCCCAATGTAAATGGCCAGTGTCAAAAATAAAAAAATGCTGAAAATGCAAACAAAACTTGCTCTTCCGCAAGCAACTATGTACATACACCCTAAATTTTGAAACAAACAATAGATCAGTTCAAATAACTAATTTTCATTTATTGCCATGACTGTGTGCAATTGTTACATAGTAAATGGATGTTTAAGTAAAATTATTATGTGCTCTGTCTATGAAAAGTACAGACCTGCAAAATCCACAGCAAAACTATTATTTTTAATCAGGATGATTATAGACTGTAACTCAAATCTTTGTTTTGAAGTTTTTAATGTTGTTTCATAATATGTATGTATGTTCATTTTACATATTTGGGAAATTGAAAGCAGTTCTGAGAGGTGAAATAAAAACAAAAATAGTAATGAAAAAATGTAACAACATCATAGTATTGACTGCTACATTGTGGGAAGGGGGTGTAGTTGGAAACACGAGTTTATTTGCATGGCAATTATGCCCCAAATGAAGCACTTTTGTTGTGGGGAGCCCTAATGAACGGTGTACATGTTTAATTAGAGGCAATTCATGTACAACTTTAATGAGAAACTACTAAAATTGCATCTTAGATGAGCTGCGAAATGAAAACCCAGCGCACATTACTGAGTGTGTGCGTGTTTGCACGTGTGTATGTGTGTTGATATGAGACGAGAGGGCCTCGGCACCCTATGAGGTCAATCAGAGAGAAATCAAGAAGACATCTGCGCCCCACTGACCTATCTGGGGACACTCGTTACATGAAGAGCCAATCAGCTCTGCTCTCAAAGCTTCATTATTGGCCCTTTAACAGCCATAAAAAAATGATACCAGCCTCCTATAACACGGTAAGCTCCCCAATCACTCCTGCATTATGTTTCTTTCTAGCGGAGTAAGTTCTATTTGGATTAAATAGGTTTTGTTGATAACAGACTTCACATGGACTGTGTATTCACATGGAAAATGAATCATAAAAATGCAAAATAAACAATATTTTTTAATGCTTAAATCTAAACAATCTGCCTGTCTGACATTACCACTCTTTGATCTGATAAGTGCAGCCCATCTGAAGGAAATATGAATACACTGACTAAGAGCAATTTTTTATCAATGAACCAAATTCTTCCCATAGTCATAACCTGATTCAAGAAAAAAGACAACAGTGTGTTGCTCTAAATTACTTTGCAAGCCTTTACCATTAAACCCCACAGTATAAAAATAATTAAGTGCAGCGCTAAGTAACTGTGGAATCCCTGCCAAAACGTAATTAGAGATTCATCCGGTCGTATATATCAAAATTAGTGCACGTCAGCTGAGGGGGTCGAGCCTCAGAACAAGAGAGAGAAGCTTCCAGACTCCTTCCCCCCCACCGCCTACGCTCCAAACAAAGCCTGTGAATTACAGCCTGCAGTTCAAGCACTGGAATTAAGGGATAATAATTAAAGCTGGAGAAGTTTAGCACCTGGTTTTGCTAATTTCTAATGGATTTCCCACACGAGGAAAGCCCTCAGTGCTTGCATTAATGTGCCATCCTAAAATAAACAGCAACTCGACTCATTATCTCCTGCTACCAACACACAACTGGCCAAGAGGCCCCTAAACGTTTAGACTGAAATGAAAAAAGTAGAAGTAGGTTAAAAAAAAGTGCAGAGAGAGGAAAATACCGAAGCTACAGAATATTAGACTGAACTTTGAACTGGAATATCGCACCCACCAAACTATGGAGGTGAAAATCGTTTAAAAATAATGAATAACAAACAAAAGAAAACATGAAATAAGTAGCCTTAGTACTGTTTAAAATGTGTTACTATCATACAGGCGACAAAGGGCCCATACCATTGAAAACCAATTTGTCCTTGTTTGATATAGCACATGATCACTCTTGGTGTTAGAGTTAGTGTTAGTGTTAATCCCAAGACATAAAGGTCTACTAAAAACATTTCTTCAACCTTTTTCTAAATCAGATAGTGAGGCCTGATGCCGTCATTAACATGAGCAGGAAACAGTATATTGATCTGGTGTTGTCTTATATATATTCCTGCCATCATCACTCTCACTGTTAAAACATGTTAAGCCACAGTGTTATTTAGTGCTAATAGGTCAGGGTGTGCCACAGCTCAGCTATACCTCTTTTTGTCTCGCTAAAATATCCAGTCAGCCAAATATTTCAAGCATATGGAGAAGCGGTGTGTCATGGGCAACCGAAGCCCCTGTAAACAACATGTTTTGTATTCGAACCTCGAGAAAATAAACCTTGAGATTGGCATGAATGACCATGTAATTACTGCATGTGTCTCTGCAGTCCTGGACTGTGAGTGCACAATAGCTGATGCCATAGGGAGCCAGAGAGGAAGAGGAAGAAGAAGAGAAAGAGAAAGAGAGGGTGAGAGAGAGAGAGAAAGGACAGACAGTCAGAGAGGTCAGCGTTCCTCCAGGGGCTGCTGGGTGTACAGTAATACAGTAATAATGAGCCCTGGAGAGAGAGCCCGTCTGAGCCATGAACCATGCCCACAGGTGCTGACCATAATAACTGCCCCAGGGAACAGAGAGAGAGAGAGGGAGAGAGAGAGAGAGACAGAGTGTGTGTGTGTGTGTGTGAGAGAGAGCGAGAGAGAGAGAGAGAGAGAGAGAGAGCGAATGTAAGTCATAACCAAGTCTCTTTTCTCTTTCTCTGACAAACGGCATTTTTTACACTCTTAAAAAAAGATCTGTGCTCAAAAACACACAATCTAGCAGAATGTGTGTGTGTGTGTGTGTGTGTGTGTGTGTGTGTGTGTGTGTGTGTGTGTTGGTGTGTGTTCCGTGATTTAAGTGAAAGTCATACAGTGTAGAGGCGAGAAAAGAAGTGGTGGTTGAGATTTGATCATCACACATAATAGATTTGCCAGGCCCACCGAAGGAGGCTCTTGTTGGATGAGAGGCATGAAAGGTTGTCAGTGTTATAGAGGGGAGCGATAAAGGCACAACACAATCAGCTCAGAGTGCACTTAACTAAAACTAATCGATTAGTGGGGGGCTCTCCACGCAGCACCCCACAGCCCATCTGTCAAATCACATCATCCCTCCGACTTATCCCAGGCGCATCACCACTTGTCAGCATGATACCTACTTTTGTGCGTGTGTGCGCATGTGTGCTGGAGAAAGCCCTTTTGATATGGCTCACCAAGACACTTCATTAGGCTCTGACAGCCTGCTTAATACTCCATTCTCTGAGAGGCTCATCTTCAGCTCATAAACACAGCACACGTGCACGCGCACGCACAAACACTTCTGACTTTCCTGCAGTAGGTTCAGGTTTGTTCACAGAATACAACAGTCGCCCATTAAACACCTTCACAACAAATGCCATCTGATAATTAGAGAGAGGGAGAGAGAGAGAGAGAGAGAGAGAGGGATGCCACTCTTCATTTGTTGCATGTTTCTAGGCTGTGTAATTTAATCTGGTTAATTGAACACTTCAATAATTCTAGGAAGATTATACTCTCACAAAGTGCCATTTTAAGGTCAGGGTTAAGTAAGGCCAATTATCTATTTGTCAAATACATAAAGCTCTCATCTAATTTCCTCTCTTTGTAATTGACTGTGGTATAAAAAACAGAGCCCATAATAAGATTTATTGGCTTATAAGATCTATCTCTGCTGTGACGAAACAGGCAAGGCAAATATTATCTTAAAGTAAAGGATAAATCAGGATTATCTAGAATGACACTCAGCATCCGCGAAAGCTGATTTTCACGCAAGACTCACCCCAAGCTGACGAATACAGGCAAATGTGTTATCTAAACTTCAAATAACACACTCCTCTCGACTGTGTGTAACAGGTAACTCCTCTTCTTTAATGAGTTCTCCCTTCACCTCCTATTGCTGATTTAATCACGGGTAAGAGTGCCGACTGATTGGAATAACACTGGAGACAGAGATTAGCCTCTAAATAGTGCGACTGACACTCTAGCTGTATTATTGTCTAACTTCAAAAAGAATCAGTGAGCAATTTCACTGTTTTGAAAAATAAATAGCCAAGAAACACATTATCATTATTATTAATAATACAAATAAAAATTATCTGCAACAGAACATAGTAATTCATCTGTTTGTTTGGGTTTTTTTTTTTCTTTTTTGCACCCCTACACTAAAAAATATTACTTCATTAGACGAAGTATGAAGTCAGTCTGGTTTTAAAATATGCACTGTGGGAAATGCTACTCCTGACAGACTTCACACTGGAGGACTGCTAGTTCTAATTAAGCCTCACACTGTTTCATTCCAACTGCAGCTGACAATTAGCACAATATGTGGCCGCATTAGGGCCACTGCGATGCGGGACATTCTGCCTGACGACGGCCTGCCAATCCCTGCAGGAAACCAATATCTCTAACAGCACCCAGCAATCAGAAACGCTCCAAAATAAGCAGTCGCTTAAACATGAGGCTGACCTTTGACCTCACATTCGACAGGATACGAATGGAGTTTGGTGAAACTGAGAGATACTGATCTCGTTTAGGTTACTTCACTTGGACAGTTGCAGTCGAATAAAATAACCAGTTTTGGCTCCACACTGGGTTATTTTTTTTAATCTATATTAAAAAGGTGGTGGAAACAATGACACTAACACAACCAGCAATCAGAAACACTATGAATAAGCAGTCATTAAAACTTGAGGCCGGCCTCTGACCTCACGTTTCACGAGTTTTAGGAGCTGGCTGTGGGTTGTGGACAGTTGCGGTTACATAAAGAAAGAGACCGTTTGGCCTCTTTTAGCTCTCTAAAGCTATGGCTCCTTTGTTTTACATCCATGTAACATGTAAATCAGCCTCTGCTTAAATCTGTCTTCTCAGCTTTCTGTCTCTTTTTGCCTTTTCTAAATTTGTGCAAAACAACAGTGACTTTTTTGGATATTTTCCTGTCATGGCTGCTCACTCACAGGTCCGTGAAGGCCATGAGGGAATGTGACTTGAGAGTGTTTTGATGGGCAGAGGGAGGGAGAGGGACACTGCTCATTTCAGGACAGAGTCTTCTGTCACAGAGGATTCTCTCAAACCGCTCTCTCCAAGACGGTGACGGACAGAGAGGGAGAAATTTCCGACCGCTGTGTGTGCGTGGTGATGACAGGAGCGAGGCTGACTCACTTCAGCAAGCTCTCTGCCCTGAAGGGGGTGGGGGGCTGCCACTGAGGCTCATCAGGCCTGAGACCCCGACTGGTCCTGCCGCTTATTTCCCATCATGCCTGATTCTGGCGCTGCTCTTCCGTCTGCCTGATGTTCTCGCCCTCAAACCCTTCAGCTGCCGTGATTGAACGGGACAGTGGGTGAGCGAGTCTGACTGTTCTTTTTGACTTTGGTGCGGCCCAAGCAGGCCTTTCACAACGACGGCTGGCCTCTGGGCTGAGCCAGTCATCAGAGTGGCATGCCTGTCAGATCAAGCAGGGCCTGGCAGTGTGATCAGCACCGCAGCAGCCAAAGAGACAGAGGACGAGGCCTGAGCCACACTGACAGGGAATATGTTCACACAATTGGCAAGCTGGTGGCAACTGAGTGACTGCGACTTCAAGTGGCAGCACGTAAGGAAAGCGGCACGGCAGGCAGGCAGTCAGTCAGTGCAGCAGCGAAGGCACGGGGGAGGGGGTCTAAAATGTGAAAACAGCGCTGCTTATCACACAGTGCAAGTAAACCCAGTGCATCCACAATCCCAGTCTGTTGTATGAATTGTACTGCGAACTAATGCAAAAAAACAACCACAAATATAGTTGCTGTTACAATAGTGCCAATTTTATGTTGTTTGTCTTATGCAACACTTGTTTAAAGCTGCCCTTTCCATGTTGGAAATGTGACGAATGACCCACACTTTCAGAAATCCGAGAGAAAACAGATAAGAGTAAGTGACACATCATGAGTGCAAAAGAAATTTATATCTAAACTGTATGTCCTGTAAATTGTTAGAAGACATCACTTTATGTTAGTGCATAGCGTCACTGTACAAAAAAAGCCATGTATCTGTATTTTTTTTGTATCTGTTTAATTTATTATTATTATTATTCCACATCATTTGAAAACAGCAGCCGCATTTTACATTGAGCCAAACTTACATAATGAATGGGCCAACATAAAAAAGTAAAGAATGTTTTTGCCTTGTCCTGTAAAAAAATTCTTTTTAAGAGATTCCTTTTTTGACAGTGACATTATTAATACCATCTAATCACGCAACATAACAATTAACTATTGTTTTCCAGACATTTAAAGGTAACACAATAATCTCAAACTCCCTGATAATTAGGCCTAATTCAGGCTTGTGCCCTGCTAGGACCCCTCACTGGTTAAGTGTATCTTTGGCACAAACAGAATGTTCTGTAAACCAAGAGTACATACACTGTGGTGTGAAGCCCAACCACTGTGTAAGGACTGTGCTATCATCTGATCTAACATTCGGGCATTTTCTAGCTTTTTCCAGATCCATTGTCTCAATTAAGGCCTATGTTTTTACTTTAACAAACAGAGTAGGCATGGGGTAGAATAATGAATAATCATTAGCAAAAGGTCCACAAATTATTGATGTAAAATAAGCAATGATATTTTTCCCTCTCTGCAATTTATTGCCATTAACAAGTAACTTGCAATCCAATAAATGTCAGCATTGCTTTCAGTTAATTAAAGGAATAGATATTATATAGTAATGCAGGGTGGCGCTTAGATCCCAATTGCCACAGACTGCAATTTACTGTCTGAGCTTTATTTGAAGGGAACCACAAATAATAGCCATTAAGCTGTCAGCCAATGGACAGGAGATCACATTAATGAAATTAGATAAGCTGAGCTGGTGATATACACGGCAATCCCACTGAAGAGATGGAGAGTTTTTTTTTAAAAAAGCTTCCGACGGTTTAAATAACACAAAACAATGTATGGCTGTTCAAGCATTAAGAGAATAGAAAAATTAAAATGTCAATTAAAGTCCTGCTATGTTGCTGTGTCTCAACATAGTACCTTTTGTTATGTAGCACAATAGTGTGTGTGTGTGTGTGTGTGTGTGTGTGTGTGTGTGTGTGTGTGTGTGTGTGTGTGTGTGTGTGTCCTGTCAATGATCGTTAAGTGGTCATTTAGCTATAAATCTGAACACTGGGAACATTCCAGATTCTTTAATTCATGTGAAATATAAACCGTCTATAAATTCCCAAATGCTCTTGTCAACAACTCTCATACATGTCACCGTGCCTCTCGGCACCGAACTAATAAACAGTGGCCATCACTGATGGAAAGTGTGCAAAGTGATTTTTGGCTTCCAGTTTACTGTGTGCTTTTTCCTTTCCTTTTTACGTAACATTCTTTGTATGACTCTCAATCAATCGGTAGAGGTAAAAAGGGAGCTTTCTGCACAGAAACATACAGGATAACAAATCGCTAATGTGGAGAGAGGTTGTGTTTCAGTAGTCCGGCTGTAAAGAATGTTTGTAAAGAGTGTGTGTGTGTGTGTGTTTTCTCCACACGCTGTAGTGCTCAGTCAGGCTTCAGTGTGGGAGCAGAGCACCGTCCGCCCTGTCTGTCCCTATCAGTGTAGACACAATCCTCGCATCTGTGTGTGTGTGTGCGTGTGCCCCCCGGGCAGAGTGCCATGGCTGCCACTAAATTAGTGATTAGGGACCCTCTCCTCCGCTGTTCTCTCCAGAGAGGCGGCCCACACGCCGGGCGGCCGTGTCCACAGCTGCCACCGTGTCACTCCAACTTTCTCCTGCGTCCCACAAACTTTCGTCAGTCGCGCGCCATCGAAGCTGTTGGAGAGTTCCCGTAGTAACGGCGGCGGTGACGGCAAAGCCCCGCCCATTGCTGTCAAAGAGCCCAATCAGAGAGAGAGAGAGAAGGCAAGCGCGTGGAAGGTTCGAGAAGCTAGCTGCGAATGCCCGACCTAACGAGTGTGCACCTCAGGTAGGTAGCATCTGTTTAATCACTGCTCAGAAAGTTTATATGTATGTGTGTATGTGTATATGCTATATATATATCTATACATATGTATGTAGATATACATAAATATTTAGTACTAAAAGGCACGGTGATACATTCAACACTGACCAGCATCAAACAGTGCAAACGGGTCATAAACATTAAAAATAAAGTATACACGTATTATAAAATGAAGTAAATGGCCATGAGTGCTGGACAGGCTAAACACTTAACATTGGACAGTAGTCTGCGTGTATGTTAAGGGGGATGACTTATTGTCAGTAGCAGTCACTACACAGGTCAACAAAAACATATTTTTTGTAATCATCAGAAACCACAACACACTTTTCTAGTTTTTCGTGCTGATTTCAGATCTGCTTTCTGTTTCAATGTTTTATCAAGTAACTGTTCAAGTAACTGTTTCGATGTTTTCAGTGCGAAGTCAGATAGGTGCACACTGTGGCATAGATATAATGATCAGTGTCAGTCAGCTACCACTGTTTCT
>JBBJLS010000128.1:12377506-12394019 GCA_037577275.1 Bryconaethiops microstoma
TACAGAAAATTGCGCAATCTTTTCATTTTCGGGGTTTTTCACCTTACCTCAAAACCACTCTCTTTTTTACTGGAGCCATTGTGTGTGCACTCCAGCAAGGACAGAACCTACATCATAAAGAACAAAACGGTCACTACTGCACTCCATGATTATCATTATCTACCAACATTTGTGAAAAACGAGATTTAAAACGAGGGTTAGTTCTATAGTACTAGTACACAGAAATATTTAGAAGAGCAAATATGTGTAAAGATACAAGATGTATTTATCATATACAATAATGTAAAAAATAGTTCTCAAATCAAATTTCTCCTCAGAGATAAGTTTTCCACAGGCTTGTTATTATAAACAGCTGTGTGAAGCCTGACCTTAGAGTTGAGTGCGCAGTGTAGTGGTGTCTGATTGGCCTTATTGTGTATGAGAGTGGAGGCACCATTCTCCAGCAGAACTTCTATGATGCCCTCATAACCCCAGCGTGCTGCAATGTGCAGTGCTGTGTCACCCTTGTCATTCTGCACGTTAAGCTGGCATGTGTGCAAGTCGTAGTAGACCAGCGCCTTCACACACTAAGAGACAAACACATATGAATGTTAACAAAAGGGTCTCGCAACACTTCACTCTATGGCTCTGCATGACTGATGCCTTATGATACTAATGATACAGTCTTACAGCCCCAATCAGGAATTACTGTGACAGCGTCACCACCACTGGAGAGCACTGCACAGCAAACATGGTCTGCAGCTGCAGCAATTCCTAATCGTGGCTTTAAAGACTGAAGATCAGTTCAATGCTGCAGGCATCTTGTGATTTACTATCCTAATCACTCACATCCTCGTGGCCATACATGCAGGCCAGGTGCAAAGGAGTGTTTCCATTGTTGTCCTGAGCTTCTGTGTTCGCCTTATAGTGCAACAGCAACAGCTACAGTGATGAGGGAAAGAATTTAAGATAATGAAAGAGTCAGCTACTTGGGAAGAAATGACAGCATTCTAGATGGTGTGGAGGTGTATCAGAAATGTATTGAAAGAATGCCCACCGTGACCCCCTGGTAGCCCTTCTGGCAGGAAAGGTGTAGGGGTGTGAGGCCATGGTAGTCTGTTGCATTCACCGGAGCTCCCTTTGACACCAACAGGTCAATCAAGAGAGACTGACCTAATCAGTCAAATACATTTTTACATATTAATAGCCTTACCCACAGATGCTGCTAGCAGACATCTGTGCCATCAGGTATGCATGCAGCAAGGCAACACTAAAATACTCAATAATTCATCCATGTAGTGTATGAGAAGTCAAGACATGAGGTAATAAATAGTTGAAAGTAAAGAATGACTAAGAATAACGAATATCAGGATGCAACCAACCACATATAGCAGCAATATGAAGAGGAGTGTAGCCACGGTCATCTCGGGAATATGGAGTGACTATAGAGGGGTCGTTCAGTCTCCTGAATGAATAAAAAAAGAAGAAGAAGAAGGAGAAGAAAAAAAAAAAGAACAAATGCCTAAATACAATAAAAACACATTGCGTCTGAAAAACCCAGCACAGACTATTGTACATGTATGAAGTTATACTGCATATACATATATTACAATATAATACTAAAAATACTTTAGAGTACTCTGGGTGAGATATTTCAAGATAACTTTAAGCAGTGAGTGAGTAAGAGTGAGAGTGTAAGAGAATATCTGACCCTGACACCCGCAGGTCACAAGCATCACAGGAGCAGAGTGGGTGACACAGTTTTTTCCTGTCCTCCTCACTCTCACCTTCACTCAGCAAGCGCTGAACCTCTGCCTCGTTGCCATTTGCTATATGCTGCACACACACACACACACACACAACAAAACTGTCAATAAATATGTACACATAAAAACTATTACTACACATACAGTGAGGTCCAATAGCAACTTTGACTCTATACTCCAGTAGATAGGATTCAAAATGGCACACTGGTTTCAAGGCTTAAATTACGGTCTGTCAAATATTAAAAACAAATGACTCACACTGATGAACCATTAAAGTAAGCCTCATTTCATAAGGACACCGTATGAAAGCACTGTCAGGATGTCAATAATGTCAATAATATCAATAATGTGGTCATGTTTGATATTTGATGGCCTGTCCTTTGCACATCCTAAACACTGATGCACTTTGCAAGATATGTTCTGCCCACTTCTGCATCACTAATCTTCACTGTAATTTCAGGATGTGATACTGTCTTCTTGCTTTAGACCTGAATTGAGAGATTTCTGACTAAATAAAACTGAGCCATTAAGTGAACTAGTTCCAGTGACAGCACTGCATGCTCTCTAGTCCACTACATTTATCTGA
The DNA here is from genome assembly GCA_037577275.1 of Bryconaethiops microstoma. Classification (NCBI taxonomy): domain Eukaryota; kingdom Metazoa; phylum Chordata; class Actinopteri; order Characiformes; family Alestidae; genus Bryconaethiops; species Bryconaethiops microstoma. The sequence goes on from JBBJLS010000128.1 coordinate 12,379,838, forward strand.
TGGAAGAAGAAGAAAAAAAAAAAAAAACAACACATGCCAGGGCCCACAGGCAAAAGCATTTTTTCCTCAATGCTTTGTTCCCCATTTTGTTCTTGTCAGCAAGGTGACACACTCCATTGATTTTGATTGCAAACATATAAATAAAATAGTACAGTAATAGTATAGCAGCAGATCTTTTAAATACTGTAAGTTGTGAGGTGGGGTCTCCATGGATGGACTAGTTTGTATTGTACAGCCCATATTTTCAGCACTGGGGATTTGGATGCCACCTCAAAGTTTTTGTTATGTTCCTCAAAACATTCCTGAACAGTGTTTGTAGTGTGAGAGGGTGCATTATCCTATCCTGCTGAAAGAGGCCACTGTCATTAGGGAATAGTGTTGCCATGAAGGGGTGAACTTGGTCTGTATCATGTTTAGGTAGGTGGTATTTGTCAAAGTAACATCCACATGAATAACAGGACCCAGGGTTTCCCAGAAGAACATTGTCCAGAGTATCACACTGCCTCCGTCGGCTTCACTTCTTTGTACTACAGTCACTTTTCTTTCGGACCAGACAGTACAGGCTAGCCTTCACTGCTCTCAATGAGTCTTGAGCGTCCATGACCCTGTCGCTCATTCACTGGTTGTTCTTCCTTGGACCACTTCTGGTAGGTACTAACCACTGCAAACACAAAACCCCCCACAAGACCTGCTGTTTTGGAACAAACATCTAATCATCACAATTTGTCTCGTTAATAGTCGCCGAGATCTTTACGCTTGTACGCTTTACTACTTCAAGCGCTCTCTGTTCAATACCATTGTAGCGAGATAATCAAATGTTATTAACGTCCCTAGTCAGTGGTGTTACTATTGTGGCTGGTTTGTGTGTATATAATTTATTAACAAGGCAAGTCCTTTATTTCTTCCTATAATGATAAGAAAATAGGATTGCAGTGATTCTTACCTCAAACAAACAGTCTATAGGTGTAGAAGAATTCTGAGAAAGAAGGTTCATTTTCTGCCTGAAGAACAGCTTGTCATTTAGCTCCCCTGATCCCTACAAAGAGTACATTTCACATTACATACGAACACGTGCAATAAGAAAAAAATAATAATTCTACGCCAGAACCTACAACAGATTATGTGAGAAATATGGAAAGAGTAGTATATCTCGTAAAATAAAATGTGTCATAAGTGTGATATAACATTCCCTCATGGCTGGGCACTAACGGATCACAATGGCATTAGGCAATTAAGATACAAAAAAGGTAACTTATTCTAGAACAGTTAGAGAAAAACAGATTACAGATTATAGACGTTATAAAAAATAGGGTGATGATTAGCAGGATTATATTAAAACTGTGCTTTTCATATTAACATTAATATTAATATTCATGCATATGAAACAAGTATTCAGGAATAGAGGACGGCTGCACGATGATCTTTTTATTGAACAATGTATATAAAAAAGTGGAAATGATCATTAATTGCAAACAAGATAATTAGCTACCACTCAGTTTTATTTTCACTTTCCCATACTAAGCCATTTGTAACAAAAATTATTGGACAAGATTTATTTTAAATTAATGCCAGCTTACATCAGGGGCAAATCTTCATTTTTTCCTTCACTCACTCACCATAGGATCATTACTGAGGTTGCCTTGGCTGATGAATTCTACAGCTGCTTCAAACGAAGTCAGGCAGTAACTAAGGTCATCCTTGGCAGAGTTGCAGAAATGGAAGTGTTTTATGTAACTAAGATTCGCCATCCTAAGAACCAACATTTACAAAATTATGGCGAGGCCACATAAATGTTAAAAGAGCTTCAGCAATAAATGCTATTACTACTTATTATTAAGAATGATACAGTGACTGCCTGGCAAGTTGAGGAAATAAATGTTTTACCAATTTGGAATCTCTGTCTTCACCAGCAGATACAGAATAACTGAGAGGAGATCATCTGCACACACTGCCTCCAAGTTCACTGAAAGCAAGAGACAGCAAAAGAGGAAAAAAATACAATTCGCTATTACATAAAACTCAAATGAAATACAAAATTACTCAAACTTGATTTAAAAAAAAAAACATTTAGAATTTACCTTTTACCTTGAAGCTGTCAGTGATTAGAAGGGCTTGACTGATTTGCAGCTGATACTGATTTAAAACAATTTTAAAAAATAGACTGATATAGCTGTGGTCTGCCGCTGTGAAATGTGAACTGTCAGTTCTCAACTATAAAATAAACAACAGAAACTCACTATAAAATATTGGAGATTTTGTAGCTCTGTTCATTACTCTTATTTTTCATGTTACTTTCATAAAAGGTTATATTATAAAATGTTTGTTATTCTAATGCATGACGTTGTGTTCCACTTAAGCAGAACAGCATGTGTTACTGTGCTTAAACAGGGGGTCACTTATATGGGCTCCCTCATGGCAAAAGTCTTAAGATCATTATGAGATTGAATGCAGGGAAGGCCAAAATAAATCAATCAAATTGGAGATATCATCATGTTAACAGTGATGTCTTTCACTGATCCAGACAAAGCTGTGCGCTGTCAATATTAGCATCAGTAAAACAATACAAATCAAGCATGTTTTATGTATTTTTAGTTAAAGTATTTCCAGTAAAATAGCTTGGAACCTTTAATATGCATGGTCTGTTTTAAATCAATTTTAATTGTTTTTTTTTTTTATCTGAACAATTGTCAAAATAATCTGCAAAGTGCTAAAATAATTCATTGTGAAGAACTAATAATCTATTCTATTGTAATAAAATGAGATCTCAATGTGTTAAAATGTGCTCTATTTAAATGCCTTCTATTGTCCTGTTTGGCTGTCCTTCCATACACTGTGTGCCTTATAAGTCTCTAATTGGTTCATTGGTAGTTTGGCAAACAGTCATTAAGACAGGATTGCTCTACTTTACACATACAGGGGAGTGTTGTTGCCCTGCCAACACTGTGTGTATTTCAATAATGACCATTTGAGGTGAAACAGTGTGCAAAGTGTTCTACGCGTACACATACCAGCTAATCTGGTTACAAGAGTTGCAAGAGAGCTGGTGGAGCAGAGAGCTGAAGAGACCATTGTCTGCAAGGAGACATACTGAGGATGACCCCTGACACACGGTATGAAAAGAAATGTGCAGGCCAACACATCCCTGTTATTAACATCCCTGAATAAACAATTACAACTGTGTTTTCAAGGAAATGGATTTGTTCCTAATTACCTATTTAGGACCTGCTTGAGAGATACCAAACAAGGTCTGTACAGTTAACATGAATATGGTCCACAAACATACACCCACCCACCAAGAGAGCTCCGGACTGCAAATAAATGGTCTCATTTTCCACCAAAGAAATGTGCGCATAAAACAACTAGTACAAATTCTCAGTACTTAATTACAGTTCAGAATTAAATGAAGTGTACTGTGCATACTGAATACAGTGTGAAGCCAGTGCAGGTAATACTGATGTATGCAGTTTATATTCCCACTGCCACACTTTTACTATTGATGTGCAGATTTGTATGGGACATTTGAAAAGATTTTAAAACCAAAGAAAGTGAATAGTTAGTCTTTTTTTTTTTACATAACATAAAAAGATTCAAGGGAGATATCAAAATTTGACAGGATACACAGAACAAGACAGGTGAAGCTTAAAAATTCTGGGGCAATATCTACTGGAAAGCTTATCTCTGTGCCTCAGGTCATTTCAAATAGATCATGGATTAAAGAATATGTGATCACATTTGGACAATAAGGGCATAAGCCTGACTTTCTCACCTGTGCGACTGGGAGACTGCATAATGGTGAGGGCGACCTTCCTGAGGCAGAGCAGTTTCTGCTGAGGAGAAGTGCAGCGGTTGAGCTGATTCAATTCCCTCTTTGCACGAGGAATATTTATACTGCATAAAGAGACCATGAAATATCACAAGAGAACAAAAGAGAGTATGAGATAGAGCAAGAGCAAAACATCTTGACCTCTTTGAAGAGCCACCATATACTAAATGTAACAGATGAATACATTTTTAAACTAAGCTTCACAGGAAAAAAAGTGAAAGCTACTTGCAAGTTCTTAAGAACCACAAAAGAAATTCACCTGAATTCTGACTTAACACCAAGATCTTTCTGCTGCAGGTCCTGCAGCCCTCTGGTTGTTTTATTGAATGCAGCATCCTAAAATACAACATTCATGGTCAACAGTGCAGTAATATCGGACAGAACTTCAACAAGAAACATCACGTCCCAAACATGAGATGATGGTGCACAGCCGAAAAAGTACCTGGCTTGCCTCAAGAGTTCCCACATAACTAAAGAGCAAATCATGGATACCATGATGAATATACATCTGTTAAAAGAAAAGAACAGTGTGAAGATGATGCTTAGTTCTCAAATGCATCCTAAAATGTATTGCATCAACTCTGCATCTTATGCTACATCTGTGTTCCCAATACACAAAGCTTGTTAAAAGCAAGCACATAGCTCACCTCCACTGCTTGTTTGAGAAGTGTCATCTGAAGCTCCTGCTTGGTCAACACCTTCTGAAACCCAGTACATTTATTTCATCAGCTTACAGCCAACACCATCACTTTGAGCATTCTTACATACAGCAGACAGCAGAGATCTACATACCAGTCGAGAATCCCTCAGCAAACACTGAAGACACTTTGTGTACAGACCGTGTACAGAATCCTAGAAAAGACAGTAACATGTGGTTACATCCTCTCCAACTACACACTAACTGCATAAAGAAGTATCAAGATTAAAAGGGTGTAGAGATTTTCTCTCACTATGTGATGGCGGAGGCCCTTCCTTTCTTGCTCTTTAAAGGAGTTACAAAACGCAACAGTAAACTTATCCAGCTTCTCAGCATGGCGGCCCAGAAATTCCTTCACCTCCTCCACATTCTTCAGGCAGTACAAAGCAGGGACAGGGCTCAGCTCCACTGACAAACAAAGCGTTTGACAAAGAACAGACGTGAATGAAATTCGGAAGCTACAAGCTGCTACTGTGTCTAGAATAATCCTACACTTAAGCTTTGCAACTAACGGACACTACATTACGTGATGTCTCAGTACTGTTTTAGGAACTCAACTTCTCTGTGGTTTAGAACAGAATAAACGGGCCTCTGTCTAAAATCTCCAATACCTTCAGAAATATAATGTATGAAGATACATAAATATGAATATCAAAAAGCAATATTTTGATATCAATCAAATAGGGTGATCTACATTTTTTGATGAATATGATTGTTTGCTATAAGAGACTAATTGTGATGTTCATCTCAAACAGTTATACAGTTGTTGTGTTTTTTTTTTTTAAACCTGGGCTTGGCTCGCAGTCAATGGGCCGGGTGACACAGAGGATACTGTAGGCCTGCTCCTTTTCATTGTAGAAGGTTTCCTCAAACAGAATGGGTACAGAGGTAGGGTTCAAGAACCCAGAGCCGAAATGCACTTGGTTATTTTCTATAGTGACCTCCTGAAAGACATATCACAAAAGACTGCTTAAAACCACACCTAAACATTGGCAAACACTGCCAATGCTGGCTAGATGTATGACTGTATGCATGTACCTTAGCATCAACTGTCTGGTAGCCTTGTTCTGCAGGAAGGAGGACATAGCCCTCAAACTGTGCTGCTGTGTATGAAACAGCTGATAAACTTCCACGACATGGTACCAAGACCTACAGCACATGCAAAATAACACATGTGAAGATAAACAATCTTAAGTAAGTTGAAATAAAAAGGAGAAGACTATCTGAAACTATCTTTATTCAGGCAAGATATACGGCTTGGTTGAATTTTACACCTGTGTCACCACCTGCAGTCTAATTTAATGCACTGGTGACCCAAGCCATTTCCTGTCTTATAACAGTTTCATTATAAAGGGGAAGCTGTGAGCATGGTTAAGAGTTATGTTCAAATAGGTCATTGTGCATTCTGCTTTTGATTTCAGATTTTTATTTTCAGAGAGAAAAAATTTCATTTACAAACTGACTGCGAAAAGACTTTCAGCAGCATGAATATCAACGTTCCAACATTAAGACATGCGGTCTTCAGAAAGAACAAGACTAATTGATTGATTTTAATCCTCTAAAGTATGAAAGAATGATCTGTCCATGTGTTCCATATATACAGATGCTTCCATTGATTTTGTGTGGCACTGGTGACAGTCACATGGCAAGAACTGAACCAGTTATCATTTGTCCTAAGGGCCAAAATGACACATTTGCTATTTGTGCGGCATAACAACAGTCACATGGCAACCAAACTGAACCAGTTATTGGTTATACAATGGAGTTTACAACGTGTGTGAGAAAAAATTTGCTTCTTGAATCATACACCATAACAGACAACTCAAATACATGGAACAGTCTTTACATATTTTTAGTAAATCTGAGAAATAAGGAAGCGAAAGCCTTACAATGCCATGCACTTCTGCCACTCTGCTGCACAGATCCGGCCTCTGCTTCTCTAGCGCCTGGTAAAACGGATTCTTCAGGATGTTCTCATCATACACAGCCATATGGACCCGACACACTGACTCCTACAAAGAAAAGGGTTAGAAAGAGAGGGAAAAAAGGGCATTGACAAAAGAGGAGAAAAAAATTGAGGAGTTGTGACTAATACGATTAGGCCTATTAGCTCACAATAATAAGCTCTGGATGGCTGATCAAAGACAGATATGCAGTTTGATATGTCATAACGGTATGTGCTGTAGTCTGGCTGTTATTACAAATCACAGGAGTATTTGAGATTATAGACTACATGGCTTGAAAGCAATGTAAACCAAGTAATGACCTGCTAAGCTAATTTTGTTTCCCTTCTCAGGTGCCACCTTGATGCTTAGAACTCTGGGCCCTTAGCCAGGGTTAACAGGCTAATATGTGCTAATGCAGGTTAAGTAAACAAGTCCTAAAGAGACAGGACACGCTCGGTTCTGCTGGCCTGTATCGTAACAACATGCTGGTCAGACAACAGAGATCTTCTTTCTGTCTCTTGTTCCTCCTTCACTCTCAAGCCAGCTGCCCCTCAGCTGAGTTCCTTGGTAAATTAAATTAAGCTTCAAAACCTCTCTGATGGAAGTTCTGCTAATTGCCATGCACTGCGGTTATGAAAAATGACTGAAAATGCTTGACAAAATGTCTTGTTTTGTTCAGTCCCTTCAAGCTTTACATTTCAAAATTAAAATAAAATTTTTTTTTTAAAAAACAGACAAGAGACAGACGGCCTTAATATCTAATATAATGTTTCTCCAAACAAAACTAAAGCAGCATAAAATATTTAATAAAGACAATCTCAATCAATTAATTCATACATAGTTCTGGTCGAAGCCCTGTGCATGTTGAAAGTTGTCCTGCCAGTGAGCCCTAGAAAACAATTAGGCCTATTAAATGTTGAGTGAGATGTGCTGTAAACAACACCACAACAAACAGCGTCTAAAGCAGGAGGTTTTAAGACTGATGCTGTAACTCCTAGTTGTGACATCTTGTAGCCATGGGCAGCCAGAATCCACGCACAACTGGAATGATCAACCTGTGCCGTATAAGAGTAAGATGGAAGCAGGCAGTAGCTTAGCCAATGATATTTCCCACAACACACATGGCTGCATTCTGGAAGCAAAGATTAATCCTAGTCCCAGGCTAAAAAAGGATTAAAAACGGATAATCACCATTTTTGTCCAAAACAAGCAGGAGTTATGTCTGGGAAAAATCATGCTTTAACTACCCAAGACCATTACTTCAACCAAATGTGACAACAGGCGTTCCACTGTAACATTAAACAGAAACATCTCAGACTAAGACACTTTCCCTGACATATTAGCTATACCACAATTATCGTTTTCATAAATATACTCACTTGTTTATGACGATTAAAAAGAGTTTGCGACACAGAGAATAATCTCATCTTCAAGCCCTTGATGTGACGGATCAAAAAAGAGAGAGCCATTGGAGAGATTTTGAGAGTCCAGTCTAACCAATCATACCAGAAGGTAACTCGCACTGTCCCTCAAGGGAGGTCAAGGCCAAAGCCTTAGCACAAGACAGGGGCCTCCCCTCGGCTCCGCCTCTGACCCTCATCTCTGCAGTGCATCAGAGGGATGCTGAGAGCCAGAGGAATGTGAACCGTACCATGTGATCTCATCCACCAGACCAGAACTGAAAGGGTTGGGGAAAACCACACAATCATGATCCTGAAGTACAAATGCTCTGATCAGAGAGGAAAACTGCTACAGTGGTCACTGATGGCCTAATTCATGCAGACTGATTCCACAAATCCAAAACAACATCCCTACAAAGTCAGTTTATTTGCAGGTAGTGACTTACTTTTAAAAAAAAGCACTACACAGATTTATATTAGAAAAAAATAATTTCGCCTGGAAATCCTGAAAACAAATGTACTGGTGACATCCCTTTACAGTCTGATTAATTTAATCATGTATGATTATGCATCTTCACTATATATTTGATTGATCAGTGTTCCCTCAACGTGGGTCATGGATTCACACAGCCCTGTACATTTTCACTGCTCTCAACAAACTTAATCAATTAACAGCTTATTAACTATCCCTTACTGAGCTGTAGTAGGTGTATAACTAAATGTCCAGGGCAGTGTACCTCCAGGACCAGAGTAACACAGTGATGGACGTGGTCAGTAGGCCTACCAAACTTGAAGAGCATGACGTGGCCCACTTCTAAGGAGTGGAACGCAGGGTTCACAAAGTCGCCCCAAGGATGTCACATGATGGATCACCGAGGCAGCACACCAAATTAACACTGATCTATTCTGTTATGGCTGTACCATTGTGAACAAGTAGGTCTAAACAAAAAGACATAGACCTCATCAGTGTGAGACCGCTTGTTCCATCTGTGCATGAAAGTGCAAGCAAGCAGACAGACAAGATGTTTTTTAAAAAGCAATTTCAACTGAAGCTGAGGATCACAGGCAGCACACCTGCTGAGTCAAGAGAGGCTAATCCAGAGAGACTAAAGCAGCACAGTCCGAGACACTGCGTAGGAGGCGCCCACTCCCTCCGATATCCCAATACGGCCGTACAGCGAGGGCTTTAAAGTGGAAGCAGACAGCTCTGAAAAACCACGCAGCCTGTACGTTAATATACTAAAATAAAACAGAATGAGAAGCCGCTGGCTAATCGTTGTTGAAGCAAAGCAAGCAAGCTAGCTAACCCGCTAGCTCGACTAGCTGATCTATCTTAGCCTCTGTCTGTTTACAGGCTATTCTCAGGCAAATGTGGCGACAAAACCGATGTAACAGAGCACAAAATGAGCACCTTATTTAGACGAAAAGGGTCCGGTCAGGCTTACCTGATTTATACCGACCAAGTTTGCATGGTAAATTTAACATTTATTCGAGCAGAACGACTCAATCTCAACCTGACTGGACATTGCAGCCCCAATCAACACTCCACTTCCCGAAGCCCTGACGAACTGTCTGGCTCTTCACCGTCCAACCAGGAGCCTGGCCACGCCCTCCGTGCGCAGAAGCCCCGCCCCCTGCAGAAGGCTCAGCGCTAAAGTCTGTTGACATGAAGCTTTTCTGTTTATGGCATTCAACAGTAATGTCTAGATTAGACTCTTTTATTTATCTACTTACTAATTTAAAGCCAACAAATATACGTAAGCCATTCACATCTTTCATAACAAGTGTGTAAACGCGTGGTTCCTATTTACTGTACAGACAGTATTAACTAGGTACTAGCCCCTTTCTTGCCAGTGAAGTGCAATCTCAATGCCTCACCATAGCAAGTGATTTTGGACAACTCCATGCTTCCAGCTCTGTGGACACAGTTTGGTTAAGAACCTTTTCTGTTCCAGCAAGACGGTTTCCCAGTGCACTAAGCAAGGTACATAAAGAGATGGCTGGATGAGTTTGGTGTGGAAGAACTTGACTGGCCCGCTCAGAGCCCCGACCTCAACCCCATCCAAAACCTTTGGGATGAACTGGAATGCAGAAAGGAGAATGAATGGACACAAATTCCCATAGAAACTCCAAAATCTTGTGGAAAACCTTCCGAGAAGAGTGCAAGCTGTTATAGCTACAAAGGGGGAGCAACACCACATTATGGTCTATGTATTTGAATGCAAATTAAAGTCTTTGTTTTTGTAATGTTCAGGAATTCCAATACTTTTGTCCATATAGTGTAGCACAATACCTGAAGATAGTTTCACGACACACAAAATATCAAAATAGAGGCACTATATGTGAGTGTATTACAGATGCATAAAATACCCATTTATCTCAACAGGACATTTTCAGTCACTCAACTCAAGCGTTTAATGAACAAGCAGCCTTCTGTAAAACTGTGTTACACACATTTGTTAAACTGTAGTCTTGCCTGTAGAGTAATAAGAGTGAATTCTAACATTCTAAAATGAATAATTTTGTATTCTTCTGATCTGTTATATCCCTTGTGAAATGTATTCACGTTTAGAGGTTACAGAAACTTCATTTATAGCTATGCATACTACATTCTGTAGTAAATAGTCTAAGTTTCTTGAACACAGTAATTTGCTGCAAACCACCTTGCATGATTGTGTGAAAATGTCATGAAAATTAATATTCTGACATTTTTATTTGATAGATCAGTGACCATAAATACTTTGTTAAATAGGCACAGGAATAAGATTATGTCCCAAACTAGACTTTGCCACTATATATGTCGAGGAGATGTGTGCTTGGTGGAACAACCCATGCTACGCATGAACATTCTCAAATAAGATATTTTTGGAATACAAATAAATTAGGTGATGTCCTGCTGTCATAACTGAACTCGGCCTACGCTAGGAGTGTAAAAATTCATTTAGTTGGTTTCATTGTGTAAGGACACATATCTTACAAATATATAAGATTCTTCAATATAGTCAGGTCCTTGTTTAAGTTGTCAACTTTGTTGTTATTTTAGCTGCATTACACAGCATATTGGTGTTGAAGTTAAATAAAGAATACTTTCAGCTTCAGTTGGAGGGTATAAGATGAATCAGATGAATGTGCACAAGTGGCTGCTTAGCTGTTCTTTGACCAGGTCTTTGTTATTCCTTTATTGTTTCACTTACAGTTAGGCAGAGAAAAGATATATAGTTGATTTCAAGTCTGGCATTTGCACTTACAGTATGTGGCTGTGAACTGTCAAGTGAGTTGTCATTTCCAGTAAAGAAAGCCATCATTAGACTGTAAAATCAAAGTAAACCCAACAAAGAGATGGCAAAACATCAGATATTGCCACATTGATTGTTTTGCGTATTCTACAAACACACTATGAGTTCAGAAACACCAGAAGGTTTATATCAAATTAATGTTTTCTGATGTGTTTTTTGTTCGTTTTTTCCACTGATTTCTGCCAAATGTAGTCATCTCCATTTTCACCCACTAGCTAGGACTCCCCTTATCACAGTATACCACCAGTACTTGGAGGATGAAGACTGGCACATACTTCCTCCAAGTCATGTGAAGTACCAATGCATCTTTTTGAACTTCAGCTAACGGCATTTCATTGGACAGCTCAACACTCTTGGAAGAGAATGCAAAACACCAACTGTGTTACATCAGCTAACAGATGCCCTCACTGGCTAACATCACACTAAGTGATGGGGGAGACGGAGTGCCAGCCTGAGAGAAAGAAGCTTGGACTTTGGACCATTGAAATGTGCAGCACCATTAGGGGGTCAAACTCGCAAAAATCTGACGATGGTGTCAATGCTTAGACAGTTGTTTGGGAGCCCTAATGTTAATGAAGTTAATAAAGCAACCAGTCATATTCTGCTGCATGATGAGGGAGATTGATAGTTCAGCCTGTGTTGAAGGTGAGCATGTTTTGCATATTGAATAATCATTTAATGGCACTAATAAATAGTATGAAACACTTATTATATGATGGGTCAGGTGGTGTGACCTGTGTGTCCTCAGTTTTAGTCCTAGGGCGATAATCAACAGAGAGAAATGAGAATTTTAAAGACGAACTTTGTGAAACAGGCTGGTAATCTGAAGGGAGAGTAACTCTGATGATACTGCTAAATGAATAAATGGACTTGTAAGATATAGATGTGGGAAAAGATTAAGAGGTAAAGACACTAGTTAAACCTCATGTAATGACTGGGGTTTCGCAGAATCAAAATACATTTTTCTGCATTAACTGAAGGTTTTAGATAGACAGACAGATGGACAGTTGCTTTTATTTTCATTGAACAAGTACAATGAGATGTAGTTTATAAAATGCCAGCATATGCATGTTAGAAATATTTAAAGATATTTAAAAATGACAATAGAATACAACTACAACTGAATAAAATATTATGTATATAGCATATATATATATACTGAATAAGGTCAAGTCAAGTAGGTTTTATTGTCTGTGTTGACACAGTAATAGCAGTTATGCAAAATAAAGTGCAGGTGTTACCTGATTGTAAGAGGTACTATATGGGGTGGAGTATTAATGGGAATATGAATATAACATGAATAAGAGTCACAGTTCCAGATAAACCTATAAACCACAGTTCCAGATAAACCCATAAACCTATAGAACATAATTACAGAGACCGGATCTGCACCTGGTTCAGGGCCCAAATAGCCTGAGGGAAGAAGCTCCTGCCCATTCTCTCAGTTTTTGGCTGACCTCGACAGAGAAAAGAGTCCATTGTCAGGATGACAGAGATCTTCCTGACTTTAGCTTGGCACCGCTTGCTGTAGATGGACTGTAGGTCAGGAAGCTCAGCGCGAATGACTTCACTCTGACAGGGGCAGATTAAATAATTATTTATTTCTTCTTTGTCTTCAAGATGATATAAGCGTGACCAATGAAGGAAGCATAGGAAATCAACCGATAATACACAACAAATTTGGAGCCTCTGTAGACATTGGAGGACATGTTAACAGTGAGTCATTTGAACTGAATTTTAACCACAATAATCAATAGATCATGTGAAAGATTTTCTTTCCATTTTCCTAGTACAACCACCTGTGATGTTTCAAAGACAATGGTACTACTGATAACCCCAATCCTATAAGGCCTTCTTTAATATTCTACTTAACTATACTATCACTTGCTTATTTTAGAGAACATGGATACATAAGATGGATAAAAGTGGCCAAATTCAGAAGTTTCCTCAGCAGCTGATATTAGACCAAGCTGTACAAGAGTTTACTACTAACAGGGCACCATTTCACAAAAGACTTGTAGTATTAAGGACATCTTAACTGGTGGAGGGAGGGGGAGCGTTGTTGTAATTTATCTAATGATTGAGACAAAATAAATGCATGAAGGCTTGAGGGTTGGGGTTTTAGCAAATCAAGTTGATGGTTTCAGATTATTGAGTCACAATCAAAAGGTTGAACAGAAACATATTTAACAGAAAAATGTAAGTAATGAGGGCTTTGGCTGGAGACCCAGTGTAGCGAGATTGGTAAACCCAAGCACAAAGCAGTGCAAATGAGCAGGTAAATCTCACACTGTCAAAGAGAGAAAGAAGGAAACCGGAGTACTCATGGTTAGGAGAACAAGATGGAAGATGAGGGTGTCGGGGACTCAATGACTGAGTGAGGAGCAAATGCTGGCACCTTGTTTATATTCTGGTGCCTGCGGTTACTTCCTGGTCCTCGGTGCAATCACCTGACTGGAGCATGTGACAGGAACCCCTCTCTAGACGGACCAGTTTGACAGTAGTCCTGTATGAGGGTCGGATCCAGGATGAACTGACCAGGACCCAGGACAGCTCTTCAGGATCATAGCCTTCCCAGTCGACTAAGTACTGAGGGCCCCAGCCCTGATTTCAGAATCCAGCATACACACACACCGGCAGGCCAGCTGTTGGGCAGACAGTACTTCAACCTCCGGTTCCTGATGGTTGAACACTGGAGGCTGGAATCTGTGGCATACCTCAAATGGGCTTAATCCGGTGGCCAAGGAGGTGTGGAGGTTGTGAGTGAGCTGCACCCACATCAGGTAGCATGCCCAGTAGCACTGTCGATCCAACACAAGCACCAGAGAAAGTGCTCCAGTTGTTGGTTGCTCCATCTGACCATTAGTCAGGTGTTGTAACCGGAAGAGAGACTGCAGGTAGTGTTGATCAGATGGCAGAAGGCCCCCCAGAACCTAGCCATGAGCAGGTGTCGCGGCAAAAGCGCTGACTTTTAGGTGAGAGAAGCACTCTAAAGAAGTACAAACGACTGTATTTTGCTA
>JBBJLS010000128.1:12394119-12425522 GCA_037577275.1 Bryconaethiops microstoma
AACTAAAATAAGAAACCCAGAATACATTGATTACCCAAAAGAAAGTATAAATGAAAGAAAATAATGACCATATAAATTTTCCCTGACACAGGTTACGTGCTCTAGGATTAGTTCAGCTGTGGTTTAAGTTGAAGGGAATCGGGTGTGAGCGACCAGGAGCACAGCCTTGGAGAATCAGTCAATGGTGGTGAGAATGGTGTTCTTTCCTTCTGACTCTGGCTTACCAGTAATAAAGGGCTTCTTGACGAAGGGTCATAAAGTTGGCCAGGTGGGGTATCTGCCGGAATGGGTTCCAAGGTCTGTGCTTGGCATATCCAGGTTTCCAGTGAAGTGGAGCCATGATCCGGGTCTTGGCAAGGACTGGTGCAGGGACCGTCTGAAGAGCGTTATTTGCACACTGCTGAGACAGGGCATCCGGTTAGTGGCGCCATTCCTCCAGAGCACACTGGATGGCCAGCAGCTCTCTGTCCCCCAGCCCGTAGTGCTGCTGAGTGGGACTGAAATCTGGGAAAAGAATCTGCATAAATGCAGTTTCTGATCTGGACCTTGTTGTAACAGAACAGCTCCGGCGCCCATATCTGAAGAGTCCACCCCAACATCGCATAGGTGCTGAGGTGAAGCGATGACATAGTTGGTGGAAGGCCTGGGTGGCTTCAGGGGTGAGTCGGAAGGTGACAGAGGAGGGACGGGTGAGGGCGGGGTGGTGGCAACTGGACTGTAGACCCGGATAAAACGCATATAGATGCTGTGTGGTTATTTACGACTGATATAAACCTGTCTTTAAAAAAACAAACAAAAAAAAAAGGTAGAGAAAATTTAGAAATTAATGTAGAAATTCATCCTGAAATCATTTCAATCTTAAAATCATAAATTTTAAACCTATTTCTGTGCAATATAGAGTTAATGAAATGGTACAAATTTTGCAAGGTACTTAGCAAAAAAATCCAAACAGATGTATAATCTATCATACAGAAGTTATAGTGAATTTAGTGATGAGTGTGCATTTTAGAATGCTCATAGAATTCCTATTTTACTTTTCTGATCTTGAACATCCTTGTAAACTACAGTCTCAAACTGTAATTAGATGTCAAATTTAATGAATAGAAATTAAAAAACAAACTTAACTATTAACTAACTTAACAATTAACTATTATTATAATTATGATTTTTTATAGCAATTGTGGTACTTCCAACAATCAAGTAAGGTGATACTCAAAAGGAAAACAAAGTTACAGATGTACACTCAAGCACCATTCATGTGCGTACATACTTATTAGAGGTTACTTATTTGTAAATTAGTATTTGTCAATAAGAAGGCCTGGCTCCCATCCCTACACTGGCTCCCATCTCAAAATAATGAAGATAATAATACATCTAATCTACTTTACTCTAAATCATCCTGCATTACTGTAAATACAGTCACATATAAATAATGTGTACCAACACTGCAGGATTCCTATTCTGAAGTGCAGCAGCTGTAAACTGTCAAGAAACAGAAGATTACAAAAATGACACAGACTGAGAAATTATAAATACCCAAAACTGATCCGTTCTTGTGATTGCTATTGTATGATAACTTCACTAGAACTTCAGAGGATTTCTCATTTAAATGTCATCTGGTAAAATCTAGCTTCATAATTTGAGTGGATGTGTGTGATTCTGTAATGGGCTATGATGACAGATTAAACCAGGGACTCATCTGTCAGCAGCATTGTTATTGTTGAAAATATATCATTTGAAAAAGATAATCCAAGAACAAAAATAAACCAAATATTATAACATGTTTTAAAACTGTCTTAACGCAGTTCAACAACCAGGTCTGTCTTTTGATGAAGTTATACTGAAAATGCCATGATTTCTTCCCAAACAGTACCTTGGGTTGTCAGGTTCACACAGCAGTTTTTAAATTTTAAGTGATAGGACAGCTGAATACATATTTACCAAAATTTGAATGGACCAGGAGGAAAGAGCAAAACAAAAGAGTTCTTTGAAAAATGCCATAGAAAGCCTGTATTAGTCCCCTAAAGAAAATGTTGGTAAATCAAAACACATTCTTTCCATCCCTCCAGTACACGCCCACAGACTTGTAGAATCTATGCACATTGAAGTCATTCTGGTGGCTCATGGTGGGCCAACATCCAAACTCTTCAGTGGCGGAATTGTTTTAACAGTTCTAGCCGTTGCTGTGTAAGTTTTTTGTTAATGTGCCAGTATCCCACTCTAAAATGTGACAGTTCATTACTTTGTTTTATGGATTGTTCTTGCATTTGCTCCAGTTGTTCCTGTGTGACTGCAGAGCTGCAGTTTCAGGCCAGTGGTGATATAGACAGGGAACGTCTCACGTCTATTTGATGTTGTAAGTCTATTATTTTAAAATAATGCTGTAACAGCCCAAAATGGGGTTTGCCATTCTTACATAGTTTTGATGAACAAATCAGGGAGAATATAAATAATCCACAAAGATGTATTACGAAAACAGCTTGGCCATGTCAGTTGCTGGTATTGCTTTGAAACATGTTGAGAATGTTCAGTAATGCAAAATGAAAAGATTTCTTGTACAGCATTTCTTGTCAAAATGCAGATCTCTCAGTTGGTTCATCAACTGTTTGCACAACTCTTTAGGAACACACAAACCTTTAAGAATGTATACTTAGGCTGCTATTTTTGCTATTTTCACTTGTCTCATGCCATTTTATACTGTTACCCTAAATCTCATCCTTACCTTATTTTATACTTCTTATTTGCACTGTTTTGTTTTGTTTACAATGTCTTATGTCTGTTAAAATATATGTATACTGTGGAACCTAAGCTTCGCCATTTCGTCTCTCTGTATACTTGTATATGGTTGAGATGACAAAGTTCACTTTGACTTTGGCTTCGACTTGAACTGTTTGGATACAGCCCATGTTTAGTGTGTCAGATGTAAAAATAAAAAAAAAAAAGTATAAATGCAAAACTCTTAAGTGTAGCGATGAAAATTTAAGTGTAACGATCAAGAGTTTTCTGATTCTGCTTCTGAATGCATATCAGCTGTAATCTTGAACCGCCATTCACTTGCACTATTAACGTCTGCACAGGGCTGGACACAAGTTTAGGAGATAGAAGAATGATTATTTGAGTTGTTAATGGCATTTGGCATTTTCCTATCTAGCATAAACCATATGGCTGCATTCTTAAACATTTAAAAAAGGGCTTTTCTGACACTTAGACAAGAGAGGAACATCTCAAACAAATAGTTGCAGCCTGCAAGTTAGTGTGTAAGAGAGGGAGAGAAAATTAGATGATTTATGATTATCTTCAATAGATAATCATTAATCTAGTTTTATAAATTTGACTGTTTTCTTTTTGTGTTATTGTTACTCAAAGTCTACAGATCATTCATGGAAATATGAACATATATGAAGAGGATCAACTTGATATTTAGTTTTATTTGATCATTTCTTATAATGAACTGATATTGGCTTAGGCTGGTTCTAGTATAAAGTTTCTGCAGCAGGTCTGTCTTTAACACCTGTCTGTTTACTGTCCTCATGTCCTTCAGGCTCATTCGTGTTTTGTATAGTGTAAACCCTAAATATGCCCCCAAATATGCTCCCGAAACACTTTAATTTCATGTTAAACTCATTACCCTTAAAGAAAATGTAAAGGTAAACCCGTATTCGTACGGCATAGTTTACACTGAACTCCCGCAGTGCTAGAATGTAAAATACCGATGTTACCCATGTATAGACTGTACTGTAATTCATGCATGCCCGTTTTCTTTGGTATAAGCAGTTAAATACAGTAATTAATTTAATTTACAGTAATAAAAATACAGGGCTTGAAGAAGAACAAAACGAAAAACACGAGAACACTTGAGACGCTCCAGCAGCGTCACAGGGCAGTAGCCAATCAGCAGCAGGGAGAAATTAATTCACACACTTTTAAACCTCCCGCCTCCGAGTACAGCTGACTGTGACGTCCGGGCCTCGTGCACCACGCCCCCTCGTCCTCGTGCTGGTTGTTTATGCTTGGGGCGGCGCTGAGCAGCCGAGGTTCCTTCTGTTCAGGTGTCTGATCGCCTTGGTAACGCGTGGCGGACGAGGCCCGGACATCACAGTCAGCTGTACTCAGAGGCCGGAGTTTTGAAACTTCCGCATTAAGGCCGGCGTTACTGTAAGATTACTGTTATTTTAATAATGCAGCTCTACCAGCCCACAAGTCAAACCCTCAATCATGACTCCAACATTTCCTCCCCAGAATGAGATATATGAGATACATTCTGATTACTTTATGTAAATATTTAATCATTAATATTTTATGGTAATTTTAGACTTAATTACAAAATTGAAACTGAAGTTTTATTTATTAAGTATAAATAACCTTTGGTGTCCTAGTGGTTTGGGAGTTGCCTGTGCAATCAGAAGGCTGTGGGTTCAAATCCCATGGCTGCTAGTGGTACCACTGCAGTACTCTTGAGCAAGGTACTGTCCCCACACACACTGCTCGCCGAGCACTGTGTTCCTGGCTGCATGCTACTTCACTTGGGGAATGGGTTAAATACTGAGAATACTGTGGTGTGTTCACAAATGGTCACGTCCCTTCACTTTCCACCCGGGCTGCGGCAGTTTTATCCACAAAGGCCCCAAAGGCTGCAGGATTTTTATTCCAACCAGGAGCTCACCTGATTCCATTTGGTTTCAGTCTTCAAACAGTGGATCGGGTGCTCCTGCTTGCTTACAACTAAAACATGCAGCCACACCACACCTTTGTAGATAAGATTTCCTAAATGACAGAAAATTGTAATCAAATGTAATCTTTTTAAGCCATATTCCAAGAATCATTCATCATACCATTTGTCTCACTTCTGAACATCCATTTATTGTGTGACAAATATTCCTTTCCCATTTTTTACAGTACAAGAACCTGCAACACAGAATGAACAGCAGGTTGAGAATAACAGTTAACAGATTGTGCTACTACTGATTCCACTGATTAAGACTTACTTTAATTTGTGACAAATGTCCTTTTGTCTTTTTACAGTACAGCCCGCAGAGCAGAATAACCCTGATGATGACGGTAAAAATTCACAAATTCCACTGCCATTATATCACTGTTTTCAGAATGTCCATTTGAACTAAATCATTTTTCTTTATTGAAGAAATGATGGATCTGAAATAAGACGGATGAAACCAACCACATTCCGAAGATTCACCAGCTCCTGTTACACCAAGCAAAGATTACTACCTAGAAATAACACAACCCTTGTGCAGATGTGGACGTACATAAGAGCAAATGACTTGAAATGTATCACCACCATAACTAGCAGCATTAATACCCTTCCAGTTGACGCATTGGTCATGCAGACCTTCCACTCATGTGTTGCTGCTCCATTGTGTCTTATGCCAGCGCTTTTGTATACTGTAGAAGCTGTACGTGTGAATGCAGCTGAGCACCTCATTCAGCAATGGCAGCCCCTCAAGGTAACTGAATTCACTAATTAGAAAAGGTGTTTGGATATTTGTCATAAAGTGTATATCCAGCAGTGAGATATGAATTACAGTATGAACAACTACAGAAAATCTGTGTTTTTCCTTCGTCCGTCATAAGAGGTTTGTTTTCCTTTACAAATAAATGTTTAAGAAACTATCTTGTAAATTGTGCAGAAAACAAACAGTAATACCTTGTTTGATACTCATCATTTACTTAACTAAGACAACATAAATGGCAGTATTTATATAGTAATGTTTCCGATAAGCCTTTCATCTCTACAGAACAGATAAGCTGCACAATACAAATGGTTAAGCTTGGTAATAATTTATTATAAAATACAATTGATTTTACATGATTTTGTATAGTCAGAGAGGGGTTAATGTAAAACAAACCATCACAACAAAAAAATAAAACAAAGAGAAAGGGATCATATTAGTGAAAAAACACCTCACACATGTTCAGTGCACTCACTGCTGCTATAGGGAGCAGCGGAGGACTGATCAGTTACCAAGGCGACTGTAGGAGCTGTGTCCTCCCTCGTGAATCCTACAGAAGTCCTGACCTGCTAGTGCCCTTTTCTTACATGGCTGTCCCAGCCTGGTGGTGCCATTACACAGAGGACGTCCAGAGAACAAACTGAGAGGAGGAGGACAGTCCAACACTTACTAAGGGTGTAACATCAATAAAGTGTGTTAAATTTTAAAAAAATTTTAAAAACTAAGAGCAATTTGACTATACTAATGCTTCGGGAGCAGACACAGTAACTTAAAATGACACCACCACAAACAAAAACCACCATACAGGTTTTTAAAGATGGTACCTGTTGCTGGCAACTGACTGATTGGGGCTGGAGCTCCGTGAGTGGTTCACTGTATACAAATCTTCTCCTAGGTTCCTCTGAGGGATGTTCTCAAAACCCCCCTGCCAAAACAGAATATTGATATGAAAGGAGATCAGAGTATATCTTGAGGAAATTTTCTTTGATACATAATACAATAAATTACCATACTATCCCATAACCTTCTTATCAACAGTTAATCTGAATTTGGGAATATATTGTAACTTTTTTGAAGAAAGTGTCATCATAACAGATCAACTTGCAATTGTTTTCATAAAATCTGCTCTTTTCTTCTACTCACTCCTCCACTGCTAAGGCAACTCTTCAGTCTGGGTGTGGAATGGCTGGGGCTGCTTAAAGAGAGATGCCCGAGTCTGGGGGGTCCATAAGTGTGAGACGGAGACGAAGCCACCATGCAGGGGTCTCCTACAGCATGTAGAGAAAGTATAAATGCAATTTATGGCCAGTTTTTAAAAAACATACAGATGTGCATTCTACCATACACACGAAATAAATGCGTTTGTGTGATCTAACTGTTTGGGAACATACCAGTCATAACGCTGTCTTGATCAAGGCATGGCTCCTCAGACTCTAAATCACAGGCCAGGTCACCTCTAAAGATAGAAAAGAATAGTTCAACCAAGACATGTTTGTACTGTGCTTTTATAGTTTTGCCCTGAAGCTGCAAAGTCAACATAGGTAACAGACTAAGGAAGCTTATGCTTCGCTTATGAGCATAATGCAAAATAACAATGCCTAAACTAAACCACACTGCGCCGACACATGAACAAACTTTGTCAAACTACGACTGTGAGGCACCCCTTCTTTATGGAAAGGCTCACTCTAGAAGCGTTGAGGAGGTTGCTGGGCAGCATGCAGGATTTGTTTTTTTGTCAGGAGTTTTGTCGACTGGAAGAGCCAAAAGTGGAGCGGGAGTGCACTTCTGGCCCCTCAGATTGGACAGCATCCACAACACCTGCAGCACGAACCAGCGAGCTGGAAAACAGCATAATTAGATCGTTTACCATTATTAATACTTAGCTTATACAAAGCTTTTGTTCATCAGTTTCACACACAGGACTAACCCAGGGAGAGTGTGAAGAGGAGCAGCGATAGAGTGACCAGATCGAGAGCCGACTGCTGATTGACCTCAGCGACGGCATTGATTGGAACAGTGATCAGCAGAGAGATCCGGGAGAAAGTGGGACACTGCAAGAAGGACAGCAGCACTGCACTGAACAGGAAATATCCAGCGTGAATCACACATGTCCACAGGGCATGTAAACTCAGACCTGAGGACACAAGAAAGCTTTATCAAACCTTTAACTTAAAATAAATAAATAAACAAACAAACACCAACACACTCTGAAGTGCAACGCAAACATTTGTTCAGCTCAGTTTGTTTTCAGCACATAAATAACCATTTTGGGTATACCTGCCCACCCCAGGTAGCCTTGGATCATGTGCAGTCTGTCCTCCAGCCGATTCTGCATGTTGTCCAGGTACGTCAGCATATATCCTAGAGTGGTGTTCATGCGCTCCAGCTTCCCCATGAGTTCAGCATAGAACTGAGCAGTTGTGTTCTGCTGCTGCAAAACTCCATTCAAATGTATTTCTAAAAACAAGATTTAGTTAGAAAGGCAGATATAAAAGGATTAAACATTAAATAAAGTGAACATGTAAAGAGCATTCAAACGCTGCAAACTTAATATTAAAGTCACGGTGCAAAACAGGTGTGTCTAAGACCCTGATTGACACTTGAGACACCCCCAAACAGCAACATTCAGGGGTGGAAAGGTGGGGGGGCGGGGGGAATATGAATACAAAATTGCAAGCGAATGAAATCGCTGAAATGAACATTTGTTTAAGTTGTCAACTCGTTTCGTAACCCACCAAACATATTTTGTTTTGTTTCACCCACCTCTAATCACCTCACTGCCTGGTTACCCCTGGGTTGCCACAGGATATTTTGTACAGTCTTGGCTTTAGGATAAAACTAAAGATTTGATTTTTACTGAAATTCTCAGTCCATAACAGAAATAAATAGTGCAAAGATGCATTAGAGGCTTTTTATTAATACATCATACATGATGAATAATATAATGAGATAAATATAATGAGAAAGCATTAACACAGAATGCTAAAGATGTACCCATTTTACTGTAGATCTCTTGAGCACGGCCTCTGACTTCAGCCAGGTCATTCAGAATGGCCTGATGACCTTCTTGCACCTCTGTACCTTGACCCTTCAACTGTTCACTAACATTTTCTGAAGACAGGACAAGAGAACAAGCAGAGATGGCTATTAAATCTTAAATGCATTTAAACCTGATTTTATACCATGAGCATTGCTGCAGTCCCCCCTACACAAAAAAAAAAAAAGAAAAATATTCATAAGCAATAACTTAAGGAAGTTGTAAAATGGTTATGTAGTTTTTAAAAAATAAGAATTGTGGAACATTAGCCTCTTCTCTAATCATACAATAGAGCGGATTACAAACCCATTTTTCGTGTAATTCCCTGTATGAGCTGTGCCACCAGCTGTTGTCCAGTACTGATGAGAGCCTTCTCTTGTGCCAGCCTCTGCAGATTGCTGGTGATGGATGCGTCTAGCTGCTCCTGGCCCTCTTTTAGCACCCCCTGTTGGAGCTGTAGGGCACTGTGGCCCTCCAACAGCTTGTCCAGGGAGGCAGCAGTCATCTCACGAAGCTCACGCTGCCCTTCCTGCGGGTAATAAATAAATAATAAATGTTTTTATATATACACACACACACACACACACACACACACACACACACTTACTTCCATGATTTTTCTGTTTAGACACCGCTTGGGGGCTACAACAATTTTTCATAGAATGTTGGTGCCCTTGACTATAACTGGTCAACCTACCAAATAGTTATGTAAAGCTTCTTCTCACATGGATAACTATATAGATAAAAGTGAGACGACTCCAGATAGATTCTTAGTATGGGGGGGGCAACCAGGCAGACAGAAAAAAGTGCTCTCAAAAAAGAAAAAATAAATAAACACTGAAACATGGGGTGCAATAACAGACCTTCAAGTCCTTCATTGTTTCAAGCTGGTTTGTTGCAGTAGAGATTAGAGCGTTCACGGTAAATTCTGCTCGTCGGCGGAAGTGCTGCTGGCGCATGGCGTAACACACTGAACGGGCTCGGTTGCTGACGATGTGATACGCGTTCCATGTGTCTGAATCCATGTCCACTGTGCATTCTTTAATGGACTGCCAAAAAAGATCCAGAGCAGAGTTAAGCAAATGTTAATACAAATTACAATGGACAGAGTGATAAAACATCAATTAAATATCCTATTTTCCTAGAGCATTTAACTCTCAAGGTTTAACGGTTGATCAATAAAAGTAAAATCTGATGAGTTATGAGAATGTGATATTTGTTTGCCTACTCTGTATGCTTTCAAATTTCAAAAAGACAACTTGACAAGATCTTTCTGGCTTTATCCTACAACCAGTAAACTAAATTTTTACCATTTCCTCAGTACAGAGGTAAGTCCTGCGACCCTCGACTTCTGATTGGCAGTTAAACAATGCCACTCCCAGTTTGGCCAGCTGTTCCTCTGACAGGACGTTACAGGCAGCTTTTAGCTGAGCAACAACCTGTAAAGAGTAGACAGTGTGTGTGTTTATTTATTTTTATCTATCTATCTATCTATCTATCTATCTATCTATCTATCAAAAAAAACTCAGTAACAATCTCCTATAATAATCTGGAAGGATATCTGGTAGAGATTAATAGATATCACTTTATGTACAGTAAAACTGCTGCAACAACATCTCACTTCACTGTTCAGGGATTTGTACAACAGGATTCCTAGAACAACTGAAGCTTTTTCTGCAGGCAACTCTGAATTAGGTACTTGAAATTAAGTATCATAAAAGTATCATGAGGAGTTTGTTTTGTTTAACCACTACATGTGTCTGTGCACCTGCTTGTGTGCTGATCTACATAAAAACAAGGGGAAGGTGGTCTTTTTTTCCATGCACTTACCCTAAAATGGCAGCTGTCAAGAGGACTGAGGTCCATCTGTTTTGCTTCTGCCAAGAACTTCTCATCAGCAACACTCATTTCAAAAGGTGGAACATCACCCTGCAGAAGCGACGGGGCTGGGGGCACTGGGGCAGGGACAGGGGCTGCCTTCCTCAACCAGTCAAAGAAGGCATCCGCCCTACCACAATGAGTACCCAACACGTACACCATCAGCATCCAGGGACCCAGACACACCAAACACCTCAGAAACATTTGGCCTTAAAGGAAATGCACAGGGGGGGGAATCAGTTTTCAATGAGCGGTCTTGCAATCAGCGGCCATGAACACACACAGACATTCTTAGAACTCACAAAGGCAAATAAAGTATAGCAATCTTATAAACGCGATCGTGTTGCGCATGGTCATATTTCTTTGTGATTTTCAAGTTTGAAGAGATTTATCACGTTACCTTCTTATGCTTGATGATATCTGCTGGTTAGTCTTCAGCTCTGAGGCGCTCAGCTGCCTGATTGCCCAAAACAAGTCTGGGCATGGACCTCCACAGCTGCCAGGAATCAGTGAGGATCAGTGAATATCAGCTTCTAACTAACACAAAGCTCTGAAATTCTTAGATAACTCTCCACCAGTGCACACATTTAGACCTTCGACTTTCATAAAAGTGCAATTTAGCACAGCGTTTCACAAAAAAAACAGCTTAAATGAGCTAAAAAAAACAAAACAAAAAAACTCTGCAAGTAAATGACTGCACTCACCCGAGTCGTCCTACAAACAACGTGTCCTTCGCTGCAGAGCTAGGCTCTGAAAGTGTGATTTTAGTGATAAAATCTCCTCATGAAGGGTCACTACTGGTCAGCTGTGCATCCCTGCGACTGTTCAACTATTTAAAGGGCCAGAGCGCAGCCAATGAACACTGGCAAGGCGAGATCTCGCGGGACTTCGGTATTTGGCGGGCGCGAGATTTGAGATGGTTTGTTGACGTTCTAGTTCAGCTGCTTTAATGATATTCTTCGTTCTACTAAACTTTTATACACTGTTCCTGAATAAACCTTGAAAATAGGCGTTAACGGGAAGCATTTCCTTTTAACGGAAGACATTATTCGGCACTAAATATTGAACTCTAAGCTGTTTTGCTCGTTAACCCAACTGCTTTGTTTTTAGACAAATTATTTCCGTTGTCGTCGTTATAGCTGTCTGTATGAGTTAGTGTGTCACTGTAAGTTAGTACACGGGGGTCTAAACATACAAGTTTTTTCAGGTTATCTGTATAAGAGAGGTTTTCGAGGCGAAATGGATGAAAAGCCCTCGTCTGCAGTGAGTGTTAGTGCCGTGCCTCCATATGGGCATGTCATCATCAACGCCAAGTGGAGGGGCTCTGCACTGGTGCAGCATTTTAAAGGTATTTTTTTGTATTTTTCTGGTGCCCTAGTGGTTACGGAGTTGCCCCTGCTGGTGGCACCTCCTGAAGTACCCGCTGCTTCACTTGAGTGGTGAATGGGTTAAATGCAGAGAACAAATTCGTGCTTTTCACACTGTGTGCTGTGGTATGTTCACGTATGACAAAATTGTCACTTTACTTCATCTTCCTCTCTCACACCAACTGCGTGCATGTCCTCCCACATCCATAAACCTCCTACTAGGCCTTCCTCTTTTCCTCTTAGCTGGCAGCGCCATCCTCAGCATCCCTCCCCCAAAATACTCAGTCTTTTCTCAGTGCATGTCCAAACCAACACAATCAACCCCTCTCTGACTTTTCCTTCAAAAGATCCAACTTGAGCTGTCCCTTTAATAAACACATTACTGATCCTCTCCATCTTTGTCACTCTCTGTGCAAACCTGAACATTTTCAACTCTACCACCTCCAGTGCTACTGGCTACAACAAAAGATTAGACGCCTGTCTTGGTTCTTGTTCACTCATTTTTATTCCTCCTGCCAGGGAGCGTGAAAATCATCTATGAGGAAGAGCTTGGTGTTGTGGACCTCCATCTCAGTAACAGAAGTTGCGTCCTGTATGTTTCTGAGAGTGACTTGGTTGCAGGAAATGACTATAGAAGGAAAATTGTCAGATTCAGAAATGTACGTTTTTTTTCAGTTTCTCATGTGTCTTCATCAAATGAATGCTTAAATACATTGTTTGGATGATTATTTTTTCCTAACATTATTGTTCACACCTCATATGAACAGCATTTGTACAAAAATGATCCTCATGACCAAAAAATACAATTTATTAAAGCCAAACATAAACCAAGATAATCTTTTAAAAAATCTTTTTGTATGTTGTTTATTTGATATGCCGTTTTTGCAGTCTAACGGCAAACTCCAAGGGATTGTTCTAGCAGAAAAGACTCGTCTGAGTGAGCAGTACTACAGTGCACTTCAAAAGTTTGTGGTGTTGGAGCTGGGCTTAACGTTACTACCTGTTGCCGGTCCTGCTGAAGCAGCCCAGCTCATAGAACAAATGGTGAGTCACAAGCTTTGACCATCAGTTGGTCACTCTCTGTGTCATGGCAGCTGTTTACTACATGACCAAAAGTATAAAAAACCCTGACCATCACACCTAT
Source organism: Bryconaethiops microstoma (assembly GCA_037577275.1). NCBI lineage: Eukaryota > Metazoa > Chordata > Actinopteri > Characiformes > Alestidae > Bryconaethiops > Bryconaethiops microstoma. Next base: position 12,407,014 of record JBBJLS010000128.1, read on the forward strand.
GAACTTGTAGGACAGCCTGTTTCAAAACCAAGTGCATAAATATGGAGCTGCCTGACCTTCTTTGCCTCTAACAGATTCTGCTATTCTGGGAGGGCTTACCACAAGATCTCAGAGTGTCTGTGGGAATTTGTTTTATTTGTGCAAAGTGGTGAACTTTACAACACTCCAACTGTCTTGGAACAGCTGTCTAGTGATTGATGCAACAGAATGTTTTTTTTTTTTATTAGATATTATTTTTACATGCTTCAGTGATCACACAATAAACAGCTCAGTCATTGCTTTATTTTTCCTAGACACTTCCACATCAATAATAGCATCACTGTTAATAAATTACTGCTATTGACTGGAACAGGTCTTACAGACCTGGTGCTTGCCTCAAGAATAAATCTCAACAGATAACAAATAAATCTGCCACATAATTATATTCCATCTGTTGTCCCACACAGGTTCATGGAGAGAGCAAGGAGAACCCATTCCAAAAGAAAAGCATATCTGGACTGCTGGACCCAGTGGTGTTAAAGCTGGTGCTGCAGATCCCTGGGGTAGGCAAAGTAAAGGCCATGGCCCTGCTAGAGCGATTCCCCAGCATCTATGACATTAGCAACGCTTCACTGCAGGAGTTGCAGCCTGTTGTGGGACAGGCCACAGCTCAGCACATCTGGGGCTTTTTCCACAATCCGCTCACTTGATATTACACTACATGAATGAGCACTGACTCTGACAGAGAACTGACCTGTTCACTTAAAGATTTATACCTGCTGGAAGTTGTGCTGTGATATAACAATAAGGCCATCTAAACTTGTCTAACTTGTTTAATCACAACCTAAAAAAGGGAACTTTTCAACAAATCAGGATGCTGCATAATTATGATTGGTATAACTTAAGAATTTTTATTTTGTGTACATAAAATAAATCAGAACTGGCCAACCATGCTGGCAGCAATCAGAGGTATTTCAAAAATTTAATATAGAATAAGAGGTAACAGTTTCATGTCTGTCGGTGTACAAAACATTGAGCAGAAATCTGTAAGCCAGTTTTGTGTAGGCACTTTCTGTTTCTTGTTATAATATTTCAAAAAATAAAATCAAGCAAAGAGAATGTTATTGTTCAAATTTGTTGACTGATTATATCTTTTCACTTGTCTTTTTTTTCTTAATGATTATATAGAAAATAACATCAGAATCACTGATCTGAGTTACCATTAACTGACAAATAAATAACTTGTACCAGCCAATGTGCTAGGCTCTATTGTCTGTTTATTTTTGATAAGAAATGTCTTGGTAAATAGATTAATTTTCTTAGGCAGGTAAATGAATATGTGGGAGTAGTAAATGTTACTTTTCATTCTCACCACGAGATGGAGCTAACAATGCCATTTCATGCTTTCAAGCCCAAACGACATGGCATGTACATTTGAGGGTCATATTTTGTCACACTGAACATTAGTTTAGTGTGAATCAAGTGAAATTTGTAAATATATGCTAAATAGATGAGTGTTTCCTATATTAAAAGTATCAAGTGTTACAAAAAGGTATTGCAATGTAGAATTACTTATTCCAGCATCTTGGGGTTGATGATTTTATCATCCTCAAGGGTACATCATAGACCTTTTGAGGCTCCGTCTGATTCTGACGGCACTTGCTCTCACTCTCTTAATTACTCCCTCGTTGAGCAATCCGTCTTTCCTTCAGTTTCTCTCCCTCTTTCCTCCGTGGCTCTTGTGATGTATTGGTTTTCTGCTCGACTTCCTCCTTTAAGTGCCGCACACTGCTGGCAGTGTTTTGGCCTTCCTGCCGGCTTACAAAGCAGTCCCCCTTTTAACAGGCTCACTGGCGGAGATCAGCTGAATCCTGGGCCCTTTATTGTGCAATCAGTGTTGCTAGCCAGGGAAAAGCCACAGCACAAATTCACGACTTGACTTCCTAAATTCCACGCCAGGGATCCTTTCAGGGTGAATAACGGTGTGAGGAAGCATCTATTGTAAACACATGTCCCAGTGCTCCTGGATCTCTTCACACTTTCCTTCTGTCTTTTTGCTTTCTCTGTATGGTGCTTCATCATGAACTTCTGTCCTCACTTGAGCTGGATCAACAGAACATGGTTTGGGAGTAACTTTACCTTTAGGCTCGCAATCAGCTTTGGGGTTCTCCACGTCCTGCATGGTTTTGGGTTCTTCATTCACAAGGGGTCCAGAACATCGGTTAATGAGATAAGTCACGTGTTTTGTGTGATTTTTTTTTTTGATGTGGCATTTTTGGGGGGGAACCCCATCCAACCTCACTTTCAAGTGTTGAGACGAGGAAAATGTCTGAACTGGTCCAACATGACTGCAATCTGTCACTCTCTGTGTGTCAGGTTCAAGTACAGTGACATTCATTATATGGTGAAGTGAAGGGAAATCTCAATGTTTCAGCAGACCAAGACATTTTGGACAACGCCATGCGTTAACTTTGTGGACAGTTTGACAATCACATCCAACACCTTTGAGATGAACTGGAACAGAGAGAAACACTCCAAAATCTTGTGGAAAGCCTTCCAAGAAGAATAGAAGCTGCTATAGGGGGACCAACTTTATATTAAAGTGTATATATATTTGAATGCAATGTCATCAAAGTAATTATTCCAATACTTTTGTCCATTGGTGTACATTTAATGCCTGTAGTTAGGACACAGTGGTGATGATGCAAGAGCGCAGGTTCCCATTCAGTCCCAACAGCCTACAGAAAAAAACGAGTCTGTTGAGCAGGACGTGAACCATTAAACCCAAACTACTCGTCGCTGAATCAATCACACGCCATGTCTTTAACACGGTGGCGGAGTGGTAGTTAGCATTCAGTCCTGGGCCGCGGCGGAGGCTGCGCATGCGCGTCCCTTTCACCGTGCGTGAATGCTGTGAAGGGTTTGAGGGGAGAGACCCTGGGGCTGCTTTACTTGCGGATTGCTGAAATGGATGGAGCGGAGCGGAGAAGAAGCGTCCGCGCCAAACAAGAGCCACAGGCTCCGGGGAGCACCATGAGAGACAGGAAGGTAAACGGGGACACGGTGCCAGAGAGAGTGACACTCAAAAAAGAGATCGGACTGCTGAGCGCCTGCACCATTATTATCGGTAAGCTGGGGGACTAAAGTTGTTTACTGAAGTAACAATACCAATAATAACTGTACTTAAGAAACTTTCTCTAGAAGAACATTATTGCATTTTCTTACTGGACTACTCTATTACTTTGGGGCCAAAGAAATGAGCCACAACTGTCCCAGTGTCCTGACCACTATAATTTACTTTATGATTGTGACTGCCTTTATTATGTTAAAGAAAATACATCTTTACAATGTATAAAAAAAGTGAGCAAAGGGTTGGATATCAGGAAAAAGGGGGCAAAACTAATCGTATAATGCAATTTAATTCATTTTAAATATCAATAAGTATAATTATGAGGAATCTGCTGATTGTGATTCATTAGTCTTTTTCTGCTTGGTATTAATGTACTGAACTATTTCAATATTCAGACAAACATTAATGTGTTCACAGAGGGGCTTGTTAGCCTTTTTCCAGACCTTTTAAATTTGTTTCATTTTCAGAAAGAAAATACAGATAATTCATATTTGCCAATCTGCATGTAAGAAAATGTGTAGCAGGTTTCCTCCAAAATCACCGGGTGTTCTGGGCTGTGAGGATCCGCTCCTCATGGCAGCCTGGGCTGTCGACACAGTGGAGTAAATGATTTATTCCTGCTCTTATGTAATCTTGTTGTGTGCCACTTGGCTGCCAGGGAGGCAAGCGTGAGGCGATTTACTCCCATTTGAAGTGCCCTAGGTTGAGGAGATGCTTGCTAAAGGTGGGGTTTCTGTATCGGTATGTGTATTCCTAGAAAGTGAATAGGTTCCAACCAGGTGAACCTTTCAAACGCATCATATCATTATCTTTTAGCATGTCATTTTTTGTGCATTCTGTGTCTTGGCAAGTTTTGGTAAAGGAGTACAGTAATATACAGAATGTTACTGTACTTTTGAAATCATTAATGTACAGTTCAGTGTACAATTGCAGAGATCAGGCCATCACAACCACTTCCTGCAATACACAACTAACATGTAATCAAAGGTTCATCTTAGGTTTATCTTACATTAGATATTATTAAACCTTCGCTGACCAATTTAAAAAGCTCACTATACTACACATTTATAGGTTCAAGGCACAGTGTGATGCAGTTATGTTATTTTTCTGCAGGAAACATCATTGGTTCAGGAATCTTCATCTCTCCTAAAGGGGTTCTGGAGCACTCAGGTTCTGTTGGTCTAGCGTTGGTGGTGTGGGTATTAGGAGGGGGCATAGCTGCTCTGGGCTCCCTCTGCTATGCTGAACTCGGTGTCACCATCCCAAAGTCAGGGGGTGACTACTCGTATGTTACAGAGATTTTTGGAGGCCTTGTGGGGTGAGTCCATCAAATTTACTGATGCTGATATACGATCACTTTTTTTGTCATTCAGATCCTTTACAATTTTGATTAGAATTCGACAAAAAGCATTATGCGCCCAGTTATATTAGTTACCCTAAAAGTAACATAAGTATATAAGTAAACTAAAGCTATAAAAGCACTCAAAAATTTTATTGTCCAAGACTGATCACTTAATAACCACTTAAACAGTTTTCCCATGCATGTATCTGGCCTTACTGAGTCATCACTCTACTCCAGTTAGTTTCAGTCCTAGTCCCACAGCCCTGCACATTTTCAGCTATTCTGTGCTCCCAACGTACCTCATGAGGAAACTAACAATTTCTTCATGAGCTTGGCCAGGTGTGTTGGAGACAGAGAATACCTGAAATTATGCAGGGCACATGGCCCCCAAGACTAGGATTGAAAACTGCTGTTCTGCACTAATCATCATAATAGACTCACATTTTAATTCAATTATAGTACACTCTTAAATGCACAGGAACGTTTTTTTTTACCTTTTTGTCTTTGTCTCTCCAGGTTCCTTCTGTTATGGAGTGCAGTGCTGATCATGTACCCCACGACACTGGCAGTAATAGCCCTCACATTCTCCAACTATGTCCTGCAGCCTGCCTTTCCTAACTGTGTTCCTCCCTATATGGCCACACGAATGCTCTCTGCTACATGCATACGTGAGTACAACAGCTTCTTATGCCTTGTGTCAAACTCTTTATTCTTATCTTTTACACACCAGTACTTTTTAGTTGTTGTTACTGAATGTGGCTGCAGCTTCACGCTCTTCTCTACGCACATCTTTCTTTGGATAGAGTTAAGCAACATAATATATTCTGGTGTAAGTGGAAAAGCTTTTAGCAGAGAGGGTCCTGTCTTATGTAATGGGGAGTCTTGAGTGATAGTGAAATATGTATGTTGTGTCTGGGCTGCTGATGAACTGCACAGAAAGTTGGCGCTCACGCAAAGTCAAAGTAAACTTTATTGTCATATCAGCTATATACATATATACATTGAGAACATTTTCATGTGATGTTAATGAAGATTTTTGTTTAATCTAGAGTAACCATACATTTTGTCATTCAAGTCAAAATCCTGGTAAAATTGAGAGGACAATTTATGTGTGCTAATGCAAATACCAAATTACGAAGAGGGCACATGTGTGAACAGACAACAGAAACGCCTTGGTATTGGCCAGAAAAGCAGAAACATTCCTTTCTGTGTAAAAACAGCAATCATAAAAGAACAAAGAAATATTAGAGAATTGCAGAAAATTTGTTCCATTTCAAGTTTCTTGAAATCACTGATACCACCCATGGAAATATTGGCATACCACCTCTCAAAATAATGTAAGCGCGTTAATCTTACAAGCTGAGTTGTTTTGAATGCTACAGGACTGCACCATTTGTTCCATATTGTGTCACACAAAGGAACTATCAGGTGCTAATGGGTTCGGCTCATTAACCCAGCCTAAGAAACTGTGAAGCACTGAAGAGTAAACGTTACTGCTCTTGGCTCTGCGTTCTTTAGACATGCCAACAGCCTAATTGCCCAGTCAGAAGCACTGCATTCCCACAGTTACAGTAGCTCAATGTGAAATAACAGTATTCCATGTGGAGCTCAGAACTTGGAGTAGCAAAGAGAAATAATTTCATCTGAACTGAACAAAAGCTTTGCTTCTGATCTCTGTTTGATGCTGTAGACCACCAGAAGAAGACTTGCAAAGCACATCGAGTCTTGACTATGCCAAGCACTCACAGGGGGCAATGAGCTGCAAGCCCACAGCACTTGACTGTGCTGGCTGGGCCCACAGCGTGTGATTATTGCATTAGCTCTTATTATTCAGTCTTGTTTGGGGACAGAAGAATCCTTAAAAAGGGAGAGGCGCTCCATCTTTTCATGGACCTGCTCGTCACCCTCTGTCTTTGTTCTGTTTCAACAGGAGGCAATTTGTTTGTTGGGACCAACAGGAACAGTCTTATTTTTCACAGAAGGAAAGGGTGGACATGTGAGAAATAGAGAGCAGCCATGACAGTGATGGATAGGTTGACAGAATTACAATTCCACTCCTCTTTTCCTCAGCATTCCCACATTCCCGGGCTCCAGTAAATCCACATCAATAGCCGTCAGCACACTGGTCTCACACCAGTCCACCCTAAAGGCCCCGCAATCACGTTTCTCCTAACGTGCCTTGGCATCACAGGACATGCTCCAGCTGGGAAAAAACTTGCCATTCAAAATGACCACCCACATTTCTAATTTAAGACATTGAAATCATACACTCATTCACACTTCATACATTGACTGAATCAAATTTGGTCATTGAACTATAGTATTTGGTCTATAAATTACAACTCTTTGTATGTGTTGGCCACTGTATTTGTAGTGTTTCTGACATGGGTGAACTGCTTCAGTGTGCGTCTGGCCACGCGTATCCAGGATATCTTCACTGTGGGCAAGCTGATGGCCCTGGGCCTCATCATAGCTGTTGGATTGGTGCAGATTTATAAAGGTGAGAGCATCATCCACTCATTGGGAACACTTGGTTACAAGTGAAATCCTGAAGTCACGTAGCAGTTAAGTTACTGAATTCAGTACAAGTTTACTTTTGTGTCTTGAATAAAAATAAGACAGCATGTACATCTGAAGAAGGGCAAATATTCTACATTTACATTTCATTTTTTTCCTGACATGTAGTTATAATGTGTGTTTATATGGGACTATGTACCAGAAACAGTTAGTTCATTTTACAATCTCTCTTTATTCCTCAGAACTAAACAGGCTGTGCACGTTTCTGTGACTTTAAAAACTGATATATGTAAATGAGTTCTGTTCTGATTGGCTGCCCTGTATTGCTTCTCATTCATAAAGCTTTTCAGGCTGAAATGAAAATATTATAACTTCAGTATGAATGGGTGAGCTAAAGCGCTGTAGGCGGAGTAGGTAATGTAATATATATCTTTATAGTTTTCATGACATCATAAAACAGATCAATAGTGTGGTTAGTAGTGAACAGTACGGTTTAACAATGTTTATGAAGTTCACCAAACTATATCAGAAAATCAGGTACAAATCAGTTTTTCATATGGACCCTAAATAGTACTGTTACTTCCAAGAGAGTTTGGCTTTGTTGTTTTATCTTGCTCCAGGCATCTGATTTCAACTTGTTGAGAGAGAGATATATATATATATATATAAACCTTTATTAGTAACACAAGTGGGAAATTAAAGTCATTTCGGCAGAAAAATTGTCATTCAAACAATTTAAAGTCTAATCATACCAGATGTAGGTTTTCCTTTGACATAATTTCTGTTCTAATTTCTGTTGTAGAAGTTTTTTTTTACAGAAATATTGAGAATAATATGAAGAACACCTTGTTTTTTCAGGTAACTACGAGGGTCTTACTCCACAAATAGCGTTTCAATTCTATAAGACTCCATCAGTGGGGCAGATTGCTCTAGCTTTCCTTCAGGCTTCCTTTGCCTTCAGTGGATGGAACTTCCTTAATTATGTCACCGAAGAGGTGGTGGACGCTAGGAGGTGAGGTTGAACTTCATACTCATTCATTGTTTTAACAAAGACACGGTATGTGACATCCGAAGCCCTGAAGACACATTTTCGGTCATGCAATATGCCAAGCTGCTGCATGTTCTCATCGGCTGAATGTGATGTCCCCTATTACATTTCTTGGCACAAGACCACTATACAGTTATGTGGAGTCTGGCTGCTGGAAGTCAGCATGCACCAGAAAAGACTTTTCAGACAGCTGCAAATTTAGCCTTTCTTTTAGTTAAACTGTTAATATTACTGCTCCATGCTCCTCCCTCCATTCAAGCTTGGTAGTGGACCATGTGGTGGTGATAGTAGCTCTGTTCCCCATTGTTAGAATGCATGACCATCTGCAAATTGCTGCTATCATTTTTTTTTTTTTTTATCCACGCCCTGTGAAAATATCCAGCAGTCAGCGCTGTAATGTTTTAAGCATGGCTGTTTCATCAGGAACCTTCCACGTGCTATTTACATCTCCATTCCCTTGGTGACCTTTGTGTACACTCTCACCAACATCGCCTACTTCTCCTCCATGTCTCCAGAGGAGCTGCTGTCCTCCAATGCTGTGGCTGTAGTAAGTACACAGCCTTCTCTCTCCTTTGCTCAGGTAACGTTTGTCCTTAACAGTTTTGAGTAAAAATGCAGTTTAAGATCAGCTGCCCAGTTTACATATTTGACCATTATTAGATACACCTACCTTGGACCTATAGTCACTGGATATTTTATCAGAATAGAAAACTTTATTGATCCCTGAGGAACTTGTTTGTATAAAGTCTAAATAAATCCAATAATTTAAAAAATAGGTTACTTAGAGTTAAGTGAATTAATAACAATTAGTATTGATAACTAAGTTGCTGAATGATCAGTCCATTTGTTGCAAACAGACACACTATGTCCTGTCTATCATTGGAAAGTTATCACCATAGGATCATCACGGAGCAAGTACTGTTTGAGCAGTGGACCATTCTTCGCACAGCAATAAAACTAATATGATAGTGGCATGTTAGTGTCATGTGTGTTTTAGGCAACATAGTGCCTGTGCAACAGAACTCTGTCAAGGATGGGTTGAGTTAGGGTTAATTGAGTTAGGGTAAAAGTGTTTACAAATCACATCAATATTGCTGTGCCTGATCAGAATCAGAATCAGAAAACTTTATTGATCCCGAAGGAAATTGCTTATGTTATGACCGCGAAGACACACAGGGACAAGATGAATATAAAATATAAAGTCTAAAGTCTCAAAAAATCAGAAGAAAAAACTCAATACGAAAATACACTATGCTATATACACAAATGCTCTGAATAAATACTATAGATAAGTAACTTACAGTTCAGTAAATTTCTAACGACACAGATGGTATGTATGTGGACATAACTACACGTAGTAGAGATCAGTAGTATGTAAGTAAAATTGGCATAAGTAGTGATATTCACATGGTAGGACTATTGCACATAAAACATTGCACATACTGATAATGTTTTAGCACCTGATAAGAAAATTACACAATATTGCACATGGTAGACTAATTGCACATCATATCGAAGTAACATACGCAGTCATACACATAATGATGCGCTCATACTAGTGCAACACAATTATAGTATTATGTCGATATGACCAACATTCACTATGTGGACCAAGTGTTCTTATGGTGGTCCCTCCCCACTGATGAACAGGGTAGAGAGTGACAGACAAATGTATCCATAGATGAGTAATTGCAGACCTACAATAGCAAATGTGTATGTAACGTGTTCAAATAAAAAATGTGGATCATGTGTTAAAATAATGTAATATAATAATAATGAACTGATGGCTCACTGAACTGCATATAGTTGTATAATCAAACCAGAATTTGGAAACACTGCATTGGGATAGGAAAGGGAAAGTATCCTAAAATGAGCACTCTCCCTCTGGCAGTTTATAGCTTTTAGTTTGATTTACCTGTTTCATCACATTAGGCTGCATAATAGGCTGCATAATCATCCTCAGTTAACATCTAATTTGTTACTGTTTTAGGGTGTACTAAATTCTAAAATTATGTCCAATAGACGTTTGGGGAGAAGTTGCTTGGAATGTTCTCCACCATCATGCCCATCTCCGTGGCTCTCTCCACCTTTGGAGGCATTAACGGCTACCTCTTCACCTCATCCAGGTCAGCCCAGCCCTCCCAAGACCTTTTTGCTCCCTTCAGGGGAATGATGTGCTCACTATTCTCTAGAAGGCCTCCTGACAACTTTAATAAAAGGGATTGCTGCCCCCTTCTGGACACTCAGTGCTTTACATTAATTAGTAACTGAACCGAGTCTATATGTAAAATAAACCAAACTTCTTCAGTCATTCAGTTAAATTATTGTCAACTCATCTTAAAGTAACTGTCCCCTCATCAATCTGTACATTCACTGGGAAGGAAAAAAGTCAAAGCAGACATTTTCGAAAGATATGACACGTACGTATCCTGAGTCTCTGTTTGTAAAGAAGCCATAATGTGACTGAGCTTTTTTATGATATGGTCTCAGTTATAACAAGAAAAAATGCTACTAAGTGTATTCCTACTCACTAATGCGTTGGTGTGTGTTTGTTTGTGCACCCTCAGGCTTTGTTTCTCTGGTGCAAGAGAAGGACACTTACCAAGCTTACTGGCCATGATTCACTTTAGAAGCTGCACCCCCATACCGGCTCTGCTTGTGTGTGTGAGTTACCATACCTTTTATTAATAAAAGTTCTCAATGGCTTATATTTTTCATTCATAGCTTGTTGAAATGAGCGGAGAATTGTGACCATAAGTGTGTGTTCTAATCTTTTAGTCCATACCACTTTTGTGTTAAGTATGACAGTAAATATTTTTACTAAGTCTTGAATTTGAAGTTTTTTGGGTGTGTGTCTTGTTTGCAGAATGAAAACATCCTTTACAGTTTACATTATTTTAGTTATTTTATGTTCATATTTTATCCAGCTTACCTGTATAACTTGTATAACTTGTATATCTTTTCATGAATGCATACTCATTCATATTTATAAGTTCTTTGTCAGAAGACCCTGGAAGTATATTAAATATATTTTTATTAGGGCTGGACAAGTTAAAGTGTTATTATTGCATTAACGCATTATTTACTTAACGCTGACAATGATTTTATCACGCGTTAACACAGGTTTTAATAATGTACTATTATTTTGAAAATTCATTGCTTTTTTTTGTGCTCAACCTCGCTATAATGGTTCCGGCGCCCATGCCCTGCATATAAGTAATTTCTTTTTCTGTAACAAACTAGATAAAACGTGAATGCCCTGCAGTGGCAAATAGCCTTGGTTTTATATTTGACTTTATTACATTAATTTGTTGACAATTACAAGAAATATTTAAACTGCAACTGTGTTAAAGGGAACACTGCTGTTAAAGAGCTCCTTATTTGTTTGAAGTGTTTGTAAACCAAATGTTATTGTGCTTTTGTTCATATAGCAGTACTTTTAAAATGAAAGTGCGCAATACACTACTTTTGAATTAATTATTGACTTTTGTGATTAATCACAATTAATGGCAGAATGTCATGCGATTAATCATGATGAAAAATTTTTAACCATCGCCCAGCATATATTTCTTGCACTGCAAGTTTTAAATAATACGACAAACATGTTTTAAATAATACTACAAAAAAATTGAGGCATATTTGTAGATCTGCCTCAATTTGTGTCTCCTGATGCTTGGTCTCTTTATCTGCATCTCTTTGTTTCTCTCTGTTCCTTACTGTTCCTCTCTCACCTTGCTTCGCAGTGCACTGCCACAATTGTGATCATGTGCATCGGTGAAACACACAATCTTATAAACTATGTATCCTTCATCAACTACCTCTCTTATGGAGTCACCATTGCTGGCTTGCTGTATTACAGATGGAAGAAGCCGAACCTGTACAGGCCTATAAAGGTATCCTCACACAAACTGCTTTGTCACAACTGCTTTTAAAATCCTGGTACACAACGTCTTTGTGTCTCCCAGCTATGACAGGATGACACTTTTAGACAGAGAAGGTCACACGGTAACACCAGCCTGCATTCAGAATTTCCAGAAGTGAACGGGAACACCACCCCAACGGGATACTCACCATAACCCCTCAGGACTCTTTACACACTTTCAGAAAAATAAATTAATGAAAGGCTTAAACTCCACCTGCTCTGATTGCATGTTCTCACATCCAAGCTTGTCTCCTCTCCTCTCTAAAGGTGAGTCTGCTGGTTCCTGTGTGTTACCTGCTCTTCTGGGCCCTGTTGCTGGGCTTCAGCCTGCACTCAGAGCCTGTTGTCTGTGGGGTGGGTTTGGTCATCATGCTGACTGGAGTGCCTGTCTACTTTTTGGGAGTGCACTGGAAAGACAAGCCAAAGTGTATCTATGACTTCATCGGTATGTTTACAAAAGTTATACTTACGTCACAATGCATTTGTGCCTCTTTAAAATTGTTCCCTGTCCTACACTTGATCCAACTCATCATCTGTTTATTACACATCCCTTACTGAGCTGCCTCACGAAGCACATTTAGCCTAGACAAGGTTCCTGATGAGGTTTCAGGTTCACAAAACCCAGTGATTATTTGCTTTCTCGGCTAATCTAAGTTTAGGTATTCAGGGTAGGTGCATACACTTGTGGGGCGTTTGTGATGAACATCCAATCATGTGGAACGTGAAGAGTCGAGCAGTAAGGAAAGAAAATACGAATGTGAAAATGTTGAAATTAAAGGATTTGTTACAGTATAAACCTACATTGTTAACATTTCTGCTGCAATAATGCCTTTTGGAGTAATGATTGCTTTATATATTTTTTATTATTATTGTTGTCACAGATGTTAAATTGTAAAAATTAAATTTTTTCTCACTATTATTTTAAAATGGGGAACATTAGAGTACAGAAACAGAGAAATAAATACCTTCTTTGCTTTGCTTCAGTTTATATTTTGTTGCAGTTTATATACAATATCAGTAAAATAGTCCTATTGTGAGTAATAATAAAGAGTGGCCTGACAAGTACCGTAAACATGAACGTCATTACAAAGTCTACCAATTGAGAAAATAACATTTCTCTTCGTATTTACCCAGCCCACTATTTACTGCTTTATACCTGAATAATCTCAATGAAGGAAATTTGATGTTATAATGTACTGTATCTTTTAAAGTGTTTGCAGCTCATGCACATGATTAGGTGTGTTATCTTTGTTACAGAGTGGGCCACATATCTGGGTCAGAGAGTGTTTTTTGTGGTTTTCCCCCACATTGACCCCACTGAAACCACAACACCAACAGAATGGACTGACAAATCTTCTGCCACAAGCAAGACGTCTGGACCTGTTTGACTTTTATACTTTTGTTTGTCTTTATTCTCTTAATTGTTTCAAGTTTTTTGTTAGACTTTAGAAATGGGTCCCCTTATTTTAAAGCCCTAGAATTTGTTTCTTGGGTAAAAATGTTCAATATAAACACCCATGTGTTGATTCATGGGCCTTGTACATTGTCTCTTTTTGTATGTACTTGTTACAAGCAGTTTAATGTCTGTATGATAACACTTCCAGTAGACTTCTTGTAGATATACATGTTAAAAACATTTAAAATGCTTCTAACAGGTTGTTTGTTATATTTAAAACGCCTATCATCTTAAACCTGTGTGTTAATTGTGCCTTACCGAGGAAGAAACTGCAGTTAAGTCTTCAAAAGTACACTTTAACTGGATTTATATACTCGGCTCTGTCATTGCCATTGTAGGAGGTGTGTTCAGATCAAATTACCGGGCATTTCAGCAGCTACATGTTGCTCAAATATTTCAAAATGATGTTGAAGACAAATGAGTATTAGTGCTCAGTATATTTATTTATATGTCTAGAGTCTAAAAGGCTTGCGAGAGGTGCTTAAAGGCTCCGGTCACTGTTTTGCAGCATCTGTTACCTCTTTGAAGTACAGCTGGAAATCTGGAGTTCAGGGATGCGTTTGCAGTCTTGTGAAAGAACTCAAACTACTATCCGTATCTGTTTTAAATATAAAAGTGGCAGAAAGGTTTATTGTCATAAAATAACCATTTTTAGTTCCCTGAAGAACCTTTCAGGAATGGTTTAATGGTAAAAGTATCGTGTGTGTGTGCGTGTGTGTGCGCGCGTGTGTGAGAGAGAGAGAGTGAGGTTTAAAGAACGTAATGTAAAAAGCTTAAATTGGTAAAGAACCTTAGCTACTTTGATTCTTCACACTCATCTCCTCTACAAACAGGGTTCTTCACAAAACTAGAATGGTCCTTCTGTTGCTCAAAGAACCTTTTGTGGAACTGTTTCTTTCAAGAGTGTAAAATCGTGTTGTTTGTCTGTTTTTAGAAGTGGTAAGGACTCATCATTTATCCTCTAAGCAGATTTGTGTCATTTATATTATACTGTATTTTCTAATATTTATGTAACATTTAGAAATGCCTTTAAGTAACTTCCCTTGGCATAGCATGCGCGTATTCCTCTACACACAAGTGTTTGGCAGCTGTGGAAATGAAACCGATTGCACTAACCGATGCACACTGCACACTTCAGAAATTATTAATGTTTAAAATATTCTAATGTCTAGCCTCATGTAATGTGTTTATAAATTCCGATGCCTGAACCCTTACACACACAAAGCTTTATCTTGTAAGCTGATGGTCTTTTCTCCACCTTTAGTCGCTGTAAATAGTTTGGCAGAGCCCCATGGAATGCGTTTTGTTTTAAAGTTGTCATAATTGAATATGTTATCAGCAAAGGGATGTGGAACTTTCAAAAGTCTGCCCAGAAATAAAGGGACTTAATATTGCACTTTATCAGTTTCTACTAGGTTGTACTTTTTCACAACTTGCTCATTTTTGCCTATGCAGACTTTGAGATGTTTTGCATTAGCAATGGCTTGAAATGAGATTTAAATTATTTGTAAAGTTCACTACTTACAGGGGAAATGCACTTTCATGTTTAACATTGTTTACTGGTCCTCCATCTTTTTTGTTTTTGTAAATAAAATAATTGGTTTAACAGTTACAGCACAGTGAATAAAGTATGAATAACGCTGCTTTGTTCGACTGTCAACTGTATTATGTGTTTCATGTCTGATGAAGTAAAGCAAAAGGCACCGCTGGGATTCGAACCCAGGATCTCCTGTTTACTAGACAGGCGCTTTAACCAACTAAGCCACGGCGCCGCTGCGGAAAGGGGCGGCAGTACAGCTCTTAAAGCTGTGACTGATCCTATAGCTGGGTTGCAATTATATGCTTAATTTTCGATTAATTCAACAACTATTCCATAATTTATACGCAACCTTACCTTTATATTACTTTAATGAATAACAACATTAACTTTAACACCGCTAACGTTAACTGTATTAGGAAATGTGGCCTGAAACAATCTTGTTTATAAATGCATATGCGTAGATTTTTCACTTTTTGTGGGCACCTTACCCAAATGTATTGCGTTTGTAAGTTTTAATGCTGTGCTGCTGTAGGGATTCGATGCTTTTTTACAGAAACATAATACATCTTTTTTTTCATGAAAAAATTATGTTTGCCCTCTTATTCTTCCACTACCTGTCCTAAACACCCTAACAAAGCTACCCGTAACCAAAAAATGTTACTGTAGCATAAGCACGTTGTCTGTAAGTACCAAGTCGGTGGTATTGACATTTACGGCATTTAGCAGACGCGTTTATCCAAAGCGACTTCCATTCCCTAACTACAGGGCACTGTAGCAACTTAAGGGTTAAGGCTCTTGCTCAGGAACCCAGTAGTGCTGGAGGTAGGATTCGAACCCGTGACCGCTTGGTCTAGAGGCAAGTATCCTACCAGTAGACCACCACCACGCACTTTAGGCAAACTTTATACTAAACTTTATACTAAGTTTAATGCTGTGACCAACTTAAGGAATTACTGGCTGAAAGGGTCACTTAAGAACTGCTTTTCAGGTTCCAGTACTGTTTACATCCAGTATAAAATGAACGGGTTTGATACAAAAATGAAACAAAAAGAAGAACATGCCCTGCTTTAAATCATTTAATCTTTATTCAAAGGTGGAACAGGCCAAGAACTGGCTCAAGTTGCCGTTTCTCTGACAGCTTTAGTTAGCAGCGATGGTCTGGTCGATCCAGGAGCGAAGCTGGGTGACGCGGGCATACACTCCAGGTGTGCTGGTACTACAGGTGCTGCTTCCCCAGGACACAATCCCCACCAAGGTCCAGACTCCAGAACTCTGACACACCAGAGGGCCACCAGAGTCACCCTGGGAAGAGGAGTCACAAGCATGTATTAAGTTTACCACTTAATCATTACTAGGGAGCCTATCCTGGCGCCAGCGGGGGCAAGGCAGGGATTCACCTGTTGGGCTACATAGGTTTATATATATAGTGTACTTTTTTATGTTATACTGTTGTTGTATAGCTTTAATATTATTGGTTATACTGCTTTTACTTCCTTCTTTTGAACATTCCACTCTGCTGCTTTAACAATGTGGGATTAATGAATGGTTATCCTATTTTAAGACTACACAAGTGCAGTAAGGATTACACAAGACGTGCAAGTTTTTCCTGATATTGATCTATGTTACCATGCAGGAAGAAGCTCCAGAAGCTCCAGCGCAGATCATGACGTTGGTGATCTGGGATCCCCAGTAACGCTGGCAGTCGGTGTTGGTCAGCAGAGGCAGGGCAGCCTGCTGCAGACGAGCAGGAGTGTTTGCAGCTGAAAGAGAGAGAGAAATCTGAAATTTAGCACAACCTGAATTGACCTAGTAAAATGTAAAGCAAATTAGTTACAAAGACATTATTAAAGTCCTTAAACAAGAAAAACAGTTTCACTTGAAACACACACAGTCTTGTAAACATAGAGTATAAGAGAGCTGTCACATGCTAAATCTGTTACCATTGTATCTGGTCAGGCCCCAGCCAGTTGTCACACACTTCAGGCCTCCTGGGAAGTTGTCGTTGGTTGCAGCCAAACATACAGCAGACACACGGTTGTTGAGCTGGGCAGGAGAGGCCAGCTTGATCAGCGTGACGTCATTGTTAATGGTGTATGAATTGTAGTTTGGGTGCTGGATAACCTGTATTGGCGAGAAAAGGAGAGAGTGCACAGTTATATAATATGTAATGTATATTGCCTGATTTCAATTGTAAAACAGGAGTGTTTGACATTAATTTGCAAGAAATATGCTATTTTCTTTTTAACACTTTGAACAGAATTCATTCAGTTTCTGTGTGAGCACGATACAAACCTTTCCAACTGCCAAGGTCTGGATGACCTCAGCGTTAGATGAGCGATCATGTTCTCCCAGGATAACACGGTGGGATGTTCTGCAAATCAGAATATTATTTCCAGGTCAATATTGGAGATGTTTTCACCAGTGCTACTACAGAATATTTTTAAATCATCAATTTATAGTTTAATATGCCTTAAGACAAACAAAACCCTGAGATTAAAGCCTCCTTTTCAAGCAGAACCAGTCATAAAACAAAGATAATATTACTACAGTTTAACTCTGTCATAAGTTTGAGATACCTTTTTTGAGATACATTTACACAGTTCGCATGCACTATAGTCAGTTCTAGCTTAGCTTTCCAACTTCTGACAGTTGGAACTCTTTTGTGAAGGGTAGTTCCTTCAGAATAGAATAAAAAAGACTTTTTACCTGACTCCACAGTGAGCAGCAGTCACAACCCAGTTCTGGTTGATGAGGGAGCCACCACAGAAGTGGAAACCTGTACTGTCCTGTCAAGAGAAGTTGAAATGCTGGAATGTTTTCATTTGTTTAATGTGCTAACTGTATTAGAGTGAGTTCTGTGAGAGCAAGAGAGAGAGGAGATAAATCAGTTTTACCTGTAGAGACACCTGCCAGGGCCAGGAATGAGGCACCGCCTCCTCACCGTTTACAATCCTGGCATATCCACTGATCACAGGGCGAATGGCAGGAACACCACATCCTGAAAACAGTGAGAAATGTTTATCCAATTTGTGAATGTTAGTATCTCTTAACTGGTATTACACTCACCATTAAGTGTCACCATGACCTAACCAAGCTTCTTTTGAAGAATACAAATTATGTTTTTTCTAAGTTATTATTAAATAATGTATAATCTTTGAGTAAGTAAGGCTTTAAGTAAGGAAGAGTAATTATTCTTAGTGAATAAAGCATCTCAAGTCAAATTACATACCATAAGCTGTGCCAATGAAGGCGAGACAGGACAGAATCCACAGGAGGGCCATGTTTTCAGTTTGCTGTAGAATGGGGAATGGGGGGTTTTATAGGATTTTTGAGGCCTTGAAACTTATCTGGTTGAACCATGCCAAAGTCATGCCAGCTTCACCTGCTTCATCAGTGATACCAGAGCAATTATTCCCATGCCACAAATTTAGAAATTGCTTAGGGAGTATGACAAAGAAGAAACACAGAAGCAGTAGCAAAATCTTTTAAAAAGTTGATAAAGTCAATATCATAATCAGTGGAGTACAAAGCATAGCGAACATTTATATACATACACACACACACACACATACACA
>JBBJLS010000128.1:12425622-12452253 GCA_037577275.1 Bryconaethiops microstoma
TATATATATAAAATGTACTTTTGTACAGATAACATAATGTAGTATTCAAAAAAAATAGTCACTAAAAATACATATTTGGTAAATTAATATAATGTCGATTCCACAATGCCAGTCAGTATGATCTAACCTAATTCTGCCTGCCACACACAATGTGGACAATAGTATTGGGACACCTGACCATTATACCAACAGGTATTCTTTACTTTTCTCCACCTTTTCTTTGCAGCTTTTCACTGGTATGTTCATCCTACCTATGTCCTTGTTAGTTGTTTATTGGCTACCGTTGCTAATGTGGCTGGTTTGTCACTTAGTTTAAAACGTTGTTTACAACGTTTTCCTTTTTTCATATGAATAATTGTATGTTTATGAGTTATCATAATGTCTTATTTGTTACTGAGAACTATTTCGTTTATGATACTCAATTTCTGGCTGTTAAAGAACTCCAGTTAGCTGTGGCTAACTCAGCACCCAGCACCCATTTACTGGGACACATTATCACTGACTGGAAACAGGCAGTGTTGCCAACTATCTAGTTGGCAACGTAGTGGAAGTTTACCCAGTCAGACCATTGTCGTACACATCTATTGATTTTCAAATCTGATTATAACTTGATCATGCATATCATTTTGCCTAAAGAAACTATATTTCTTAAGGATTTTCCCTGTCAACTGTCTGACCCACATTGTCAACATGAAGGCCACATAAATAAATTTGTTTTTTCTGAAGTGTGTGCACACATTTTGATTCACCTGTGAATTAAGTTGTACTTTCTTTTGTTAATAAGTTTGTTGAACTATGCTGGATTTAGGTCCATGCCTCCTTTCCTGATAAAAATCACTGAATGTAAACAACGCCCACATACGTGGAGACACAGACATCCGTACTTTCATCGAGCGGGAGGCTGTATTTGCCACTAATATAAACCACCAGCCTTTGAATAAAGTATGGAGCCAAAGCACCAAACAACATCTTGGTGCATTTGAAAATTCTGGGCTATATTGGAATTGGGGAGACCTCACTTGCATGCTAAACCGATATGGTCACACGACAAAATAGAGCAGTGATCTCTGATAGCCGAAGCAATGGTCGCCTCTGCTTTAGGGTGTCTGTGTTTTTTTGTAAAGTAATCCATTTGAATTGGGTAGCCCAATTGTATGGCTTGGGCCTTTCAACATGCTTCTGGGAGCTGATTGCTTTTTAATGTCTGACAACTTGGCACAAAATTCTGAAAGCCCTGCTGTCACTACCAACATAGGGTTTCACCCATCCCTTGAATTCCAGCAGCAACTCACATTCCTTTCTGTATTTTTGGAAGTAGGATCCAAGTTGTCATTGTTTTAATGTATTTATTTTACATGTTTGTGTAATAAAAGCCCAAATAAAGTTTGATTTCAATGTCTATGTGTGTGTTTTTATTGAAATTAGTGCCATTATGATGAAGTAAATGTTAAGCACAGTTTTAGCAATACAACAAAGTGGGGGAGGGGGGGGGATAATATATGTTGTGAAACAAAACTATTTAAAGTTTTTACAGTTGTCTACATTTTACTGAAAATGTAGAGCTGTTCACAAGTGATGTGTGAAGCTGGAGGAAATTTCTAGGTTGAACTGTTCATCGAATTGAAAAGGGTAAGCTTATTAGAATGAGGGAAAAAACACCATAACCCTTAATAATACAGAAAGAGGTAGGAGAAATAAGTATTAAAGGGACGAA
The DNA here is from genome assembly GCA_037577275.1 of Bryconaethiops microstoma. Taxonomy (NCBI): domain Eukaryota; kingdom Metazoa; phylum Chordata; class Actinopteri; order Characiformes; family Alestidae; genus Bryconaethiops; species Bryconaethiops microstoma. The sequence continues at coordinate 12,427,337 of JBBJLS010000128.1, forward strand.
AATTAAGTCTTGAAAAATGTCTAGAAAAAAGTGATAGGTTTTTTTGTGTTTTATAAGAAAGAAATAGTTATTTAAGTAAAGTAACGTCATTTTTGTTGAATGCTCAAAAGGAAGGAAAGGAGAGGTTCGGACTGTGTGCGTCTGTGGCTTCTAAAAGAAAGATCTGTGTTATATAACTGAGAGGGATTTCTTTTACACTTTGCTTGAAAATATAACTTGCTTAAAATTATTTTGCTTGTGATACAACTTACTTTGTGAGTGGCTGAGATCAACCAAGAAAGGTTTATGATTGGTCAGTCGATGTGACGTTGTCATACTACAGGCACATGCGCAGATCATTCACTTTACGAGCGCCTGGGCGTAGAATGCAAAGCATGTGTCTTGGGTTGATGTGCAGGGAATATTGACAAAGTTTTCAAGTTTTATTGTCATATACAGATAACAGTGTTACCCGTGATGAAGTCCTTAGACTCGTGTACCCCCCAACTTTACATAAACACATAGAAAACTACACATATTTTTTAAAACGTACTACAAGAAATAGAAAATGTAGAAAGTGAGTACAATAATAAGAAAATTAAAATTTTTAAGTTGTATAGGAAGTAGCTAAGGTTTGTCAAAAATCTCGCTAGGCGCTTATTGGGAGAAAAGTCGTTAAGGGGGCTTTAAAAATGCGTTAGAAACAGTTGGCGAAACTAAAAACAATTATTTGTTATTTGTTTTGGACAGTAGACGCTTCGTTACTAAGAGAAACGCGTCAATATTGGAGCGCCTGGTTACTGCCAATGAGCCAATTAGATCGCTCCTCGACATGATGAGAGCAAGGAGAGGCGGGGCTAAGCAAATGAGCAGGGAAGCGACACCACAGACAAACAACACATCTGCTATTCAGAAAATAACTTCTAATGCTGGTGAGTTAAAAGGATTACGTTAAAAATTACATCCTCAGTGCTCGTACATTTTAAAGCAGCGTCCTATTTCATTCAGGCAAGTCATTTTTATTTTTTTAAACTTCACCCAAATCGTTACCAGGCTAGCTAGCTAGCTAACGTGGATTGGTAGTTGAACTTTCTTTAACTTTACTGCCACTAACAGACCTCAAACAAACACAGTTGTGAAACGAAATTTATAACTTGCTAAGTAGAGTAAGTTACCAATTGTTCACGAAGGGTTTAACGTGTTGAGTCGAGTCGTTTGCATTAAGTCTGTTCCTGTTATTTACTACAGTAGCCCTTCTAAACGATGTAGCCACGAAGTCTAAATTACACCAAAGGTCATGCCGCGGTTAAGATCTGTTGTAAGCGTTTGTTTATATGTTCATTTGTGCTGCTGAGGTGCCAACCTAAGGGGTCCTGAACGGTTTAACTACTTATGTCTATTATTTATATACTACTGATCTCTACTACGTGCAATAACGTACTCCTAACTACTGTGTAGGTATCTGTGTTGTTAGTAATTCACTTAACTCTAACTTACTTATCTATAGTATGTATACCTCAGCATGTGGGGTATAAGCACTATATCATAGTGTATTTCGTATTTATTTATTTTCTACTGATTTTTTTTTATTGGACCTATTTAGACTTTACAATTGATTGTTCTTGTCTCTATGTGTCTTTGCAGTCTTTGACATGATTTCCTTTGGGATCAATAAAGTTGTCTGATTCTGCGTTTGAACTCTTATCCAGCTCTAATCTAAGATCCACATTTCCTTTATTGAGGCTTGTTAAATGAGATTTGCGATATACTTAATATACTTCTTGACTTCTCAGGCTTGCGAATGATGTCAGCCTTTCAGTCTGCATCGTTTAAAAGTTTGTCCTCAACACCACTCAAAAGTAAATCTACTGTCCCAAGGGGTATCCCCAGAAGCAAGAGTGTGGAATCCACAGGCGACTCGACCTACTCCTTACTCTCACCAATTTATCATGATAGTTTTGATTTTTCGGATGAAGACAATGAAGAAGCACCAAAGCAGTGTCGGCCTGCTGATGACCCCTCTCGCATAGTACATGAAGATACACTATCAGCCAGTCATAGCAGGTGTTTTTTTGTTAAACTAATAAATTACCCAAAAATGTATACATCTATTGTAGACGTTTTTATTACAGTCTGAATTGGCTTTTCAGGAATGACACTGAATCACTTCTTGCACAAGACACTGCTATTTCAAAGTTAAATCTGAGTGCATGGGAGCAGTGGGTTGTGAGCAAAGCAAAAGAAGATCGGCTGAAAATGCATCAGAAAGCCCTGGAGGTAAGTTCTGTCTGTCTGTCTATGAGAATACTGAGTACAGTGTTATGGTCTTTCTGTCCTTTTCTAGCATGGCACTTGTGATTTTCTAACTTGACTCACGAATTAAGTCTGCCTGCCTGTCTGTTTGTCTGTCTATATATAGGGGTGTCAACTAAAAAACATTTTTTGCTGTAAAAGTATTTAAAAATACGTCACCTCCTAATACTGTGGTTCCGGCACCCATGCATACAAGGCATCTCAAAATAAACTCAGTAACTGAGACAATTTTGTCAGAGAGTTAGTTAGTGGGTCACAGGTAGACATGCTCAGTTTGGGTCTGAATGCCTGGTCCAGTGTGGCGGGCTTTGCGTGATGTTTACGTGTGATGTAGTCCGATGATACAAAAATTCCTTATTGTGTGTTCTCGTCTGCATCCTTCATTTTACAGAGCCCCTGTGATGAATTGATTGAAATTAACGCATAAATTCGACACACTATATATATATTTTTTTTTTATGGGTCAAGTTAGAAAATCACAAAAAGTGTCTTGCTAGAAAGACCATATATATTATATATACATATAATATTCTATTGTCATAGCACCAAATTATAAAAGTATAATTAGGTGCCCTAAACACTGTATTTCAGCAACAAGCTTTGAAAGAAAAGAAGGCACAGGAAGAAAAAGAACAACAGAGGAAAAAAGCGGTCAGTGAGTGTAAAATACAAGAGTGGATGCAACTGAAGAAAGATCAGGTAGTTATTTTTTTCATGCTTTCACAACTTTTCACAAATATGCATCAAAAGCAAGAGGCAAAGGGACGATGCTGTTGTGAAATTGCTTAGGGAATAAAGCTATTGCACAATTTTACACGTTTATTTAAGAATTAATGAGTGTTTACTCTTTTGAATCAGATGCTCATTTATATTCTTTAATTATATTTTCTCTAGGAAAAACAAGAAAAGCTTTGCAGGGAGTCCCAAAAGACTAAAGAAATGCTACATGAAGAACATAAAAGACTGGAGACTGAACGAAAAGCCCAAGAAAAATATAAAGAGTGGCTCCGAAAGAAAAAAAAAGAGGAAATGGAGAAGATGATGAAAGAGCAGGTAAGTTTATTGGAGGCATCCAAATAATTAAATTTAAATAATTACATTTGCATAATGCTTATTTAATCTTGATGATTCTATATACCTTAAAGGAAGAAAAGGCCAGAAGACAAATGGAGGAGAGAGAACGGAAAGAAAAGGCAGAGGAGAAATTTAAAGAATGGATTACAAGCATAAAGGACAAAGACAGACATAAACGTCAGTCATCAGCAGGTAAGAAAAAAAAAAAGTACTTACAATCTTGCTTACAATCATTGTGAGGACTTTAATACACAGAATATTTGTTCATTTTATTTATCTGCTGAGTTCTGCTGTCTAACATGACTTTTCATTATTGTTTGTGCAGAAATTACAGACTTGAGTCATCACTTTAATCTCCAAAAATTTCAGAGTTTAGTCACTTGCTTGAGCATGTCTGCTTGACTCAAGACATTACAGCACAGAGAAGAAAAAGAGCTTTTGTTTTGTTTTGACTGAACATAAGGGATGGTTTTCCGCATCTTGCATGACTGTTAACCAAAAGATAATATTTACAACTTCTGCCTCCCAACACAGTCACCGGTTGTTAGTGAAAAAATAATTATAACCATTGTTCTTGTTTTCAGGTGGCTATGACAATCTGAACTACCCATCTCCTGCTTTTGTGAACCCTATTCCTTGGAAGCCCATTCACATCCCCCAGCAAAACAGGACTCCCAGGAAGAAGTCGACACGGAGGAAACAGCAAGTTCTACCACAGTATCAGTCATCACTATGCCTTAGTTACAAACCCAAAGATACCATTAGCTTTGCATGCAAAAGGCGGTGACAGCTTTCACTGTTATGAACTTGCACAATACAAATGGATCACTTGGGAAGATATTTGCCATTTTAAGCACTGTACCTGTGATTGGAAAATGTTTAGGTGCTTCTGTAATGATGTAGTTTCACACAGTATAATTCCTCATGAATTTCATTTTCTGTTACAGTGACCGTTTAGTTTTCCACATCACTGACAGCAGTCAGCAATGTTTTATAACTGTGTATTTTTTGACAGAATGAACAAAATGTTAACTGAAATGTTTTGTTTTCAAAATAAAACAATACATTTAAAAGCAATAAAACTGACTGTGAACAGTGGACAAGTTATGGCCCTAAGACAGTCAAACTTTCTACTTATATTTGAAAGGAACCTGAATTAGTGTTTTATTTCCTAAAAAGTTATACTTTGAGTTTTGTGTATCATCACTGTTTCAGGGTAGCAGGAAAAAGACCAGCCTTGCTTTGATAATAAGCATTTAAGGGGTCTTTACAGTTGTTTACACATACAGGGACCATACATGGCTAACTCCCACACTTATGTATTACAAAGACCTCTATGTCTGATCTTGTGCACTCTAAGTAGCCTATATGCAAATGTGTATGGCATGCAGTTAGCTGTGGTAAGCTAAAACTGGTCATGAATATTACAACTTGAGGTTTCTTTTTCCTTTCTTTCTTGTGCAAGTGCATTCTAGCGGTTGAAGTAGGGATAGCATGTTATTTTACAGTATAGACTAAATATCTGATCTTGAATTTCTGTAGTGAGATTAATAAAAAGAACTTACTAGCATGTATTCTACATATTTATGAAGTCATCTTGTGACTTAACACAAAAAGGCTTCTGACTCAGAGGCGGCTAAATGCCACATGTGCCCTTCACACACTCATGTATTGTCCCGTGTCTGGCAGTGCCTTGTGGCCCTCTGAGCTGTGCTGACGCCAGGGCAGTGTGTGAGTGGGTGGATGAACAGAAAGATGAGAAGGGGGGTCCTAAACAGTCATACATCCACATCTTTATCGCTTATTACACAGCAAATCTCTTCACTGGACTAGAGGTTACGTAAACTTTTCTGACTTTCGGCTGTTTTAAAAGGTTTTAGACTTGCTGTCAGATTTTGTTCATGGGAATATATTTGACATGGCTAGTCAGGGAGGAGACAGATGGAGATGGGGGAAGCTAGTCTGAATGGATAGCATTGGTTGCTGTGATTCTCCTGCAAAGCTTTGTCTCAATGCTTCAGAGAACTAAATGTGATTCTGGAAGGTGATCCCCTGGTTGGCGGAAAGGACAGAAAGCTATTAGAGCGAGACAGGGCATGCTTTACTGAAATATGTGTTTACATGCTGCTGCGCCGACCAAAGGTCACCTCTCAAGAAGTTGAAAACTGTGCCTGCGCACTCTGGATGTGTGTAACTGCTGTATTAGGAAGGGCAGAGGAAGAGACAGAACAGTACAATCTCATATTTTATGTAGCTTTGTTTATGCGTGTCAAAGTGACATATGAAAATGTTTTCTGCTCTGGTAGTCTCCGAAGTTTACTCAAAAACATTTCCAGGAGATGCAGTGGTGCAAGTGGGCAGGCAACTGGAAATCTCACCTACCGGGACAGGTAGGGGTGTGTTTGTGTACATTTCACTCAGTGCTGGGGAAGGAAAGGAGAAGAGCAGCAAAGATCAAATCTACCGCACAGACCTTGCTTTATGAGTTGTTAAATATCCAAGTTTCTTTCAAATGGTATTGAGTTTTTGACAGAAAAGGTTGCTGTATTTTGTCAGAATGACTGACATTATATTCTAAGCGCTGATCAGTATGAGGGAAATTTTTTTTAAAAATGACGTTTCAGAATTTCTAAGGAAAGAACAGGGATCCGTGTACAAAGTGTGTGTAAGTTCTTTGTGTAATACCATCTGTGTTTATCATGACAACACAGTCCTCAGGAGCACAGGAAGAGGATGACTGTGATTTCCTCTTCAAAATTATACTCATTGGAGACAGCAATGTGGGAAAGACTTGCATTATCCACAGTTTTACGTCTGGAGAATTCAGAGATAATCATCAGAACACCATTGGTGTGGATTTCACTGTGCATACCATGGTCATCGATGGCAAGAGAGTAAAGGTAAGTACTCAATTGTTTTTATAACTAAGAACCAGGTGAATCAGCATTTACGCTTTTACATATTAAGTTTTAATGTCCTGATTAATGACTGAATGAGCAAAACATTTCAGATATTTCAGTCACACACAACTGTTTTGCTAGAGCTATATTTAAGGAACATCTGATTGAATTAATTATTGCTGGAGGCATGTCGGGCAAAACTATTTGCTTCATAAAGCTTTTTATGTATTTTAACAAGTTGAGTACACTTTCATTCCATACCTTAGTGGTTTGTAATTATCAGTCATTTTAAATAGTCTCTTGATAATACTTGACTAAAAAGTACTGTCAGTCTTATGATTAAATGTCCTCAAATTGGAGTGCTAGTTATGAATACTTCTTTGTGGGAGCACATTTTATCAGTCAGGCTGTAGCAATATTTCTCTAAAAGGCAAACTATTTACAGTTAATCTGTTATTCATTAAAGACCAAGCCCACTTAATTGTCATAAAATTGTAGTTGCCTAGCTAATGAGTAGCAGCATTATGTTGGTGTATACTGCAGAATTTATCTGGGGCTGTATCCCAAAAGCTTCTCTGAATAAAAATGCTGACATAGGATCTGGTGCCTCTTGTATTTTCTGTGATTTTATCTGTACTCCAACTCTAAGAAGCGTCATGAATGTGAGCCCTGATCTGGATATAAGATCTGTACTGTGTTGCAGATGCAGATATGGGACACGGCTGGCCAGGAGCGTTTCCACACCATCACACAGAGCTTCTACCGCAGTGCTCATGGCGCCATGATTGCCTACGACCTGACACGTCGTTCCACCTTTGAATCTGTACCTCACTGGATACAGGCTGTAGAGCAATATGGAGCTACCAATGTCGTTTTTGTTCTTACAGGTAGGTGCATGAGCTGATGATAACAAACTCATCATGGTCCTTGTAATGGAAATGCATTACACTTTACAAGAGGTGATATATAAAGTTGTGTCCAGATCCCTAACTCAGGGGTGTCAAACTCCAGTCCTGGAGGGCCCAGCACAGTTTGATCGTTCTCCTACTCACACATATTCATTAAACCTTGCAATTAACTCGCGAGGTGAACCAGGTGTTTCTGAGCAGGGAAATCACCAAAAATGCACTGGACCACAGCCCTCCAGGACTGGAGTTTGACACTCTTGCCCTAAGTGAAAGGGACCACTCTGTCATACGTGAACACACCACAGCACACAGTGTGAACAGCACGAAATACTTCTCTGTATTTAACTCATTCACCATGTGAAGCAGCGGGCAGCCAGGAATACAGCACATGGGGAGCAGTATGTGGGGACAGTACCTTGCTCAGGGCACCTAAGGCACTTAGCAGTCTTGGGAATTTAACCCATGACTTCTGATCGCAGGGCAAACACCCTAACCACTATGCCACCAGGCCTCTTCTACAGTGAGGAAACAAGAATTCACTCACTTTTGTACTTGAAATGAAATACAAAGTGCTTTTAACCATTTTAAATATATACTGTAATATATTTAATATATTTTGTACTTATAAATTTGAACAAAAATTGATATAGGATAATTTAAGATTCAGACATTATATTAAAATATACATATATGTAAAGATGTCACCTTTGTCATGTTCCTCAGACCATTACTGAACATGTTTTGCTGTGTGGTAGGGCAAATTATCCTGCTGAAAGAGGCCAGCCTTGAAAGAGTGAACTTGATCTGTTACAATGTTTAGGTAGGTGGTGCATGTCAAAGCAACGTCCAATGCCAAATCCCAAGGTTTCACAGCAGAACATTGTCTTGGTTTCTTCCTATAGTGCATCCTGGTGCCATCTGCTCTCCCAGTAACTGTTGCGCATCTTCAGTTGCTTCCAGTTCTAATGCTCACATGCCTTATGTAGGCACTTTCAGTGGTAGGCAGGGGCCAACATGGGCACTCTGACCAGTATGCGGCTAAGCAGCCTCATACACAACAAACTGTGATCCTTCTTGTGTTTTAACATAGCCAGCACTTACCTTTTCAATCATTTGAGTTACAGTATAGCTAAGAGCACCCATGACCCTGTTGCCACTTCACTGGTTGCCCTTCCTTAGACTGCTTTTGGTAGGTAGTAACCGCTCCAGCATCAGACCTGTGGTTGATGAAGTGCTCTGACCTGGTCATCTTCCATTGCTCAGATCCCTATGCTTTCAAATTTTTCTTGCTTTCAACACATCAGCTGTTTTGAATAAGATATTTATTCACTTCACCTGTTGGTGGTTAATATCATAGCTGATCAGTATACATTACATAAAAAAAAACAAAAGTGTCTCCTCACTATAATTAGTGAATACATCTACTTTAAGGTGCACTCACTACTGTCACAAGTATTCAGCTGCGTGCACACAGCTTGCGTAAACTCCATAAACGAGTATTACTAATAGAAAGGGACAACCCATTACAATATATTACAAAATAATCTGACAAATGTAGCTTCTGTGGAAAATCAGCTTTCTTCTATTTGCTTAGCTAACTTCGCTACAAAAAAAGCTTAGCTAAAATCAGCCAGATAGTAGACATTTTACTTTGTGATGTTCATGGAGCCCACATGAAGAAAGCCAAAGAATGAAGTGAGGTCACTTAACACGAAACTGATTTCAGTTACTCACCACAATCTTCCAACATCTGGCATGAAGAACGGAGGCTGTTTCTGAAACAAATTTCCTATTAATTCCCTTGTTTTTAGAAGAAACGGTGCATGAGCAGCTGTCTACATATTTTAGGACATGATAGAGTTGAAAGAACTGCTATGGCTTTCAAGACTTTTCGATCTTGATTAAATCAAAGTTAACTTTGTCATTCCTTCCTCAGCACAGACAAATCCACCTGATCAAAAGTGTCTCATCCCCCTCTTTTGCTTCCCCTCTCTTCAGGTAATAAGAGTGACCTGGAGCCTCAGAGGCAGGTACTGTTTGAGGATGCTTGTACGCTGGCAGAACAGACAATGGCCCTGGCGGCGCTGGAGACATCGGCCAAAGAAAACCACAACGTACAAGAAGCCTTTGAGCTTATGGCACGGGAGCTAATCGTGCGAAATGGTGGAATATTCCATGAGGAAGTCCAGTTAGACAGTCCCAATCTTCTCCTGTATTCTGGTTCACACCCAGTAGATGAAGCATCATCCCAAAAAAAGAAGTCATGTGACTGCTAAAATAATGTCATTCTAGAGGTGATGCCTTTTTGTGAACCCCTTGATTGGCATCCGTTTAGCCAATTCCTTTAATAGTAATGAAAAGCCTCATATCTGCAGCTAGGAGCAACATCTATAGATACCTTCAAGTGTTAGTGTTACTTTAATCCCATTCATACCTTCTAAGCACTTTTTTTTTTTTTTTTTAACTTGCTTGTTCTCGTCCTATGCATAGAGCCATATAAAGTTTATCACTGTTTAATTTATGAATTAATTTATGTAAAATAAGTTCAAATAAAGTGAAAAATGCAAACAATGGCTGTATGCAGTCAGTATAAACTACACAGAGGCTTAAAGTCAAATTACATTTATTTGGCAGCAAGCAAAAACAAATGTCAGCTTTTAAAACAGCAACTGAAAAACAAGGCAACCAAGTATTTACCATATTTATCCCTTTTAAAAGCAAAAAAAGAAAACTGAATAGAACTGCATTGTTGTGCATAAGTTTGTGACACTTTGCATACAATAATAAAATGCTTTTTGTCAAAAAGTAAAAAACTAAAAAGTAACCATTTCAAAAATATGAATTCCATGGTAAACTTTAACAGACACCACACAGATGAGTGGCTTTATACAGATTAAAACAGGCAAAACATAAAACATTAGCTAAACAAGCAGCCTGCTCTTAGAGTTTCTCACCACTCTAATTAATATAGCTTTATTAATGTATGATCAGTTTTAAAAATGTTCTACTTAAAATCATAGTATTACCCTACATTGTATATGTGCTGTTACCGTAAAAACATGCTGTTATGGTTCGTGTTCAAGTTCTTGCATTAGCTGACCTAAAAGTGTACTGCATTTTTTAATGTGCAAAGTTTTACCTGCCCATGCCAACTTAGCGTGTGAGGTAACCATTAGCCTCTGGTTTATTCTAGAGGCCAGCCTTCTTGCTGGAAGACCAGCTCCACAGCCTCCAGCACATCGTGAACCACAAAGGAGGGCTGGGTCAGGCTAGGGTCAAAGCGAAAGTCCCGGTGCCCATGGAAGATTTTTTGCTCTGTGACTGTCTGGTCATGACGGGGCAGGTCTTGCTGGTCTCGCTTGTAGACGCCTGTGCAAACCAAGATGGAGCTACAGCCCTCTGGCAAACGATGCTCATATGAGCCCCCAACCATTACCTTACCTGAGTTTTTAGCATCATCAACTGTTTCATACTGAATATCACCTGCTACCTGACCAGCTGAGCCTCCCTGAGCCTGCACCTGAGATCTGGCATGGTGCATCGACTGCAGGTAGCGGTTATAGAGGTTTGCACCATAGATGTCAGCCATTGGATTATCCCTATAAGAGAGAGGTCCGTGTTAACGAAATGCTTCCACAAAAGTCTATAAAGAATCTGCAAGTAAAGAAATAATTTTCTTGTGTGAGAGTCAAATGCAGAAGTAGACTCAGGTATAACTCACCCAATAGCATAAAGTCTCTGGACGGGTTCTGTCCAGCCAAGACTCTCTGCCTGCTGCCTGATTAGCAGTTCAGCATAGTTGTAAGTTACCACACTGGGCTTCCCAATCAGAGCCTCGTACTGCAAGTCATAACCTGTGATCTTCTTATAGATGTTTTCCAGACAGACTAGGAACATTCCATGACCAAATCTAAAATGCAGAAATACCAAATCTCTTTATTCAGTAATATCAAGAATTATAAATTAGTTTTTTTAACTCTTGGAATTAAAGCAGCCTTAATTTACCAACCCACACACCCCCCCTCCCAAAAAAAACAAACAAAAAACAAAAACAAAAAAACTAACCGAGGGTTCTTTGCCTCTGCCATCCACATCAGGTCCATATTGCAGGCCAACACAGGGATATGAGGATAATGCAGTGATGTCACAGGATTTCCTGGTCTTCCGTTAGTCAAGAGAACATCCATAATCAGTTGTAGATTAGTCTCCCACCTGATTGGCTCACCAAAGAGAACGACAGCTGAAAATGAAAGTGTTCAGTGACAATGAAAGAAATAATCTAATGAAAAGAAAATGGAAACCACAGGGCAGTTTAGTACAAAAATAATAGCATGTACCTTCAATTGGAGGTAAATCCTTAGAAGGAGGAACCTAAAATATAAATTATAATTTACACTCAGCCATATTGCAAGCTTTAGGTTCATACAGCATTACAGGAGAAAATATTTTTGAAAACTTCTAGTCTAAATGCATGAATGCATCATATGTAAGGATAATTTGCACATATTAAACATCTTGCCTCATGAACTCACCACGTTTTTGGGTCTGCGATGGTGATCCACCACATCCAGAAGAGGGTGTGCCTCCCGCAGCATGTCTATTGTGATAACATTTTGAAAACCCAAACTGGAGAAGATTTTGTTAAGGTCAGCTATGAAAATAAATGCACTTTCCAAAACTGTTTTTACTCTTTCAGTGAGCAGTATTTTCCTACTCTTTCATTGTTTAGAGATGTTACTTACTGTCTTACTGTATCCTGCAAAATTTAGTTGTAATTTAAAAAACTGCCTCAAGAGCACAAAAGCCATTCTGAATGAATTTGTGGAACCTCCAATTTAACTGCTTTTATTTATTTCCTTGGTTCATGTAACTCAAAATAAATCATTTATCAGGTTTTCTCAAATTGTTGGCCCTGCTGAGCTGTAGGTTTCCACGAGATTTTACAAAATTATAATCAGTGATACATTTTACAAAATCATATCATCATTTGAAAGTTTCACATAATCACTGGAACTTGGCACTAATCAGGGTTCTATTTTGAAGTACTACATGTAAGTGCCATGAGACTTGTAAATGTTCATCAGTATATTTACTCTGTGATGCTTCTGTTACATACAACAGCAGAAATAGTTCAGTAGAAGAAGAGCTAAGAAAAGTGAAAAACAGATTAGAGGATACTTCTGTGTAACTTCCAAGACTGGCCCCTGCCCAGACACCAACACACACATATTGTGGAACTGACTAAAGACCCTCAAAGGACTGTGGGACAACATGACCTGGTCTGGTGACACCTAAAGAAAGAAAGAAAGAAAGAAAAAAGATATTAAACCAACAACTGCCATTGAACTAAATACATTTTTGTCAGTTTAAAAGTACATTAGAATAGATAATTGCCTAGCTAAAATTGTGAACTGCTTTGGATAAATGTGTCAGCACAACGAAAAATATTTTTATTCAAGAGTGCTAATTCTGGAGGGCTCTGTCCCTCCAGAATAAGCACTCTTGAATAAAAATATTTTTAAATAAATTCACTTTGTTATTATCTTAATACAATACTTTAAATATTTTTATCAAACAAAATCACATGAGCCTGAGTAAATGACGAACGAGCCTTCTTTTATTTAACTAATTTTAAGGCAGCCTGGGTGTACATTTTTAAGCAGTCAATGATTTTCTGTTTCAATAGGGTATGAAAAATGAGGTGAAACGAGGCCCAAATTCCTTTGTCAAATCGGAAAGATTTAAGAGCATTCTACTGCAATCAGGCAGTGAATACAATAAAATGGCTGCTTGATTTAAACTGCCTATTTGAACAGTTAGGGTAAACGTTAAAACATTTTTAAGAAATTCAAAACTAGCATGAACCAGCCTGGAAAAGCCACAGTTAGAGGGATAATCAGAGAAGTTTCAGAATTACAGATTTTTATTGAGGAACTGATGAATGGTCAAAATCCTTTCTTCTGTGTTCTCACTTCCTATAAAATGTTTCAATAGAAGACCTGATGCTGTTCAGCTGGTAAAATGGTGTGACACAAAAAAGGCTTTTGGAAAAAGTTTTGTAAAACATTAATTGTAACAAAATGATATGCTTTCCTGAGACATTTTGTGGTTATGGGCTCATATGAAATGTATGTATATTCTGAGTAAACTCAACAGTTAATAAACATTAAAGGGAATTTTCATCAGCCTTTTTCACTCATCTTAAATAAGGATGCCAAAGTTCTGGAAGACACTGTACATGCACGTGTATGTAAATGAAAGAATTACCTCCACTTCTAGAAGATGAGATAACTGCTCAGCCTTAGTCTGCCGGACACAGTTTCCAGCATTGGTCACAAAGACCACCGGGACTTTATACTTCCCATTTCCATCCACCATTTTCCTAAAGCACTGCTTAGCCGCTGGAATGGGAGTTCTTCCACGAACCAGGACCCCATCAATGTCAAAGAGTAGTCCAAAGGAGTTGGGTCCACACTGGGGGACAAGAGAATGTTTGTTTAATTTCAGATGGTCAATTTGTGCTGCTGGGGGAAATTTTATCATTATAATTATTAGATGAAGTTCTATAATTACCATACTTATAGATCAACAAAAATGACTACCAATTTGTCAAAAACATACCTCCTCAGAAAAAAATTAAAAAAGTTTTTGAAAGGGATATGCAATAATTTTACAGCAATATGCACAGAATGCTTATAAGAATCTTATATTAAATTCACAAAACTACTACAGTTTATTACAGGACACCCCACAGGTATTACAGAATGGCATGAAGAATAAAATAAGATAAAGAACTTTACTTATCCCAAGGGAAATGATTGTGTCACTAGCATGCTCAATGCAATAAGAATAAAAAAATAAGACAATATAAAAAACAAACAATAAAACAATAGAGCAACACAATGACCAGAACATTAGTGTAACACATGTCAGTGTAACATTGACATTGCTGTGTGTAAGATTTAGTGTGCTGTACCAGCAGTAGAGCAAAATGGTTTAGGAAAGTGGCGTCGTGTTTATGCAATAAAAATAAATGCAACAAAACAGCAGCAGATGAAAAGGTAATGAAACAAGGTAGCTGAGATGAACAGCCACCATAACAAAGAGGGAAACATCTGTGAGCCATAGCCAGCTCCAAAGTCCTGAAGATACGTTAGATAGAGGCAGCTGACGATTCCGATGTTGGGGGAGCTCTCCCTGTGATCAGAAGGTTGTGGGTTCCGATCCCAGGACTGCTAGTGGCACCACTGAGGCGCCCTTGCGCACACACTGCCCCCCGGGCGCTGTGTTGACCGCTGCTTCACGTGAATGGACTCAATGCAGATTAAGTATTTCACATTGTTCTTACTGTGTGCTGTGGTGTGTTCTCGCATAACAAATGGACACTTCACTCAGGAGGAAATACTCACACTTCTGAAGCGCCGCAGTGGCACTGTTGTAGCGGTTAGAGCTGCTGTCCTGAACTTCAAAGCCCTCCATCCTAGTTTAAGGAGGTCGAGCCGGGGTATGAACTCTGCCATCCCTTTAGTTTTGAAGTGATATGCTGTGAAACAGCCCGCCAGGTACCGACTCTGCTCCGAGCTCTGCTCTTCATATGTTTACCTTCTGCTCGGAGGGCTAACAGAGCTAGCTAACCAACAAAAGATCGCCCTTCATAAAACTAGAAAGCCCTCTGACAACATTAACGTTATCTGTGCAAATTGAGCAACGGTCCTAACCGAATTATTGTTTAAAATATAAGCTAACAGATAAAATATTCCGAATGAAACAACTGTTAGCCAGATGAGTAAGGAAGGTAAAGCAGGTCCCCGCCGGCCGGCTCTCTCAGCCTCATACACGCTGCTAGCGCTGTGTTTGCGCATAAAGCTGCGCTCCAGTCTCGCGCCGTGTTTGCGTATAAGCTCCGCAGTATTGTCCCCTCTTTGATCCCAAGCAACCTTCCGGATAGGCTCCCAAACAAGCAAACAAAAGCACGAGTTTAAGGTAAAGTCCAGTATAAACGGGTTTACACGGTATTTTACACACAACTGTAAAATGTATCTGTTGTAAAGTACGCTTAAGACGACAGAATTTAAACCCAGAAGGCTTAATTTTGTAATACTGCTTTTATCCACTACTTATCTTTCTGAAAGTGCAAAACAGTCTGTTTAGTGTCTCTTCACCAAAACGGTGGGTTGTCAGGTTTAACTAATCAGATTTTACTCACACGGCAGGCTGTGTCGTGTATAAATATTCATAATTTATTAATCGTGAAACAGGTGGTTCAGCTGGAGTTTGTTTTGTCCGTTCAAATTTCCCTCCGTCGCCGTGGAGCTTCCTGACAACTGCCTCAGAGTTACTCGTTTTAATCCTGTATTCTAATTGTGGACAAAAGTATTGGGACGCCCGAGTATTACACTAACAGAGACTTTAATGACTGCATTTAAATACCTAGACTTTAATATGGAGTTGATCCCCCTTGGCAGCTTCCACTCTTCTTGGAAGGCTTTCCACAAGATTTTGGAGTGTTTATGTGGGAACTCTGTAAAGCATTTTAATTGATATAATATTCGTATAGTGCACGTTTTTTATATTATACTGTTGTTATATAGCTTTTATTATATTGCTCGCTTTTACTTTCATCTTTTGTATTGTCCACTTTGCTGCTGTAATAATGCAAATGTATTAGTGGGACACTAAAGAGTGATCTCTATCCACTTTTCCAGCCACTAAACTGTGATATGGACTCTCCTCCCCAGCGTGTCAGAGAGGGGTAAGTGATGACTTGTCTTTGGCTCAAAGACACTCAACATATGTGTACCTGAGAAGAGATCACAAAGCAAGACTTTCCCTGCTCAGAGTAACTTCAAACAAATATTAAATACATCTTTTGACTTTTTTAGTTGAATAAGAAATCCTTATTTGTGAAACACTCACTTTATTTTTGCACTATATAGGCTATTTTAGGCAGGTTACAGACCCCATGACTGCAAGTTTTAACCCGTCACTGAGTCTAAAAAGTATTGTACAAAAATTGTGGATATCTCTCCTCACACATACTAGTCTTAAGATTATGACGGGTCTTTCTGGTTTAGCTCAACAAATATTTGGTGACGTCCACGCTTGACCAGTTCAGAATTGGCATTTTGCTTGCCCTTGGGCCAATATGAAGCGTCCAAAATTTCTCTTGCCTAGCTTTTCTCTGGCCTAGCTTGAAGTTTTTTAAATGTTTTTTTTTTTAAGTCAGAGTTGCATGTGTATTTTTCAGGTATACATTTCATAGCCAAAATACAACATTATAAAGCACAAAGGAAGTTACGGAGTGATCACTGTCATGGGTTACTGCAGGATCAATTAAATGGCAGGTGCTAAAATCCTGATTGTTTAAAGCTCAATAAAACCCTTAAAACAGAAACCACTATTCTGATGTAAAGGGAACCTATAACTTTCAAATGACACAATAAAAGTGACAATATTTGTACTACCTCAGGGCCTATAGCAGGATCACCGATATGGAAATTCCTGATGTTTGGTGACTGTAGTGCACAACTCTTGATAGATTAGAGAAAGACACAGAGTGCAGTAGTAGGGTATGGAGTAATGAATACCAAAAAGGTTTAGCGATCGAACTTAGATTAATTAGATAGGGCCTTTGGAATACCAGTCAAAATTGAATAGGGACACATGTTTGTGTGCATGGTACAAGCTAATGAATACATGTTTGGAATTAGGCCAAAGACTTGTATTTCAACAATGTTTTCAGGTGTTACCACAGCAAAAATACAGGCATCTGAAAATGGCCGATCAAGCATTTTTGCCAACTAGGGAAAAATCACATAAAATTTCAAGCCAGTGTAACTAAACTATATTAGCTATGCCAGAGAAATATTTCATATTGGCCCAAGGACAAACTAAATGCCAGAAATGGTTCAATTCTGAGATGGTTGAGCATGGACCAGTAGGTGAATTAAGCCAGAAAGAGCCTGAAGTAATTACCCACAGCATTATTTTGTACAGAATAAGAATATCTGGTAAGACGGGTTTTACATTTGATTTCCGTTTATTGGCCACTGTGAGTGTGATTTAGTTCAAGACCATGTCCCTGTCATGTATTCTTTTTCTTAACGAACATTTCTTGGTTTAAAACTGTTACCTCCCTTCCACAACGAACCATATATTTTCAAATAAAATATATTATACTTGATATGCACATATAAATTCATTTTGTTTAATACACACTTACTTCGAGTTGAATTTTGAAAGTAATAGTGCATGCTCTTTCAGTCCCCATGTTACCATTCTTGGCCTGACAATGCATACAGTTTTTAGCAACATGAAAATGCTGGATAATCCAGAAATAGGGTCCTACCTCCTCTACCATTTTCCTTTAATCTTCTCTGTGGATTAGCAGCGAGGCCAAGCAGGAGGCAGACTCCCCACTGCCCCCCATTTCCGAGCGCCTGGCCTACCTGCGTCCATCTCGAGAGCTGTTAGAATTCTATAGGCAGAAAATAGCTCAGTTTGATGGAGAACATGAAGACCTGCTGCAGCTGCTAGAAAAGTACAAGAGCACTACAGACGACCAGGTAGGCCATGATAACAGAGGCTTGTGTTTTGTGTCAAAATAAGCATGTACAGTCGTAAATGAAATTATTAATATCCCTGGCAAATTTCGACTTAATTTTATTCAACAAGCAAGTTTCTTCCTGATTGGAAATGGCACATGCGTCTCCCAGAAGATAATAGGACGATGTACAAGAGGCGTCATTGTGGGGGAAAAAAAAAATTCTCAGCTTTTATTTACATTTGAACAAAAAGTGGCATGTCCAACATTAGTCAAACCTTTTGCAAACTGTCACAGTCTATGAGAAAATACCAGTGGAGACATGCAAAAAGCTCGTCAGCAATTATAGGAAGTGTTTGATTGTTGTAATAGCCAAAAAAAAAGGCTTTCCTATTGATTATTGAGAAGGGTATGAATAATATTGGACAGGTAACTTATTGTTCAAATGTAAATAAAAGCTGAGAAATATTTTCTCCACATTGACGCCTCTTGTACATCGTCTTATTATCTTCTGGGCGACGCCTGTGTCATTTCCAGTCAAGAAGAAATTTGCTTGTAACTAAGACAAAATTACAAGGCAAAATTTGCCAGGATTATGAATAATTTCGTTTACGACTGTATGTGTGCACATTTTAGGGTAGATATCTTGGAATGTTTGATTTATTGGATTGCACACACTAAACTGCAATGATCTGGGTGTGTGCATGAAATACACTGTATAGCACAAGTTGCAGTGGGAGGTGCGTCAGCGTGAAGAGGAGATAGCAGAACTGCAGAAGGCTCTGAGTGACATGCAGGTCTACCTCTTCCAGGAGCGAGAACAGGCTCTCCGCCTGTATGCAGAGAATGACCGCCTTAAAATCAAGTGAGAATTGCGTACTTTTGGTTGTCAGAGGTACAGTTGATGTGTATATCTAGTCATTATCGAAGCTCTGCACAGCTTGAAAGAATCCTAGGCTTGAGAGCATCTGCTGATGGCCCAGAGTGACATTAAACTGTACAGTGAAGCATTACCTCTATCCACTGTGTATAAAGTAATGCAGTTGAAAATGTATCACTCTTCTTTGTTGGTATTGCTACCCAGGGAACTGGAAGATCGGAAGAAGATTCAGCACCTTCTAGCCCTCGTGGGTCCAGATGCAGATGCAATCACTTATTTTTATCGAGAGCCTCCACACAAGGTTAGAAAATGTAATTGTTTTCACAGTTTCTGTAGTAAGGGTTAAAATACAGTACAATAAAGATCTACTTGCGGTGCACCCTTTTTAGGTCACTGTTCCTCAAAAAAAGCTCCCACCCAGAACCCAGGAATATGGAAAAGTAGCAAAATCGAACCCTGGATCAGTTAAAGGTTTGTGTTATTTAGAATTTTTTTGTGCAGACTGGAATGATTTCATGGTTTTGCATATATCATGCTCTTTAAGACATGAAGTAAATCCATTGAGTGAAGTTCTTATCCCTACCAATCGGATTATCAACTGGGATTAATTTGATCTGCTGTTCAGATACCTCAGTTCACCATTTTGCCTTGTTTATGTAGAGGGGAGCAAGAAGATATCCAAAGATGGAGGAAACGAAACAAACTCTGAGCAGTACAAGAAAGATAACCAGACATTGTTGTTACAGGTGTGTATAGGGCCCTCCTTAGAGCTAATTGAAGAAGAGTCTTTTTTAGAATACTGCAAGCCTCACTGTTGTACTCCATGCATGCAATAAATCCATGGTACATTCTATCACTGTAAATGGTTTTAAAAGCTTTCCCAGCACAATGAGAGAAAATCTGTATTATGTCAGGGTGATGTGCATGCTATGTCTGAGTTTGCCAGGTGGAGGCACTACAGGCACAGCTGGAAGAGCAGACTAGGCTGGCTAAAGAGCAAGTGGAGTCACTGCTGGAGGACAGGCGAATTCACATGGAGGAGGGTCAGGTCCAGCATCAGAGAGACCAGGAGAGAATCACTGCCCTCACTGAGAAGTAGCTCCACCTCTCTGAAATCTCTAATCACACTGTCTGCTACACATATTCATCCTGTTGACCAAGTCGTTGTTTGTTTCTTTTTCATTTTCTAAAGGCTTTGACCAAATTTTGATATTTATGAATATGTGCATTAATATTAAAGAAAATCAATTAAATCATGTTTCATTTCTTTTTCTTGACAATCATTTGTCCTGAATGTCATACCTCTCTTAATCATCCTCCATCTGCTTTCCAGACTCCAGCGCACACAGAACTTGCTCTATGAAAGCACCAGGGACTTCTTGCAGCTCAAGTTTGAAAGTCGAGGTCGTGAGAAGAGCTGGATGGTGGAGAAGGACAGGCTCCTGAGAGAGCTGGACTCCTGCCAAGAGAGGCTAAGTGACTCACACAGATTTCCAGAGGGACCAGTTCCCTCTGCAGCACCCTTGATCCTCGCACAGCCTGCCCCAGAGAGCAGCCAGATGCATCGAGAAGAAATCAGGGTAAGAACAGAGAAAACACTCCTTTCTTCCTGTACTGTTCTGCCCTCTGACTTAATTTCCCTGTAAATCATGAAACTTTCAGTGTATACTTTCACATTTATGTTATCATGTTTGATATGTCAGCCCTGTCTGACAGAAACCATAGAAAATAAACGTATATAACAGATGAACTATAGAACAAATAATATAATATTGTTACTGTAGGTGAATGACCTCATATGCTCTAATGCACATGTCAGATTTCAGCCCTCCTCCAGCTACAGCACTTCAGTATTCTGCCTCATTAATCACACCTGATTCAACTCATATAGGTTTGATTTTAGTGTGTTGTATGAAAAAGTACGCCAATTTCTGCAGTGCTGTGACATGGAATGAACCCACTTTGACATGTCTGCTCTAATGCCTCCTACATAGGCACTTCAAGAGGAGCTAAAGCAAGCCCATAGGATGGCCGATATGTACAGAGAGCAGTGTGTTGGTCTAGAAACAGACATGGCACAAATCCGA
This sequence comes from Bryconaethiops microstoma, assembly GCA_037577275.1. NCBI lineage: Eukaryota > Metazoa > Chordata > Actinopteri > Characiformes > Alestidae > Bryconaethiops > Bryconaethiops microstoma. Next base: position 12,448,021 of record JBBJLS010000128.1, read on the forward strand.
GAGGAAGGTGATGTAGGCAGAGAGATTTTCAAGGTAAGATGCTCTTAAAACTGGCTCCAGTTGAAGGTGAAGACTGCTGGTACTTGTTGTGGTTGGTGATTTCATGTGGCATTCATTTGATGTGTGTTTGTCTTGTGTCTGTAGGAGCGTTCAGACAAAATGGGTAAGCGTCTTCAGTTAATGACTCAGCGTTATGAGGCTCTGGAAAAGAGACGTGCTATGGAGGTGGAGGGCTTTAAGACTGACGTTAAACACCTGCGACAGAAACTCAAAGATGTGGAGAAACAGCTCTTTAAGGTGCTCTTCTAATGCAACATTAGAGATTCAGGCTTAATGATTTTTTAAATAGCTTAACAAACAGCAGTTATATAGCTAGTTCTTAACTAGGTGACTTAATTGGTTGTAACTCAGCTTTTAATGTGCAAATGAGCATAAAATACCACAAGACAACCTAGTAGACAAGCTGTCTTTGGAAAGTTTTGTTATTTTTTTCCATTCGCTGCTGTAGAATGCTTATAAAACAAATGGCTAGAGAATCAGTGTACATTTAAATAGATATTACATTACTCCAGCAGTGTTACGTTTTTAGATGTCACTCATCTAGACTAATCTAGATGTCTTTGTTTTTAGGTGACTCTGAATGTGGGGCCAGATCAAGACCTAGCCATCCTGCATGAAGTCCGACAATCAAATGCTCGCACCAAGAAGATCCAAGGGGAACTGAAAACCCTAAAAGCAAAGATATACGGACTGGAGAATGAGCTGAGATTCAGCTGATTTCTAATGTGTACTTTTAACCTTTTTGAGCCTATGTAACAAGCAAATTAAAGTTCACCATTAAATGTTTTGGTTTCATCAAGGGTAACTTGTCCTTTTAGGATTATGTTACATCAATTTTTAGTCTGCATGCAGATCAGACTGTATGCTGTATTTTCTGTTTATATGTGATTGTACATACAGGGGGTTTTCGAGTTGAACAGATCTGTTCCTTCAACAGTGATGTAACCTGCATTTTGGTGTATGTCGAAACACATCTTAGCCTAAGTCACTTACCTAACCTAACACGGTTGTAAAATCATAAAAACACAACTAAGCCACAGAAAAGGAAAACTCCCTCACTCATACACTGCGTTACTGCGTATTCGTCCACCGTGCGCAACTAGTTCGCCCACCTAGTCCGTAAGTACGGGGCTAACGGTGTAAGCCAAGTGGGAGAGGGCGTTGTAAACTCGAAACATCGTATGTTGTGACTGTTGTAACTCATGGGGACCCCCTGTATTCATTTCTATGGTGATTTTAATTCAAACTGAAATTTGTTTTACTACCATATTCTTGACCCATGGGGGAGCATATTTTCTGTAGCAATTTTTTCCCCCACAACATTTTGTCTCTCATCTAGTGCACATTTACAGACTGATGTGCAAGAAAGTAAAATAAACCTGACCAGACTCCAGAAGATACTAAAATATTCACTGCTACAGTTCTTGACCGGTGAGTAACTGGAAATGGATTAGAGGTTGTGTACAAAGGGCACTGAGGAGAGAAAGTGTGGATCTTAACAAATAATTTTCAAAATAAGCCTCAGACCTTTGGCCTTCAGCACAGAGCCAACATTAACTGCTTTCCATCACATCACAACACTGGTCCTTCCCCATTTCTTTTTGACTTTATATCTTTAGGTTTTATGTGACACTTTCTGAAAGGGCATGTAAACATCTGTAGTGTTTATAACTGTCTTTAGCTCCAATCTACCTTGATTAGTATGGTAACCTATTACCATCACACCAGGGGCTCCATCTATTTGCTGGCTAGAGCATAATTACTGATGAATCTATATGGAAGATTATAAGCACAAAAATTCAAATGGCAATTCATTTTGCATTTGGCAATTCAATAATCTGAGCATGTAATTTGAAAATACATTTTGCAGTTGGCAATTCAATGTGCGAAGTGCTGATGCAATCCTTAATTCATTTAAAAATATTTTGAATAATAAATAGAATATCAAGGCATTGAATTGCATTTCGTATTGTCATGGAGGATCTTTTCAGATGCAGATCATGAAGGCTGTTGTAGGCCAGAGGTTTGATTTTCATGTCCAGGTCAAATTCTTTACTCCCAGTCGGCCCCTGGAGTAAAGCCCATCAGGACACACTTTAGAGCCCTGTGGCTTCTGGAAAGCCTTTCTGAATTTGTTAATATATAACTTAAATCTAAGTAAATCTAATATATAACTAAATTGTTAAATCTAAGCAAATAACTTCATAAAAATTAACATATGACCAGTTTGTTCAATCTTAAATTCAGAACCATTTAAAGTACCCATGTCAGTTTGACAAAAATATCCAATCTCTGATTGTATAAACTTTTAACCTTTTGCAGTGAAACGTGCTGTCTCTCAAGCGACTGTTCTCTCTGTTCCTCTTTCTTACGTCAGGTATAGTGCTTATATTACTAAAATTTACAATCCATTACAGCGATATGTCATGAAATGTTGATGGAACAGCATAATACATATATTTTTTCATTGTTATTGAACAATTTTTTACAAGTGAGATGGAGTAATTTTGTAAGATTTTGGAAGGAAAAAAATTGGAAGGAGAAGGAAAAATCAGTAATCCGGGGAAATGTCATGGCTGCCTCAGACGAAGGTGTTTTTAACATTTTTCCACACTTTTATAAAGACAGCACGGAGCGTTCATCGTTTTCTTCTTCGTGACTGTCTCCAATGGGGGAGAGGAGATCAACTTCTGGAGATCCTATTTCATCACAGGCCACAGGAGTGTAGTCAGCCTGGGTGGTGGGGTGCTCCTCCAGTTTCGAAATCAGTTGCTTGAGCATGGCCTGGAACTTGGACCATCGTTCAGGATCAGGGCCTGAATTACTCACTCGACCATGTCATCTGCGACGGTTCCCACAGTTCTTTCAAACTGAAGACTTGCATTGCATTGTCCTCCAAAGATCCTATGGGACGAGTCAGTTGTACTTCCAAGTGGTCAGTGAAGCCTTGTATTAAGACATTTTTACTGTCTTCACACAGCAGTGACGTTTACTGAGAGTGATGCTGACCTTCTGATAATTTCCCTGAACTACCATCTCGTTCAATGACAGGGTTCAAGAATCTTCATAAGCCCCTTTCGTTTGAGCAGCATCACTGAAGATCTTATATCACCCATTTTAGATCATCTTCCCACCTCACTGATGCATCCTGGTAGTCGAACTCCCTTCTAGGACAATGATGGGGGTTTCCAACTTCTTCATGCCTACTTTTTTGAACAGGATGGCTGAAGATGTTGTTGAATATTATAGGGAGAAAGTAATAGCAGATCTACAAAATCTAATCCCACAGCACTCACCAGACTAATGAATCTTGTAGCTCCAGTGAACTGGACCTGTTGAATGTGAGTCCATGCTGTGTAGGTGTTGGACCACTTGAAAGCGAAACTGACACGTACCATAGGATCTTTGAAGGAGGCTGCACTGCTCGTCTTCAGTTTGAAAGAACTGAGGGAATAGTCACACGAGGTGGTTGAGTCTGTCATTCAAGCCCTGATCCTGAATGATAGTGAAAGTTTCAGGCCATGTTCAAGCGACATGTCTGATATCCAGATTTCGAAACTGGAGGAGCACCCCACCACTCAGGCTGACTGCACTCCTGTGGCCTGTGATGTAACAGGATCTTAACAGGTTAGGTTGGTCTCCTCTCCTGTACATGAAGTATAAAACCTCAGCCATGTAGGAGTATTCACTGGACTTGGTGACTTCGAATTGAAGAGCCAACGTGTGGCACAGACCTTGGTTATCTGTAAGGGTTTTTCCCCACAGTTGGTGTTTTATATGGCCTTGTAAGCCTCCCTGCGCTTTGGAGACACTGAAACCCAGTTATAAGTCTCTCGTACCAATTGAGTATGTTTCTGAGTTGTCATGTTTTTTACATCACTAAGTTTGGCACAGAAATCAGCCTTACAATTCAGGAAGTGTGCCCGTGTAGCATCTCCAGTAAACTGCTTCAACCAGCCTTTGAATTCAGGGTTTGATTTCCACTTCTTTCTGTATTTCTGAGAGTACAGTTTAGACTGAGACATGACGAATATTTTGCGTATGTCATAGAGATGCGCACACACAATGCACTGGGGTGCCGTTTGTAAACAATTTCAGAGGTGTCAATTTTTCACCATTTAGCACAATTTTCTCACATTTAGAGATAAATATGTTCAAAAAACAGTGTTAAAT
>JBBJLS010000128.1:12452954-12496556 GCA_037577275.1 Bryconaethiops microstoma
TGTCCCCTGCAAGGGAAAGGAAAAAAAAAACACCACATGAGTTGGAAAAAAAAAAAAAAAAAAAAAAACCCAAGTGATGACTTTCTTTATTGGAGAACAGTAAATATCAGCTGGGTAAAAAATTTTCAGCAAGCAGGAAAAGAAAAAAAAATCGAGTCTGAAGGGGTTAAATTGAACATATCAAGAACATGATCCCAGAGACATGGTAGACATTAATGTGTCAAAGACTAGCATAAACAGATACAAGTGCAATCAAGGTGAACTTTGAATAGGCAAATAAACTGCATTACAAGCCGAAAAAACATCACCAGAGAACATGACCATCCCCATTATACCATAAGGTCTACAGGTCATATGTTTTAACGAGGCATTAAATAAGCGTACATAAGACTAAGCCCTAAATATGAGCATTTTATTATTGCTAATTCATCAAATTATTCCCATTGGTCTACTGACAGGTTGTCTATGTATGAATATGCCCCAAGTGGTTCAACTAAAATGGATGCATATATCTTTATATTAAAGCTAACATTCTGCACCATTACCTTATAGTTATTACATAATTTGACACTCACTGCAGCTGAAATACAGAGCCAAAACAAACAAACAACAAAATACACATTGTCCATCCCTACATAAAGTGATCGTGATGTTTTCTAATTAAATATGTTGTTTTGGGTTGAATCTGGACAATCCTGAATAAAGCGTTGAAATCAATAACACATATGTCCAGTAAATTTCTCAATCATCAAGGAATCAGTGAAAAGGGCTGCTAGCATCACAGCTATTTGTAAAATACAAACCGCTCCTCCTGGTGATGAGTCTGATGGCTGTGAAAAGAATACTAATACAATCAGTTTCAACATTTCAAAATGTTTTTCTATTTGGTCACATTTGCTCTTCAACATTTATCCACCTCAAATGTGCTGGTTTCTTGTTTTTGTAGAACAGTGCTTTTATAGATTTAAGTAGAGAGACATGGCTGCTGTGATCCTATAGGATACTGAGAAGCTTAAACCAGGAGCTGTATATCAGCTGCCACTGGAGAATCTCTTAAAATTCCTAATAAGCTACAATGAGCACAGGACAAATGTACATCAGAAACTTACCATCAATGATCAAAACAATTAAAATTATGGAATAATTGCTACTCACCACATTAGCTTCTTGAACTTCTTTCTGTAGAACTTCGATTCGGTTGGTCTGCTGTTTGGCTGCTGCCTCCAGTCTGGCGTTCTCAATCTCCAGCCTGTGGTGAGGTCATAATCTCATTAAGCTCTCTCTCCAGGCAGTTCAGTCACACTTTGATCACACTTACTTTAAACATTAAAAACAACTGATCATTTTTGAGAAACCAAGAAGCCTTAATTAAGACATTATTGCAGATAGTACAAAGCAACCTTAATCTAGTAACATACTATAGATATACACCATTATTCGTAACATTAAAACAAAGTCTATGATCATGTAGGTCCCCTTTGTGTACACAAAAACAGCTCAGTAGCACAAAAGTGATGGACTGAACAAGACCACCAAAGGCACCATGACATTAGCTACAAAAGCTTTAAGTTGTGTATGTTATGCGGTGGGGTCTCCATGGATCTGACTAGTTTCTGTAACACATCCCCTTGGAGGACAATTCAACACCTTGAACTCTTCGCCATGTTCCTTAAAGCACTTTTCAAACATTTCTGCAGTGTGGCAGGTTCCATTATTCTATTTAAAGAGGCCACTGTCTTTAGGGAAAACTTTTGCCATGAATAGGTGTCCTTGGTCTGCAACAAAGTTTGTGTCAAAGTAACATCACCAAGAATGCCAGGACCTGAAGTTTCTCAACAGAACATTTCCGAGAGCATCACACTGCCTATTACTGTCTGCCTTCTTCCTACAGTGTCTCCTGGTGCCATCTACTTCCCAGGTAAGTGATGCACAAGCACCAATTTTTTTCATTTGTTATACTTTTTATCCAGTTTGATCAGCTGCAGGTTCAGGTGGAGTCAAATTAACGCTGCAAAATCCCGACGAACGCAAAGAAAACGCAGCTATTGCACTTACATGGCATTCTGTTTACGTCCCAAATATGTCCCATGATTCTATACAAGTGTTTATTATTCATTCATTTTTATAATCCTCACTAGGGTCGCGGGTATCCTGAGGCTATCCTGGGGTCTACAGACATGAGGCAGGGACTCACACTGGCCCACCGCAGGGTGTATTTATTATTATTAATATTAAGAACAATTATAAACAGATATTTAAATGGCTTTTATTATAATAAATTACATATGATAAATATTAAAATTACTATATAGCATTATTAAAAATAATAGTATCATCATTGTTATCATTATCACCATTGTTATGAATAATGATATTCAACTTAGAGATATGAATGTTTAAATCTTCGCATGTCTTCAAAAATCTCAAAAAACATCCATTTGACCTGACTTTGTGCAGTAAGGGGGTGTAAACACTTTGGACAGAATAAATACCCCCCCCCCCACACACACATGTAAATACACAAAACTACAAACTGGGCTGCAGGCTGGCGTCAAACAAACGGCAATGTAACGCCTCACTGAAGTAAAATCAAGCACAGCTACAAAACGCAATAAAAACGCGCATGGCGTTCAGAACATGTTCATTTACCCAAGATTCGAACGTCTGTGTGGACGAGGCCTAATGCAAGCACTTTTTTACTATTTAGCATGCTGAGTTCTATAAATCATATCTGACTTTTACTGTATTTGTGGCTCTCTGAGTATAGACCCATCAGAAATAACTTTGGATCAACTGGTACTGGGCATGAAATTATTTTTTCCATTATATATTTTAAGACTCCCCAGAATTTTCTAATTTTTCTACACTGCCAAACACAATGAAACCTTGTTCCCTTTTCTTGCTTGCATTTACTGCCTGTATCTATTATGTTCGAGTTGCATCAGTTTAGTTTAACTGGTGTCACATGTCGACATTAACCATTTATACTGCAATAGCCTGAGTTGTACATTAGCAGTGCAAATTTGTGCTCCCATACATGCTGATTTCTATTCATGCTCTGAAACATCAGAGTCTAACAACCCATTCCAAGCATTCCGAGCACTTGTTCTGTGAGTTAAAAATAGACACCAACAGACCATAAAACTGAAAGATTCTTTTGAGCTACCTTTACAAAAATTCCGTAGTTGTATAGTACTGACAAGTGAATCCTGGCTTTTCTGTTATTTCATATAAATCTAACAAAGCGATTTCAAAGTTTTGAGAACAGATCCATTGGTGGACATAAATGAATGTTTTGAGACATATAAAGCCATTTAGGCAATACGTTCATCTTTAAGATATTAATTCTCCCAATTAAAGAGGTTGGTAATGACATCCATCCATCAACTTAAGATATTTCTGTCATTATAGATTTGCAATTAACACTTAGAAAATCTTTTAATTTTGGTACAATCTTTATTCACAGATATATAAATCGTTCCACTACAATAAACCGTGTTTTATCAACTGCATAACTGGAAATGTCACCAAATGTTTTAATTACCTGTATCAGATTTGGGACTTATCTTTCTAAATTAGTGATGAACAAAATGACATCATTGGCATAGAGGGATAGTTTGCATACAATATTTCCGTATTCATTCCAAAGATACCTGGTGCATTCTTAGGGCAATTGCAAATGGCTCTTTAGCTAATGCAAATAACAACAGAGAGAGTGGACAGCCCTGTCGACAACCTCTTCTAATACTAATTGGCTTGGAAATGTTTTTATTTGTAACAATTTCTACTATTTTTGTGTAGTAAATGAACCCATTTTGTTAAATTATTCTCAAATCCAAATCTCTTTAAAATGCTAATCAAATGCAAAACTGTATCAAATGCTTTTTCAGCATTCAATGAAAGGAGCGCTGTATTTTTCCAATCCTTTGTGTTATGTATATTTAGTAGTCTTTGCACATTATGTTAACCCTGTCTTCCTATGATGAAACCGTTTGTCTTTATCAATTATATTTGGTAGACATTTTTGTAATTGTTTCACAAGTATTTTACACAGAATTTTAAGGTCAGAATTTAGCAAACTTATTGGTCTCATATTTTCACACCTATTGGATGGCTTTCCTGGTTTAGGAAGTAAAATCAGAGAGAAGGTGGAAGACTTCCACTTTGAAATGCCTCTAAATACATTTGCAAAAGGGGCCCTGACGGTTTCATAGATAACTTGTTTGAGCCTTAACCAACTAGAGGCTGCTTTAGAAGCAGAGATTTTCATAATTAGACTTCAATATCATTAAATCTTTTTCAAGATGAGTTTTCAAGCAGATTATATATCCTCTAATTTATGTTTAAAATGCCTCCCACCTAATACACGCCAATGTTTGTGTTGTATTAATTTAAAAGGTTTCATCAATAAGTTTCTCTAAATATGTCACCAACTCAGTCTCTTTTAATAATTCTTGCTGAAACTTCCATCCATAACGGTCTGTTACAAACTTATTATTCCTTATATGCTAAACAGCATGGAGCATGGTCTGTTATCACTATATTGTCATATAAGCATTTCTGATTTTCTTACCATAGTATTACAGAGTTTAAGAAATAATGCGTGGATACACTTTATGGATACCAGAATAACAGGAGAATACTCTAATATTTGGGTCCATTTCCCTCCAAATGTCAACAAGATTTCATAAAGTTCTGAATAACTGATCTGCATCTTTTATGTGATTGATCTATGCCTGTGGATCTGTCCAAACTGGGATCTAAAGTACTATTAAATTAATCTGTTATTATATACTGACCAGTAAATTTCACAACCCCTGCACATTTATCTCCACCTGCCATCTTCTTCTAATCCTAGTGTCTTTTCCATCTAAAAGATATATTTCCTGTAGGAATACAATTTGAGTCCAAATTTTTTATTCTATTCATGACCTATTCCACTTTGGGTCAGTTTCCCAGACAGGGATCAAGCCTAGTCTTGGACTACGCTTTCCTTTTCAATGGAAAATCTCTATTCACAGCACTATATAATCCAGGACTAGACTTAATCCCTGTCCGGGAAACCAACCCTTTAAATTTATGTAAACCCCAGCAATTCCAAGATACTGTAAAGTTCTACAAACTAATGATTTTTAACAAGTCACCATATCTATTTTCAGTTACTATTCGCTTCTTTTTTAATACTCTCAATAATATTCTGTGCTTGTTCGGGCATATTGAAGGTGTAAATCTATTCTCTGTAAGGAACAAAAAATTTGACTGGTAAATCCGTGTTGTACCCCAAGCCACGTAGCTGCTGCCGAATGCCTTCAAACTTCCTTCGCTGTTTATGGATGCCCGTAGTAGAAGTCCGGGTAGAGCCGCACCAGATGATTGCTGTTAGAAATTTCCTTCATGGCGCAGGCAGCGTTTAAGCGCTTTAACTTTGTCCTTGTATTATTGCTCTCGCGGGCTTGTTCAGGCCCCTTTTTGCTCTAACTCAGTGTACTCTCTCCAGCTCAATTGGGCTTTGGACATGCATCTGTCCAAGCGTCGTGGGAATCTCACTTTCTAGAAAGGCAAAGGCATCCTAACCTTCCACTCCCTCAGGAAGATGTACTAGTCTCTCGTTTTTCTCACCGTGTCTCATTTTACAAGTCCAAAACTCTACTCCAGCGTTTTACGCTTCGTTTCTAATGTTTGAACTGTAATGCAGATCGAAGCTAGTTCATCTTCAGCTGTTGATATTCGTTGTTCCGACTGTGCCAACTTATTTCTCGTCTCGTGTCTTCTATAGTTGCCTTTATTCCCTTGAATCTTTCAGCAAACCCAGCTTTCATGGCATTTAATGCTGTCAGTACAGCATTTTCAGAGTCTAATTCTGTTTCGACTCTCGCTTCTGTCGCCATGTCTTTGCTTTTTCTGTGAGCCGAAGTATGCTAATTTCTACTGCCTCGAAGCTTTACTCTTTTCTCTACTCATATTAACGAATGTTCGGCTTATCAGGCCAAAATACATGTTTGCAGCGGTTTTTACAGTGTTATTTTTGAATGAAACATACTGAATTCAGTGGAGCAGCGCAACCTCTTACGTGGCCACCATTAAACTGGAACTTCAGGTTTTTTATTTCAGTTTAGTTTGTTAGTTTAACAAGTGCCTAGGCAGTTTAAGTTTAATTAATTCTATACCTTTAGTTTACTTTTACTCTTAGTTCGTGATCTAAAAATCGACAGAATTGTGTAAATAAAGTACAGTTGACCTCCGAAATTGGCTGGGGTTACGTTCTAAGAACACCTGCGACTTGTGAAAAACCGTAGTGAAATGTAAAATGTAGTAAAAGAATGCCTATAAATGCCTATATTATAGTCTAAACCCTAAATATGCCCCCAGATATGCGTCACAGGCCAGCAGTCAATCAGCGTCAAGGAGAAATGAATAACGCTCTCGGATTGGCTACTTTCAAACCTCCTGCCTCTGAGCACAGGGGTATTTACCCATTCCAAGACGCGTTTTCGTTTAAGGTTGCTTTACGTTCTCTCAACAGTACTAAAAATATTTATAGTTATATTTTATATGGAAATGTAGCTGAATTTATGTTAATATTTGTTATAAAATTAGTCAATTATATTTTTCTCAATAATTTAGTACTTAAATGCATGAAAAAAATTCTATATTGCCATGAAAAAAGCAAAAAGAAAATGGTGAGGATATTTGAGCGAACAACTGAGGTCGCAAATGCTGTATTGTCACACAGTCTTGTGGAAAGCCCATTGTCAATAAACATTTGAACCACTGCCTGCTCACACTTGTGATGTTTCTGTACAGTAGCACACCATGTACTGTCATTTGCAAAGCAACAAGGTAAGGTTTGTTGTGTTTGTGAAGGTCTTGATGTGCAGCTGACTGGCTGACTGTAAGCTAACGTTTGCTGTCTTCCGCTCACTGCTCGACTCCTGGAACTTCAAAAATGGACTTCAAAAGTGGCACATTTACTTTGATCTATTTCACGGTTGTATTCCCATACTGGGCTGTGATGCTTTCTGCCTAGAACCTTTGACATTGTTAACTGCACATCAATCATCTTTTTCTGCAGTTGCCACAGCTTCCACTATGCTGCCACCTTCAGGAACAGACCTGTTACTTTACCAGTAATTCTATTTCATTTTTGTTTGTTTTGCAGTGGTTGTTGGAGTTTTTAATTTAGTTTTCATTTTTGTTATAGTTAATAAAATAGTTTTTTCACTTTTAGTTTCAGTTTTTGTCTTTCGTTAGCTCTAATAACCCTGGTCTGTATGATGCAAGAGAAAACGTAGTTCATTAGACCAGGCCAACTCTTTCAGCAACCTGTGCTACAGTAGCTCTTCAGTAGGATCAGACCAAAGGGGCTAGCTTTCATTCCTCACGCACGTCAGTGAGCTTTGTGTGCCCTTAGGTAGGTACTACTGCATATAAGGAACACCCCACAAGATTTGACCCAGTTGTTAAGCAATCACAGTTCAGCCCTTGTCAAAGACACTCAAATCCTTACACTTGCCTATTTCTATTGTTTAAAACACATCAAGTTCAAGGACTAACTGTTCACTTTCTGCTTAATACATATCAGCCCTTGACAGCTGCCACTGTAACAAGGTAATTAATGTTATTCACTTCACCTGTCATCAGCATATGTACAGACACAAATCAAATGCTGCTGCACTACTGTACCTTTGCACTGCCTCTTCCAGCTGTTTAATAGTTTGGTCTGTGCTTGATGAAGCAGCTAACACCTCCTGCAGTTTCTGACCAGAATTGATGACCTCTCGCTCCTTCTCATCCAGACTGCCCTTCAAACTGTTAATGCGCCTCTCTGCCTGCATGTACTGCTCCTCAATTTCTTGCAGCTGAAGTGAGAAGAGGGTCACAGTCTTGTTTATTTTAAATCTTTGCCCAATCAAGTTACAGCCAACTAAAAAGTCAGGTTATGATTGCTAGTGGTGGTGAGCAAAAGTGACTTTCATATTGATCTACAAAACATAATTTGTTTTATTTATTTAGGACCAATTTCATTACCAGTAATATAGTGCCATATTCATTACCATGTAAATATAAAAGGTAATGCTTTGAAAGGGCCATGTACGTACCTTTCCCCGGAGTCTGTCCAAGTCCTTCTGAGTGCGCACTTTCTCTTCCTCCAGGTCATTGCGGTAGCGAGTGTTCACCTCCAAAGACGCCTCACACATGGACAGCTTTTTTAGAGCGTCTGCCAGCTCCTGCTGCAACTGTCTCAAAGAGCTCTGCAATGGAGACGACACATTACTACACTCGCACGCATGTTGTCCAATTTGGAGTTATTAACAAAAAAGTACATCAAGATGTCTGTAAAGAATTGACAAATAAACCACTCAGCTAGACGAAAAATACAAAAAAATAGTTAAGGTTAAAAATCTAGGTTAAGGTTAAAATTAGGGTTGAAACGGGTTATGTTTAAAAATATGGAAAAGTCTGCCATGAATTATTGAAAGTGTTTAATAGTCCCAATCAAAAAGGGACATTTACTAAATTAAATAATTTTATACTTTAATATTTTGAACTTACACTTTTAATAAGGGTATTTTTAAGTATGGAGCCCCACACACCTCTCTCTCGCTTTTCTCCTGCTCCAGTTTGTAGTTCTGTTCTCTAAGCTCAGCATTTTTGGCTGCGAGCTCTTTGCTTCTCTCCTCCATCAGCTGCACTCTCTCATCGCCATCGGCCCGCAGCTGGTTCAGCACATCAGCGAAGCGCTCCTGAGCATCAGTGGCTGCCCGCTCCTTGGCTGTGCCTTTGTTGTGAGCCTCCTCGAGCTGTTGCCTAAGCAGTGCTGCCTCGCTCTGTATCTGGGCCAGTCTCTCCTGCATGGCCTCATGCCTAGCTGCGGTTCGGCTGGCCTGCTCTCTATCACTCTGCAGTGATGCTTCAAGCTCCTTCACACGGGCCTGGGCCTGCTCCCGCTCCCGCATCACAGTTTCCAGCAGCACGCCTTTCTCAGCTGCACTCAGCGCTGTGCGGTGACACTCATTCTCCAGACTGTTGGCACGGGCCTCAGCTTTGCTCAGCTTCTGTGACAGTGACTGGATAGTGTCACGTTGTGAACTGGACTCTATAGTGTGCTTGTCGTGAGCTCTCTGTTGCTCATCACGCACGCGCTGCAGGGAGCGCTCTGCATCTGCACGCGTCACCTGATGAGAGGGGCAAAGAGCACTTACACACAGCAATAATACATACACTTTACGTATGTGCCTTCCTTGGTATGAAGGGTACGTACTGCTGAAACCACTGAAAATGTTTTGCTTCAAAAATGGCTTAAACAGCTGATGGCTCTAAGTGGTGATGAGTGGTAATATTTTTTCCCTCCGTTTTCCACTTTTCAAAGGCAAGACCTAAACAGTTTATTTAATGTTATGGAAAACCCACAAACAAAACAATACTAAATTATCAAAGAATTGCACACATGCTGACCTGACACCTCTCTGTCTCCTGCAGTGCTGACTGTAGTCGTGCCCTGCTGGCTTCCGCCTCTGCCTCCAGCTGCTGACGCACCTGTCTCTCATGCTCAAGCTTGGCACTAACCACTGAACATTCTGCTTTCAGTGTGCTCAGCTGCCCGTTGTACTGGAAGACAGTCTGGGCAAGAGCCTCCTCATTCAGCTTCAGGTCACGCCGTGCATCCTCCAGCCTCTCTCGCAGAGCGTCCCTATCATCAACCAGTCTGCTCTCCTCCTGCTGGCTGTGGGACTGCAAGCGCTCCAGCTCAGCCCGCATGCAGTTCAGCTCCTCCTGCAAAGTGCTGACCTGCTGATGCAGCTCCCTTTCACGGTCACTGGCCTCTGTCAGCTGGGACATCACCTGGACAACAATTAGAGCAAACAATTTAACATGATAAATTGTACAGTGTACAGGCAGTACAACATACTGCCTCAATAAACAAATTTGAAAAATGCACAGTTCATGACTAAACTTCGATCACTGATTTTCCTCTTTGGATTAAAACAGAAATGTGTGATTCCGAGGGGGTTAGATATGAAAGGTTTTAACATTACCTCAGTGCTCTTGTTAAGGTTCTTGAGGTTTTCCTCCTCTATGTCCTGTTGCTTGCGCAGGTGGCTATTCAGCAACTCCTCTTGTAAGACTCGGGCACTTCGCTCATGGGCCAAAAGACGCTGAGTTTCATTCCTATCCTCCTCTAGCTGTGCAAAATACAACATATGCTTGTTATATAAAATGTTGATAAACTAAGTAAATGCTGCAGCAAATTTTCTAAATCAGTTGTGTTCTTTGTACTAGCGTTAGCTCATTCAAATATCACTAAGCTGTTGTATACATAAAACAGAGATCTAATGGAATTGCAAGACAAGGATTCAGATTAATTTATGTAACCCAATATTTGTACATAACTCTCAACTCTCTAACACACAACTCTCTGTTATTTACCCAGATGATTACCTGCTTCATGGTGTTCATCAGAGCCCTCATTTCCAGCTCCAAGTTGCGCATGTTAAGCTCCACTTTCTGCCTCTCCTCTGCCTCAATTCGGTGCTGCTCCTCTTTCCTCTTCAACTGCTCACGGGTCTTATCATAAAGCATGGATGCACTCTGATGTTTCTCCTGTTCCTGCTTCAGCAGAAATCTACAGCACAAAGAGACAGAGAAGACTGGTTGAATGAATATACTCACGATGGTAACAAATACAGTTCATCCATTTTCCTTTATTCAGATTTGTATTCAGACAGGAAAGCAATAGTTGCAAATCTACGCTAGCTGATGGCCAATCTAGAGCAAATTTATTAAAGAACAGATTCTGACTCACTTGAGGTTATTGACGTCTGTCTCTAGCTCTAAACGTAGGTGCTCCAGGCTGGACCTGCTCTCTCTGGTCTCTTCTAGCAAGACCCTAAGATCGGTTCGCTCCTGCTCCAGTTGAGAGACTTTGTCGACGAGTCTGCTGTGTCTGTCACGCTCCCTCTGGATAGTGTGCTCATACTCACGGAACATGTTCTGCAACTTCACCATGCTCATAGAATCTACATGGATTTAAATCATAGGTGGTTATCAGAATCTAGAATCAGCCATTTTGTACAAATGTGAAAATTGTTCTTCTGCAGTTTCACTGCACAATATACTTTCTGCTAATCATATCATGATTTAAATGTCTGCAATACTGATTTCGCAGAAGACTGCAACGTTCAAATGAGCTTCTAACCAATCACAATGTTTCTGACAGGGTGACCAAATCACAGCTCCCGGTGTGTTACTGGGTGTTCTGATGAAGCTCTTCATTAATTATTTTAATCTTTAACTGTTAGAGGTGGTGGCAAATCAGTGCATGGATGAACAGGATGAAACTACTGTAGTCAGAAAATGGATATATTTTTAAATGTGTTGGTTTTTTAGATAACACATAATGTCTTTTAAAGTAGTCACTGTAAAAGTAAACATAGCTTCTTCAAATCAACAAATAGTCTTCATAAGAATGCAAGACCTGACTGCAGAAAACTTTATTAATTCTTGGTTGAAATATTTTGTTACAGAGGTAGTTGAATAAATCTCACCTATAGAGCTGGTGTCCAGCTGGTTGATAAGCAGAGAGGCATGGCGGTACCCCGATGCAGCAGAGTCCAGTTCTTCAGTAGCTGTGTCTGAAGACTGAGTAAGATCTTCAAAATCATCTGCCGCCTCCAACTCTACACCACTCTGCAGAAGAGACACATGAAATTTTATTTAATTCATTCATACCAAATAATAAAGTCATGGTAAGTCACAGTGACAAAAATAATTCACAGTGCATCCAGACAGTATTCACAGCACTCCACTTTTTCCACAATATCCTATGTTACAGCCTTATTCCCAAACAGATTAAATTAATTTTTTACCTCAAAATTCTACACACAATACTCCATAACAACAACGTGAAAAAAGTTTGTTAGAAAATCTATTAATAATAATAAAAAACAAAAATAAAGCATTAACATAAGTATTCACAGCATTTGCTCGATACTTTGTCAAAGCACCTTTGGCAGCAATTACAGCCTCAAGTCTTTGTAGATATGATGCCACAAGCTCGGCACACCTATTTTTGGCCAGTTTCCCCCATTCTTCTTTGCAGAACCTCTCAAGCTCAATCAGGTTGGATGGGGAGCGTCGGTGCACAGCCATTTTTAGATCTCAAAAATTTCAGATTTCTGATGCTCAATCAGGTTCAAATCTGGGCTCTCGCTGGGACACTCTAAGACATTCACAGAGTTGTCTTGAAGCCATTGCTTTGTTATCTTTGCTGTGTCCTTAGGGTCGTTGTCCTGTTGGAAGACGAACCTTCACCCTAGTCCAAGTTCCAGAGCGCTCTGAAGCAGGTTATCATCAAGGATGTCTCTGTACATTGCTGCATTCATCTTTCCCTCCACCCTGACTAGTCTCCCAGTTCCTGCTGCTGAAAAACATCCCCACAGCATGATGCTGCCACATCCATGCTTCACTGTAGGGACGGTATTAGCCAGGTGATGACCAGTGTCTGGTTTTCTCCAGACATAACGCTTGGCATTCAATCTTTGTTTCATCAGACCAGAGAATTTTATTTTGTCATGGTCTGAGAGTCTTTTGGGTGCCTTTTGGCAAATTCCAGGTGGGCTGTCATGTGCCTTTTACTGAGGAGTGGCTTCCGTCTGCCCACTCTACCATACAGGCCTGATTGGTGGAGTGCTGCAGAAATGGTTGTCCTTCTGGAAGGTTCTCCTCTCTCCACAGAGCTATGCTGAAGCTCTGTCAGAGTGACCATCGGGTTCTTGAACACTTCCCTGACTAAGGCCCTTCCACCCCGATCGCTCAGATTGGATGGGTGGCCAGCTCTAGGAAGAGTCCTGGTGGTTCCAAACTTCTTACATTTACAGATGATGGAGGCCACTGTGCTCATTGGGATCTTCAATGCTGCAGCAGTTTTTCTGTAGCCTTCCCCAGTGCCGCAATACAATCCTGTCTATGGATAATTATTTGGATTTCATGGCTTGGTTTGTGCTCTGACACGCACGGTCAACTATGGGACCTTTTAATAGAAAGGTCTGTGCCTTTCCAAATCATGACCAAATCGAAAAGTCAATTCACTTCCATCTTCACATCAATAAGCGGCAACCCTGCCAGGAATAATAGATCCTGGATTTCAGACTTGGACCAGTAAAGGGCTATCCAGGTTATATGACTTAGTAGGTGGATCTACCCTGATGTCATTTAGTCAGTTAGTTGAGAGATATAATGTTCAAAAACAGGAGTTTTTTTGTTACTTACAAATAAGGGATTTCCTCAAAAGAGATACTACAGTTCTGTCTGACCAAAGCATTTCATGCATAGAGCGGCAATTTTTTCTATTACGAACAGGACATTTCATAAGGTTTTTCTATGGACTCCTTAAGGTGTATGGTACTGCAGGCACTTTGCATTTGAGAGTGTTACGGGAAAGGAACTTAATTTGGAGATTTCTGATGATGTTTGGACGAAAGCATGGGAAAACGCAAGAACTTTAAACATCTGTAACAGAGTTAAAGCAATGCAGTTAAAAATTCTATATAGAATTCATATATCGCCTTCTCAGCGTCATAAGTTCAATCCTGATTTGTCCCCTCAGTGCCTCAAATGCAAAATAGAGACCAGCAGTCTGACTCACTGTCTGTGGTCTTGTGGAAAAATACAGAAATTCTGGCATATAGTCGGACAAGAAATTAATAAGATTTTATCTACGAATTTGCAATGTGAGCCAAGGTGTATGTTGCTTGGAATTTCAAACTGCCATTACTGATAAATACAAGAAACAATTGTATAAAATGTTAACTTTCTGTACCAGAAAATGTATTCTCCTAAACTAGACAACAGACAAAGCTCCCTCTAGAACCCAGTGGCATAATGTTTTTATAGAATATGTGTCTCTGGACTATTTGACATGTATGTTACATAAAAAAGATAACACCTTTACAGAACATGGAGGCCCTTTATTCTATACATTGGACTGGACGTGGCATCTGTATAGGAATAGAACTGGTGAGACATGTAATTGCTAGTAATGTGTTATTTACTTATTATTATTTATTTATCTAATTTATGTACCAATATTTAATTTGCCTGTAAATCCCTAACACTGTAAATCCCTAACAGTTTTCTTTTCCTCCCCTTATATTACCTTGTTCTGCTGTTAAGTTGTTAAAATCAATAAACATATTTAAAATAAAATAATAAATCATGACGAAATCAACTGAATTTACTACAGATAGACTACAATCAAGTTGTAGAAACATCTGAAGGACGAATCAATGAAAAGAGGATGCACCTGAGCTCACTTTTGAGGGTCATGGCAAATGCTGTGAAAACTCATGTAAATGTTTTATTTTTGTTATTTATTATTGATAAATTTGCAAAAGCTTCAAACTAATTTTTTCACTTTGTCATTATGGGTTATTGTGTGCAGAATTTTGAAGTAAAAGACTTATTTGGGAATAAGGCTGTAACATAGGATATTGTGGAAAAAGTGGAGCACTGTGAATACTTTCCGGGTGCGTTGTATAAGCCTGAATTTTAAGGGGTGAAAATACATAAGGCACTTTACAAACAACACTGAAAATATCACTTTACTTAACTTCACATAGTGTCATGTGTTACAAGCTTACCTTCTCAGGCTTATGTCTTGAGGAAGGATACCTAGTCATAAAAAAAAAAGAAGATAAAATAATACTTTTTAGTTTACTATGTTCATATCTGCTCTTTGTGGATAACATAGGGAAACACGGACAACCTTGGTGGCACAGTCTACAAATGCTTGATGGTACAATGCAGTATCTGTTCCATACTTCTCTCTATACCACAAATTTATGTAGCATCCAAAACAGCTACATTATAGTACTACATGACATTTTAGTGTGCAATTAAAAGTCCAAGTTATGTAAAAGTGCATTAATAGTGTGAAAGCGGTAGCATACTGCATATGTACCTTCCTTCATCTTCTGACACCTCACTTATAGAACTATCGTCAAACACAGACAGGGGGTCTCCATTATGGTGGTTCACAGGGTAGGGTGGTCTAGCGGGTCTAGAATGCTGTTGAGCAGGGACAAGTAGCAGGTTCCCCTGGCTACCAATAGTCCTCCTCTGTTCATCTTCATCTTCTGGGGTCCTCCTGTTAGTGCTGGGGGATCACAGACCTCATCATTTATCGTGAGGATGTAATGCGTTCGGTTCCTTTAAATTCTTATTGTATATCTTTATTCCTCTTGTTCCCTTTGCTGCATTTAGCATGTTTAGGACAAAAGAATTTCCCTCGGGATAAATAAAGTTCTTTCTTATCTTATCTTTTCCAACAGCCGGTAACCATCAGACTTCAGTCAAGGATATACTAACATAACATAAGGGTTGGTGTTTCTGAAGAAGTCACAGACCACAAAACAGGTGTGTGCATATACAATTTAGAGGTACAAAAATGCCTTGTTCTAAAGGTGGCAATTCAGCAATTTTTTGTAATTATCTAATCAACTATGACAGGATTTTTGCATGCATGGCATATTTCAAATCAGATTTTCAATAATATTGTAGTCTGGGGACAGTTAAGATAATATCAGAACCTTAAGCTTTAGTTTTCCATGCATGTTTGGAATCTTTGTCTTGCTGTAAAAGAAGTAGCCTTTTCTTCTTAATTTACGTCAATGACTGTGGAAGACCTTTTTCCAGCATTTCTTTATTTGTTCTTAATAGTTTATATCAAGTTAATTTCCTGTTCCACAGTAAAAATGTTATCACTAGGATATAGATTTGACTAGGGTTTTGACACCATCGCTGGTTCTTTGAAACTTTATGTTGTGGCTCATGTCACATTTATTTTAGTTTTTTTTTTTTTTATTGTCAGCAAATACATACTACTCATGCATTAAAAATTGAAAAATGTGTCTTGGCCATGCAGAACAAAACACGTAATTTGATCAAGGGTACCCAAAGTTTCAAATACAACTGTAGATCCTCCAGTCACTGTATCTTCTGTATTTTCTTAAAACAATCCCTTTGAGGCATTCCAAAGTTCCAATTTCAAACTGAATTGTGCTGAACTTTGAGATTTCACAATGCAATCAACTGTTTCCTAAAGAATTATAATTAAATGAGGTCAAAGAGCTCTAATTCAACTGATTTTTAGTAAAAAAAAAACAAAACAAAACAAAAAAAACATCTATTCCTGGATCTGTGAATTCTTCCATAATAATTTTATTTGTCAAAGTGTTTTATCCAAATTTAATAATTTTTCTATTAACTATGTGTGAGCCTACCTCATAACTCAGTTGTTGACTTCAGGCAAGGTAAGAGCACAAATGACCAAATCTACCTATAGCCTGAATGTCTAATTTGGAACAGTAGCAGGGTTAAATACCTCTTAGGCTTCAATCCAAAAGTCTTAAATAACTTCTGTACTTCCACAGTTCAAAAAGGGCTGAATAAATAAGAGTATCTCCTCATAGTAGTTGAAATAAAACATTCTCCTTTGTCATTCAGAATACATTTCAGCCTGAAAATTGTTCACTTGTGATTATATTACAGTGTTGGCTTTTTAGATTGAAAAGATTTATTCAAATCTAATAGACCATACTGAGATTATCAGTTAAGAACCTGACCCTTTCATTGCTTGTGGTGTTTGAGTAGCCTTGTTTATGCATCAAATTATTTGTCAAAAAATTATGGATTAAGTCAAAATTCTTGGGGTAATTATGAAGACCTGCAAAAACATCACTTCAAAATGACCACCCTATGAATCTTACCTTCTCGGGCTTCTTGTCTGGCAACTTGGTGAGACACTATCTCTTTTCTCAAAACCATCATCCTTTTCCGCACTGTCATACAGTTCCGGTTCGGGTTTTGGTTTACCAGCGTTGGTAACTGCTTTCTTCTTGCCTCCTTGTTCAACTTCAATTTGTTTACTGGATCCACCAGTGTCCCACAAAGCAGTGCTTTTAGTCTTCTCTCTCATGTCATCAGTCTTTGCCACACCACTCTAATAACAGGAGAAATGGTCATTGTGGACATCATGAAATGTCAATATTTGCACATAATAGACATGCCATCCATTATGTATGGATGAGTTTGGTTTTTTAAGTAGATTTCTAAGGGTCTACCTTGAAGTAAAGGCATGCACAATTATTGCAGAAATGCATGAAGCACACACATTAACACAATGAAAATGAAACAGTTTATACCACAGCTGTCTTCTTTTTAGAATATAAAAAGAAGCCCTAGTGGAAAAAAAAATTCAAACCAACAAACAAACCAAGCAATACCAACGAGGCTGAATTCAAATACAGACATGAAATATCTACTACTTCAGAAAGATCAGAGGTGTTCTTCAGGCAGTTGAAGGAAATGACGAGTGACACACAATAGCCGAAGTGTGAGGAAAGGCCTGAAAGACAGACTAAGGTGTGCCTTTTGATAACCTGACACCAGGGCAAAAATAAAGCTGTTAATTTTTAATCACTCAACAGGCTGAACTCAGTTGGAGAATAAGATAAGTGTAGTTCTGGACCCTATAATTTATTAAAGGGGTAGAACAGCTCTAGGCTTCAATGATTCGCCGGGTAATAATGTTTGGCAAAAAGCCACAACCCACGCATTACATTTTGAGGGTCCTCTGTAGCTTCGCAATCTTTTCTTTATTACAGGTGCTGTGAGTTTGGTGCTGTGTGTCTGTGTCATGATACATTTGGACTGTAACTGTCATATTTAGAATTCTTACAAGCTAAGGAATCACATGTGATTTGATAGAGTGGGTTGAGACTGAAATGTAATATTAATCACATGATTAATCACAAACAATTATTATTACAAACTACAGTAACACAGTCAGTCTGACAGACACAAGTGACGGTTTAAGCATGTGAAACACAATGGAAAACAGATGGTTGACACATGATAATGCAAGGAAAACAATAAAGTTAGATGGTTCTTCAGCTGCAATAGTAGTTGGGATACACTGAAATGCTTAAAAGGAGAAAGTGAACAAATGAAGAATCTCACACACTATAAATGAATGAAACATGAGGAGAGAGAGACAAAAAATATGATGCAACATAATTTCTACAGTTGCATTTTCCTTTGCTTAATCCATGCATGCAGCTCTCCACGGCCTACCTCAGCCATGCACCTCTGTAGGTCTTCCTCAACCTCTTCATCTGAGCTGGGAGACTTTGAAGGAGGGATCTCCAGGTCACCAACAAAAAGCATTCCCCTGGCCTCCTCAGAACATTCTTGGTTTGGCAATTCAGCTCCCACATCACACATGTGAGCCAAGTCAGAATTTTCTTTATATTCACTGTCATTAGCAGGAGGATTTATATTCAAGCCAGACCCTTTGTCAGAATTTTTTGCTTCTCTGAAGAGCTCTGGAGAAGTTTGCTGGGTGTCTCGGGCTTTGATGGGGTCATCAAGGGGAAGATCTACCTCACTGTCCTCATCACTAGCGGTGTGGTAGGGTGCCTCTTTATGTTCCCCAGAGCAGGAATCCTCCAGTCCAGACTCCCTCTGCTCAGGAATAGGCAATAACTTAGTCCTGACCAGAGGAGCGGGGGGCACTATTGGCTCTTCATCATCATCATCACTAGAGTCCTGTTCTGATGCACCCTCAGGAACTTCTGTCGCTGCCTTCATTTCTTCTTGCTCTTTTCTTGCTTCCATCTCTACACCACTGGCAGACTCACACAATTCATTCCATTCTATTTCTCCAAATCTTTCTTTAAGCTCAGCAGTCACATTCTTGTATTGAGATTTTGTCTCCTTTTTCTCACTCTCCACCCAGATTTTCTCATAACGTTCCTCCCAGGTGGTCTTACTGAAATCTTCACTTTCTTCATCTTCTTGCTGTTCCTTTTCAAGCTCAGAAGAATGAGAATCAGATGGGCCTAGGTGATACGAACTATTTACGTCTAACTCAGGCACATCTAATGTCTCTCTCTCCTTTGATTGCATGAGTGAACAAAAAATACAATTAATACTGAAAATGCAAACAACATAAACCCAGCCTTGGCTATTAATATAGGACCAAAGACACTATTACAGGAACATAGGCACATTGCATTGTACTGGACAAACCTACCGAAGATGGTTTTAAAGTAACGTATACATTTAAATTTGAATAATTGGTTGTCAAAAACAAGCACAATAACATCAAGAACACACTCAAAATAGTGGATCCAATAATGGATATGTGGAACAATATGGTGTGATAAGTTACCATGTTTTTTATAAGTTTGAGGCATCAACTGAAATTATGTGCAGAAGATTCTGATCTTTACACACCTGGTCTGGGTGTCCACTGGCTTCAGAGCTGCTATCACCGGCTCCATCTTCTGGTGGCACCACTGAAACATCAGAGGAGGAAATGGAAAACATGACATTGCTTATGTTGAAGAGTGTTACAGAAGCTTGTATCGGATGTATAAATTGACCTGCTCACCTGCTTTAGTCTCTGCAATTTCTGGCAGTGGAGTTGTCATTTTTGTAGGACTTGTTGTGTTGTCTGTGTCCCAATCTGATTCTGAAAAAAAGAAAACATTGGGATGATACATAATCCCACAATTTAGTAACATTCAGATATTAATTAGCACAACATGTTCCAATCACCAAAATGCTAGAACGTACCTTCATCACTCTCTGGTTTCTGAGACGAATTCTTCCGGCTGCGTGGTTGAGGTTGTGGTTGGGACTGTATACCAGTGCGAGATGAAAGGGACCGTGGACTTGGCAGTGGAGGAGTAGCAGTAGGAGACTGCCTCTTTCTTCCTGACCTGTTGGTTTCCGGTGCCTCTGGGCTAGAGGTATCCAGCTCTTGCTCCTGGACGACAGGCAGAGCCACCGAGGTTTCACCTGTGAAATCTTCCTCAAGTTTGTAGATTGGGATGTTCTTACTAGCCTTACTGGTGGTACTTGCTGAATCCCAGTCTGAGGCATCTGTATTAAGAAATGCATTTTGAGTAGTGCACCATCTACTTAGGATTACAGTCTTACCACTATAAGCAAGTGCCATGCTGGGGAAAAAAACTTTTGGGTAGTTTTTAATGTAAAAGTTAATAATGGCATTACAGCTGAACATATCAACACGTTAACTTCTCTAAGTAAAATAAATACCTTCAAGATCATCAACATCCCCTAAACCAAGTTCCTCCATCAAGTCTGAAAACAAGGAGGTCACATTGAAAATAATGTTAGGCAAAAAAAAAAAAAAAAAAAAAAAGGAACTGCCTATAGATGTAAAGTAAGCACTGTCCTTTGCATCAATACCTGTCTTTTTTTCAATATGTTTGGAGTCCATTAACTTACTCAGCACCGATACTGGCTCTCTGTGAATAATTTGTTGCTGAACAAAGAAAGAACAATTAAATTTGTGAATCAAATCTACTACATTAAGATGTCATGCAAACGTAGTAATCTCAATGCCGTTTTACCGGCTTTTCTGATATTTCCTCTTCATTATCCTCCTCCTCCTCCTTATCATCATTATCATTATCTTCCTCCTCCTTCTCCACCACCTCATCCTGACTGGTTCCTAAAACTGCATAGGGAGAGAAAGTGGAAAAAGTTTGATACATGTGAAGAATAAAGAAACTCTACAAGATCAGACAAAAAATCCACATGGATGACCAGTGCACAAGCCTGTAATGGTTGCAGGTTTACAAGCATGCAGCATGCAAAAATGGAGATTTATTTTATGCACATGAGCTCATATCCGATGTGCAGGGTGAGCACTGAGGGTAGATTAGTAATTTCAACCACATTAGTATCTACTGTTCTGGCATTATAGGGCATATTAATAAACATAATTCACTTTAAACACAGTGCATGGTCAGTTAACTACCATAGTCTACGTAACATATATTTTAGACCTAAAGACACCCATAATTTAAAAGCTGTGCTGGTGATCGGTGGGTTATAAACTCAGACTGATTCAAATTCTAAGTATAAATTCTAATTATAAATACAAAATTAAGCAGGTCACATAGACTGATGTGTCCAACATAAATAATGATGATACATACACCAACCAGGCATAACATTAAAACCTCCTGCCTAATATTATGTATTCAAATAGGATTGAGATCTGGGGGATATGGAGGCCAAGTCAAGACCATGAATGACAGGTTCCAAAGCTTCCCGGGAGAACATTGTCTGGAGCATTACCCTGTGCAGCAAACAAGGCAAACGTCTTCACTCGCTTCATGATATAGTTCTGATATTCACACTCCGTTCAGGTGCTTTTGATGATGGATCAACATGGGCAGCTACACAGTTCCACACACAAAGCTGAGACGCACTGCGTGTTCCGACACCTTTCTATCAAAACCAACATCAACATTTCCAGCAATTTCTGCTACAGTACCTCTCCTGTGGGACTGGACCAGGCAGACTAGATTTTGCTCCCGACATGCATAAATGAATTTGCTGCAGGTGCACCATCTGTCCTTGCTTGGATCACTTTTGGTAGATACTAACCACTGCATAGCGGGAACACTCCGCAAGACCTGATATTTCAAAGGATGTTCTGACCCAGTTGCCTATCTATCACAATTAGACCCTTGTCAAATCCTACGCTTGTCCATTTTTCAGCTTCCAACACATGAACTTCAAGAACTGACAGTTCACTTGCTGCCTAAAATATTTCACTCCTTGACAGGGAACACTGTAATGAGCCAATGTTATTCACAATGTTGTGGCTGGTCGGTGTATGAAGACACAAGAAAACCGTTACAGACTGACACTTATAACTGACATGCGAAAGTAATGTAACATGATGTCATGAGGTAGGAGTAGAGGGTTATGGGTCATAATCCGCCCTGGAGGAAAACAGGAGATCGTGCAGCAATTTAATTGGCATACCCACTGCCTTCTGGCCTCCAGGCCAACCAACACTTCTGAAAACACTACTGTGCTTTGATCCTCTTAAGAAAGACGGAATGTAAAGCAGGGCTAAAAAGGAATTACATTAAAAATGACTATATAGCAAAACAACAGTGTCTGTTCAACTGTTTGTGTCAATATCTAATAGGCAAAGGCAGAAATGTATACTACTTAATTTACAGCTACAATGTCTCCATATGAAGAGCTACCTATTATAGCTGTTAACTATAAATGTTAACATGTCACTCCCCACAGTGAACTGTTTAAATGTTATCTGCTGATACAAAGCAGAAGCAATGAACATCAGAAATGCATTTTCAGATTTTCATGCATGAAATGGGAGCAGAGATGGCTTACTGATGCAAATTCCATGTTTTTAATTCAATTTTAAACTTCCATTAAAAAAGTATTAAGCCTGAAATAAGGTAACAGAAAGTGCCTGTAGTTTGCATACCTTCTCTGCTTTCCTCACAAATACTAGCCATGGCTTTGTTTGACTTGGTATATGAGTTTGTCCCATCTTGCTGCTTTTTCCTGGGACTGTCTGAGCCAGACTGAAAGAAGATTGTGAATCAGGTTAAAACCAGGAGCAAAGGTCTGTCTAAAACATCTATACAGAATACATTATGATCTATGCAATTTCTGTGATGTGTTTCATTTTAACTAGATTTTATACATTATAGGCCAAATGGATGCTAAAGATCTTTTGAGCAGCTCAGCCGATGAAAGTCCTAGGACTAACCTCTGAGTCCCATGGGGAATCCTCCTCCTCGTCCTCCTTTTCCATACCCAACTCTGACATAAAATCTGAAAGGCAATTATTAAAATATAATTACAAAATACACTGCCCGGCCAAAAAAAAGAAAGAAAAAAAAAAGTGTCACTGCCTGGATTTAACTAAGCAAATAGGTAAGAGCCTCCCATTGGATAATTACTCCATGGATGAATAAGTTTCATCTGGCAACAAGTTATTTAATCATAACTGATGCAGTGAGTAGCTTCTCATTTCTTTAACAACCATACTGGAAGACACATCTTGTGCTCGTGGAAAAGACGTTAATCTGTTTCAGAAGGGTCAAATTATTGGCATGCATCCAGCAAAGAAAACATCTAAGGTGATTGCTGATACTACTAAAATTGGGTAAAGAACTGTCCAACGCATTATTAAAAACTGGAAGGATAGTGGGTAACCACCATCTTTGAGGAAGAAATGTGGTTGGAAAAAAATCTTGAATGATCGTGATCGGCGAACACTTTAGTGAAATCAAATCGTACAAAAACAACAGTAGAATTCACATCTATGTTTAATAGTGAAAGTAAGAGCATTTCCAAACGCAAAATGCAAAGGGAATTCAAGGGTTTGGGACCAAACCGCTGTGTAGCCTTAAGAAAACCACTTATCAGTGAGGCTAATCAAAAATAAAGGCTTCAATTTGCTAGGGAGCATAAAGATTGGACTCTAGAGGAAAAAGGTCATGTGGTCTGATGAGTCCAGATTTACCCTGTTCCAGAGTGATGGGTGCATCAGGGTAAGAAGAGAGGTGGATGAAGTGATGCACCCATCATGCCTAGTGCCGACAGTACAAGCATGTGGGGGCAGTGCTCTGATCTGGGGTTGCGGCACTTGGTCAGGTCTCGGTTCAGCAACGTTATGTGCCCAAAGAATGAGGTCAGCTGACTACCTGAATACACTGAATGACCAGGTTATTCCATCAGTGGATTTTTTCTTCCCTGATGGCACAGGCATATTCCAAGATGACAATGCCAGGATTCATCAGGCTCAAACTGTAAAAGAGTGCTTCAGGGAGCATGAAGCATCACCACAGAGTACAGACCTTATCCCCATTGAGAATTTTTCAGATGTGCTAGAAAAGTCTTTGTGCAGCGGTCCGACTTTTCCATCATCACTACAAGAACTTGGCAACAAATTAATAAAACTCTAGACGGAAATAAATGTCACATTGCAGAAGCTCATCGAAACAATGACACAGCGAATGCATGCTGTAATCAAAGTTAAAGGCGGTCCAAAGAAATATTAGTGTGTGTGACTTTTTTTTGGGACAGGCAGTGTACATTAAAAGCAAATACCTTTCCAAAAATCATGAAAATTCACATACCACGTTGCTTATCCTGAGGTTCAGGTTTATGAGGATGAGTAACACCTTCTTCATGTTCAGACTCATCTGAACAATCAGTTTTTGATTTGTCATATTTCTCTTCTACACCATCCTCTTCATATTCACCTTCTGACAATTGTTTCTCTTGCTTTCAAAAAGTAAAAAAAAAAAAAACGATATTAATATTATATTCAATTATAGAATACTATTAATATTATATTCAAGTGATATTCAAATTGTTGAACAGACCACAAAATTTAATGTAAAAAAACAAAAACAAACATACAATAAATATGAAATTATGAGATGAAGTACTTTTTGGATTATAGTAAAATGTGATCATGAAAGTCAAAAAAGTGAATAAAAACAGATTTTCTTCTTTTATAGCAAAAAATTTATCACATGCAAGCCCACTCTTTGACACTACACATTTTCAAAAGCTTTGCGTCTGCTTTATCTTTGCTTATATTAAGTCGCAACAACTGCAGCATTCACAACCATGCAACTACACCTACCATTCCATAGTCTACAACTACTTTCCCAAGTACCTGCAGTGATGCTTGCTCTAAAATAGTTTGATGCCTGACAGACTCAACTAGACGCATCTTTAAATTCTCAGGTTTCTTCTCTTCAGCATCCTCCTCAGAGTGGGATGCCAAATCAACATCATCAATAACTGTGTGAGGAATTTCATCAGAACATGTCAATTGGCTTTCCTTCACAATGTGTATGCCATCTTCACCCTCTTCACCATCATCTTTATTATCAAAAGAGCTTGGGTTTGGATTGAGATGTTCCATGTCAAGAAATCGGTCAAGAACTGTTATCTGTGAGTCTTGGTCATTGTCCTCTGATGGACAATGTACGACCTTTGAAGGTGATGGGCTGTGCAGAAACAGAACAGAATGCACTGGTGAACCC
Source organism: Bryconaethiops microstoma (assembly GCA_037577275.1). Classification (NCBI taxonomy): domain Eukaryota; kingdom Metazoa; phylum Chordata; class Actinopteri; order Characiformes; family Alestidae; genus Bryconaethiops; species Bryconaethiops microstoma. Next base: position 12,477,884 of record JBBJLS010000128.1, read on the forward strand.
GTGGAGTCTGATAGTTTACCTTCAGGCAAGGATTCATCTATTTTCGTGTGAGTGTCCATTTGACCTTCATGTCGGATGTTACCACTTTTAAGTATAACATCATTATCTTCCACCAGGGAATCATCTTGTGAGTCATCGGAGTTAACACTCATTTCTGTAACTTTGACAGTCCCACTTACAAAGTCATACTGCATTTGCTGAATCTCGCTGTCAGAATCCTGATTCTTGTCAGTCTCTTTGTCACTCACATTTTTACGATGATCTAGATCATCATTTTGGTCATCACATCCAACAATCATTGATACTGGCATATTCTCATCATCATTCTGATGCTCCACTGTCCAGTTTTCTGCTCCTATACTTGCCTCTACTGGGGAACTGTGTTTGCTTGTGTCTGGTTTCATATTTGATGTTTCACCTTCCACTTCCACAAATTCTTCTTCTTTTTCTGAGCCAGATCCCCAGGAGTCTTCAGAGCTTTCAGGTTCTACTTTTTGTTTCAGTAGTGTCATTAGTAATTTTGATGGTTTTGGGGAATCAACATTTTCTTCTTGTTCATTATCATTGTCATCACAGGTGTCATTTGTGTCAGTGGTGACATGTTCCTCATCAACTGGTCCACCAGGTTGTTTAGACACAATCTCAGCTGTCTGACTTTGTGGGGATGTAACATTTGGCTCCTCAAACACTGGGGTATCTGTCTCAAAATGTGTGTCATCTTCAACACCGCTGTTCACAACTTCCAAGAGTTCTTCGTCCTCTTCATCATCCCACTCCTCCTCATCACCATCATCTTCATTGTTACTCTCAGTTCTGCTGTTTCTTGGCGCACTGCCTACACTTGGTAAAGGTGTTCTAAATGCTCCTGTGGGACTCATGTTGTATTCTGAAAATACTTCATTTTCCTCATCTGAGATCCTTGACTCCACCCTGATGGCGGACACAAGACAGTCATCTTCTACATTTAAAGTCCGTGGAACTGGACTAGCACAAACATCACTAGTGATTTCTGAGCTCATCATCTCAGAATTTACTTTCCCTATGTGCTCTGCCTGCTTTTCAGGAACACTGTCCACTAAGACTTGTTCCTCTGTCTTACTGGATTGCTCATTTGTCGAAACTGTTTTCTCTTCCATTACATCTGAATGCTCAGGCTGTAACTGAGATTCAGTATTTACATCAGGATTCATCTGAACATCAGGGGTTTCTTCACTGCCTTCTACAACTGCAATTTTTGCCATCACTGGATCCTCTATACCTTCATCAACATTTTGTGCTATTGCACCATTTTCCTCTTCCTCTTCTTCCTTTTTAAGATTACTATCTTCATCTTCCTCGTCTTCATCACCACAGTCATCATCTTCGTCTTCATCCTCATCATCATCTCCTTCTTCTTCTTCATCATCATCATCTTCACCTTCGTTATCATCTTCTTCATCCTCCTCCTCATCCTCATCTTCCTCATCATCACCTTCCTCTGAGTCTTCTTCAGGGCTTTCACTGCCCTCAGCATCCTGTTTGCTGCTGCAGGGCATCTCTGAAAGTTCTGCCCCATTGCCTATTCCGAAGAAGGTGATGGGATGGAATGGAATGGACAGAGCACGAAAAAAGGAATAAAAAACAGAATAGTTAGAAGACAGCCTGGTTGAGATAACTACCAGCAAGTTACCTTTTGGGAGCTGTTGACAGGTGTGGAAGTCATCTGGGGAGGTTTGGAAAAGGAGATCGGTGTGGGGGCTACAGGGTTCTGGGGAGAGGAACTGCTAGCAGGGAAAGTCATGGTGAATGCCCGGGGTTCTACAGCTTTGCCCTCGCTGTTGGGCTCGCACTCACTTCCACTCCATGATTTGTTTGGATCCTGATCTACAACGACTACAGGGCAGGGGTTTCAAGTTAAAAGCATAGAAACAAGCTAAAAGGAAACAGCACTGAAAAACTGACTTGATACTTACCCTCTTTTCGTTCTTTTTTGGAGGCACTCATGAGTTTTTTTAAGTTTACTTTTTGAGGTTTCTGTACAAACAGAACAGATATTAAGAACCTTTTACACAAGAAATTATACCCAAATATTTAATGGCAATCTATTGGGATGGTAAGGCGAGCTGGAGTTAATATCCTGGTAAATTGGCACAAGGTCTAATACAATGCGCAGGAAAATGTGTGAAAAGGGGTGTATACACTATATTGTATACAAAATTTCGAAAATTAAGTACACCATGCCTTGCAGTCTAAGCAAACCATGTCAGTTTCCAGTTTACATAACTTTCTATAATGCATTACCCATTTCTAGGCATAGGCTTTAAAATAACTCACAAAAACACAGCTAGAAATACTATACAGTAATTGTGTTCAAATATACAGCTACAGTCAGCTGTACACAAAATGGCATCTATTAACTACCTCTAAAAGTAAAAAGTTCATATTTTCAAAGTTTACTTTAAAGCACACTACAAATATTTGTACAGAAGTAAAATCTATATCATACAAATCTATGCATCATGAACTACCTTTGGGCTCAAATCTAACTCATCATCTTCATCCGTAGATGGCCACGAATCAGCAGGACCACTTCTTGATGTCCTAAACATTAAAGCTTTTAGCAAAATGATTTTGTACATAGACACACAAATAAGAGTATCATAATGAATTAGTCAATCAAAGGTTCTAGGCATTTCTGCATGTTTTCTTACCTGCTAACAGAGTCTGCATGAGAATTGTCCTCTGTATCTGAAAAAAAATGAAAGTGGCACTTTAAGACTATTGTTAAAATTCAGGTTTCTAACAAAAATTCTCAATACAAAATTAGCAATGTATAAATGAAAATAGAAAGTAATTTTCATCATTTCAGATGAGCTCCATCACTACTTACCGTAGTTAATTATAATACTTCAAACATATAAAAAACCATACAGATTTATAAAAACATCAAAGGAGCCGGTCTAGAAACCAGACTAACTAGAACAAAGTAAATGCTACATCTATTTAACATACATTTGACACAGCATAGTTTAACTATCAACAGTCTTAACAATGAACTAACATTACAGTACGATGACAATTTTACACTAATTTAACTGCTTGGTTGAGAGATCTGTGGCACTTCCACTCCTTTGATGTTTGCAATACCTTTCCCTGCTTCTTTGGAGCTTCCTTCTTCTGCTATCCATTGACATGAAAATGTAAGCAATATAAATGGGAGGAAAATAAAAAGAGATGGGAACAAGTAAATGGAAGCATTAGGAAATGCAATATGACATCTGAGGTGAAAGTGAGTATTAGGAGGGTTATATATGGTTTGCCCAATAGTGAAACACCTCTTTGAGGCGTGTGTGTTATATATACACAGTGATTTGCAAAAGTACTGAAATAAATCAGGTTTATCTGTCTTATAATTTATCTGGATTAAAAACATTAAAAACTTGATGCTTCAAACAGTGCCACAAATTCTTGATTGGATAGATCTTTGACTGTTTTAGAACGTTCATCTTTTTGTTGTTCAACAACTCCTATGTTCCTTGGGCCTTGTGCTTGAGCTCACTGCTGGAAAGCATGAAGAAAATTACAACCAAAACATGAAGCTGACTCTGCCACACTTTACAGCTGAGATGTAGTTTTTGGAGGAATGGGCAGTGTTAGATTTGTGCCACATAAAGCGTGCTGAATTTTGGCCAAAAAATCTCAAGCTAGTCATAAACTTTATCCCACATTATATGTGGGTCACTCTTATAGTTGCTGGCAAACTCCACACAAGCTTTAATTTAGTTTTCTACAGTAGACGCTTCTTTCTAAATCCCCTACACAGAACTCTTTTTACACTGATCCACTTTCACTTCAGTCTCAACCACTTAACTCCATAGCTCATTAAAAAATGATTGCTGGCCCCTCTATGGCCGCCCCTCTATGTCCTTGAACTGTTGAGGCTTTGCCTCGGTGCTAAGACGCAGCTTGCATTTTCCTCAAATCCGAGCCAACAGTGCTCACTGGAACATTGAAACAGTTGGATGTTACTTTATAATATTTTCCTCTTGTGAATGTCAATAATTTTATTTGTAATTTCTTTAGAATGCTCTTAGGATGCTCTTTAATTTCATAGCTTTCGTTTAGATTCATAATGTAACCAATGGTACTAGAATTAAGGAGGTATTTTACTAAGCAAGAAAAATGAGGTTAATTTACGGGTAGAGGCCAATTGTGTCTTTAGACGATACCTTTAATTTCTGTAAACCTGGGGCATTTTTCATTTTGTCATTTGTATTCAAGACAAATCTGAGGACTTATATTACAGACTCCTAGAGTCCAAAGACGGAAACACTTTTTCAGAACTAAAATTCTACAGAAGATCCTCAAGTACTCACCATCTTTGTCTAGAGCAGGATGTCCAAGGGAAAAGCCAGCCTCAGGACTGCCCAGCAGTGAAGCCTGCTTCTTTTTACTGGAGGTTAGATGGGAGGGTGTCTGCAAGGACTTCCTCTTTGAGCCTTGCTCAATGATCAGATGTGAACACCTGAAAGTGGGAATAATTTTCAACATTTCAACACTTATCAACAAGAGTAAACTTAAAATATGAATGAACAAATGAAGTGCTTACGCATGGTGCCCATTCATTACAGCATAGTCATCAGAGGACCATCCTTTATCATCTTTCACAGTGATGTCAGCATTGTATTGTAGAAGTAGTCGCACCATGCTAATTTGTCCATTGCAAGCAGCTATCATCAAAGAATGTCTTGAAAAAGGGACATGTGGAAAAATATTTTTATGACATCTTTGTAGTAAAACATTACTATGCATTGCCTTTAATTAAAAAAAATATTACATTACACCGCAATTAACACATCTTCTTCTTCGTCTTATTGTTGTTATTATTATTATTATTATTATTATATCACTATTTGACAAATAATGATTTTTCATTAATCAGCAAATCAACACTGTTCTTCACTACAAACAGACATTAGGAATGGGATTTTTAAATATTTGAATAATAATAAATATGTTGTGTCTTAAAGCATCTAAAAGCTGTATGTCGACTGTAATAATAAAAGATAATAAAAACAATAAAAATAAAATAAAAGACCATAAATTCAAACTCTGTCAGGTAAAGCTGAATGGCATGAATGGGCCTCTTTCTTTCTCTTTGTGTGTGTGTGTATGAGTACATGGGGTCGTGGTCATCAGAAAAGACCATTTTTTTCCAGTGAATATCATATTTTCAAATGTTTTAGCCGAAGTGATTTTGTATTAGTTGGGTATACTGGGAGTCAAGGAGGCAAAGCGGCCTCACATGTCCGTCAGACTGAGAATGGGGCTCCTCCCTTGACGAGAGCCAAGTGACTGGCTCTTCAGTAGAGGAAAGGGGATGGAGAACAGACAGAGGTAGAACAGAGATTGGAGAGTGAACAGAGAATGGTGGGAGAGATATAGAGTGAGCGAGCGACCCAGTGTTTTATTCAGCCCTAAGTGGTGGTGGTTTTGTTTGTGTTTTCTCTGAATGAGTATGTTCTTTCTTTGAAATAAAGCTCGGTTGTGCACCTGCACTGGTGTCTTTGTGCGTTCCTGGGTGTTTACATACACACCATCTTTTTCCATATGCATAACTCCATTCCATAACTCCATAATTCTTTAATGCAGATCTGCATAGATTGCAACACATTTGGAGTGCCAGCTGATACTGCTGATCATCCTTACCTTTGTTCCTGGTTCCGGACATTAACATCCGCTCCCTCCTTGAGTAAAAGTTCAGACATCTCTGCATGATTTTCCTCCACTGACAGAATTAAGGGAGTGTTGCCTTCCTGTGAACCCCATGAACAAAATATTTAGTTGTTGATTAAGCTGATTTTGTATGTCAATCAAAATACATTGATTTTTGTTTATCTACCCAACATCTACAAATCTAGCATACTGGAGAGCATAACATCTCCAATATTATTATTATAAAAGCTAAGCAGTTGTTTGAAAGGAAGAAATCTTCCACAGTTCACTAGACTGTTGCTTTGTGGGGGTTTAATTTCATGGAGCTAACAAGCTCCTGGGATCCATTAACAGAAACTTATCCCTCATCATGTATCCGACACCTGTTGCGTTGGAATAAAGCTAGAGGTAATCTGGAGTCCTGGTGAGATCCCTGCTGAGGTGTCACCTTGTTCTGGGCGTTGATGTTCGCCTCGTGTTCCAAAAGCTGCATGGCCACCGGGAGGGAAGGGATGCGGGCAGCCAAATGCAGCGCAGTGTTGCCATTGATGTCCACCAAGTTGGGATCTGCTTCATGCTCCAAAAGGAGAGACACGCAGCGATCCTGCTGACACTGAACCGCCTGCCAAGACCCACAAATAACCCAACAAACACTTTCTGAGACACCCTACGCAACAGAATGAACTCATGAGATGGTGTTTTCTTTGTCTCTTTTCTAGTGCTCTTCAAACTCGAGCCCAGTAAAAGCTGTGCATGTTGGGAAAGGCTATTAAATAGTCAACTAATTGGAACAAAGCAAAACAGCAATTTAAACAAAATACTGAAAAGGTTACAGAAAGAAGTGTTACAAATCAGGACATCAGATCATACCTTCATTAAGGCGGAGCGGTTTTGATTGTCACATAGGTTGAGCTTAACTTTGCTCTCCACCAAAAACTGAACTATCTCTGTATGTCCATGGACGCAGGCAATATGTAATGCAGTTCTGCAAGACCAATAAGAGAGACATAAATGTAGATTTTCTGTCCCTTACTAATATTTTGTGCAACAACAATAATGTATAATGATTATTATTAACAGTCTACAAGCTGAGCCTGGCAAACCTTAGATCAGTGTGTTATGTTAGCTAATTATAGAACTAGAGCTGGCCATACTTACCTGTTCTCTTTATCAAGCTGATTTAAGTCATTCTTTTTTGCAAGTTGCTTGAGTTTAGCCAGATCCCCATTGAATGCAGCCTTGTGAACTTTTCCCAAGTCCTTCTCCTTCAAGTCATAGCCAAGAGAAAGCACACTGCCCGTGTCAGACGCACTGGGTGAGCCTTTCTTTTTTTTGGTGAAGTTAAAGATCTTCTTCATTGTATTGCGAGCTGCAGCTGAACAGAGCAAGCCTGCGTTGCCCTTCTCATCAGAATACCTGAGATTTAGGTGCCGACATGGGATCACTGCATCTTCGGCATCTCCTAAAAATAAAACGCACAAAGCGGATTAAGCAATTTGATAGCCCCATAGTGTAGCACAAAACTGGACACTTGGCATTTATGAGCACATTACAAAAGGTGTCAGTACAAATGGCTTTCCTGTTAGTGCTCGATCTAAGTACGTATGAGAGAAAAAACTATTAAATCAAACAGACTGTATAAAGCATCACTAAGTCGCAATGGCTAGTAATGACAACGACCTAGATTTCACACATTAATCAAGCCCAGAACACTGACACTTGCCATTTATGGGCACAGTACAGCTGTTAGTACGAGTGGCTAACTTGTTAATGCTTGATCTAATCAGAAATGAGGGGGGAAAACTGCCTGTATTAAATGGTACAGACTAGATAAAGCATGACAGACTAGCAATGGCTAGTAACGACAACAATCTAGATCACACACCTTAACCATGTCCAGAAGACACAGAAGAGATCCTCCTTCAGCTGATATTCTTTACCGTGTTCTCCTTGCTGGTGAAGGTTACCTTTCCTGGGTTAGCTGGCAGGCTAGCCGGCTTACATTAATCCAACAAGTTAACAAGCTAGTTAGCGAGCTACACAAATGTTAACGCTTCTATCGAACTGAGGATCGAAACTCACCTCGGTCAACAGGCTATTCTGAAATATCCAGTTCAGAGTCACATGCATAAGACCTAAAACTAGATATGACAGGTTAGTCAGTTATCTTGTTAACCAGCAGTGCATAACTCTCTCCTTAGCTAAAATAGCTTACCATCCTGGGGAGACGGTTGAGCCACGCTAAGCTAGCTCGGTAACCAAGGCAACGCAGCAGCTCCCGAGAGACTCACTGTCAGCTGAGAGCTGTTTCTGCTCTCCTAATGCTTCGAATCATGCAGTTTTGGATTTAAAATGGACAGTTTTTCTATTACAGCTACTTAATCAGTCATTAACTCTGAAACGACGATCAAAATATCCATTTTGGGTCATAGAACCAATTCTAATCTGTCTACCAACTTAAAGCCCTGCACATAGTGGCGGTTTTATGGAGCCGGTTGGTGACTTGATTGTCTGACGACGCAGAGATGATAGAGCTTGTTGTTTTAAGATTTTACGTTTATCTGCTCCATGGCAAATGTTCCGTTAAAGCGGAACTAGTTTCTGATGTTTCCACACGGTAAAAAAAAAAGTGCCTGAGGGTGGAGCTGACCGTTGCTTTGGGCCGGTTTGAAAGTGATTGACGTTCCGTCTTCCAATCAGAGTGTCCATCCTTCCATCTTGCCCGCCTATATTTTGGCGACACCTGGTTTTGAGTGGAAAGACTAGTTTTGATGGACATCAGTATTGACCAATGGTGTGGCGCCTTGACAGTGATTGGTGCACTTACAATTTTTAAATTACTTAAACGTTTTGAGCGGGCAGCTTCGAAGAGAGACTGTTTTTGTTGGGGGAGCTGAATGTTGATCGAAAAAAGAACAACAGGGCAAAAGAAGAACCTGTTGAAGTTACTTTTTAACAAAAGGTACTAAAATTGCGTTATTGTTTTTAGTCTTCTTCAAATTTAACGTTTTGCTTTGTCTTGGCTAAGTGGTTGTGGTTGAACTGGTAGCTAGCAATGTTTACCATGTCTGTCAAATTAACCGTTTAGTATGCACTTTCCAGGTTTGTAGCTATAATTGAACAGTGTTTATATTGGTATCGACTGTTTTTCAGGTCGAGCAATTTAAAGCTCTCGTTTTTGTAATTTGAACTTTTTATGGATGTGCTGCCCAGTGTTCAGTTCGAAAAAAGCTAACATTGACTAGGTTAAGCCTGAATTTGAAGCTGGAAAGCCCAACTAGTCTGGGTTAACTGCATCTGCAGCTAAAATCGTAGTAGTTTCTCGCTATTCTGTGTATTAGTAAGGCAAATAGCTGCCATGAGCTAGGTGTAAACTAAGCGACGTGATCAAACTGCGTGGACAGTGTTTTTGGCACAGACCAGCTCTAACTAGATAAGATACGGTAACCCTTTATTTAGGTAAATCTATACGTAAATCTATACATCTATATGTTTGTACATAGCGAACGTATATGTATGAACACAGTGGATATGTACTAGGCATCTAATCATTTTGAGAATATGCCTAATATGATGCCCTGCACATATGGATTATACATGAGCAGTACACTGCTAGAAACAAAGGTTCCTGGCTTTTTACCCAAAGAAAAGCCTGATCACTTTTGAACCTGGATCAAGTCCACAGTTGCCCCGAATGTGGCTGTCCATACTTGTCTCTCATTCTGGACTGCTGCAAGAAATAAGATAATCGTAATTATGTTATCATTTGCTGGCACTGCACAGGCAGTTTACAGTAATTTGAATTTTGTTTAGCACAATTTTCTGACTGTCAACTAAAGTCAGAAAAATTTTTGAAAACTTAGTTGTGAGATGTAAGCAGTCATTAAAAGTGGTTTGATGTGAACTAGTTGATTGTGTACAGCACAAACATAGCCACTTAATCAACACATTTCCGTGTAATGTTGCACCTGTGTTAATATTAATGACAATAAAATTAATCTACATTTTTGACAGAATGACCTGTGAACCTATGTGTGTTCTGAGTTTTTATTCTGATTAAAAAAGTGTGTATGTGGTGAGGTGGGTGTTGGGTGAATGTTCTTTTGGAGCTATTTTGCCTTATATTGCGCAGCAATAAATAGATTTTTAAAAATCTTTTGGCCTAAAAACTTGCAAAACAATGCCATTGGCACCTAGCATTGCATTTGTGATCATGTCATGTAATACATTTCTGTGTAATGATTCTCTGACACTTTGTCTTCAGTTTCTGCTTTTAGGGACACAACCATGAGTTCCCTGCCGGAGGCCATGCGTTCCCTCACCCAGGTGTTCACTGGGAAGCTGCAGGACTTTACTGATGAGATTGAAAATGTTCACATGTTGTGGCTGGAGGAGATTCAACAGGAGGCTCAGCGCATGTTCTCCAGGTATGATTTATATATACAGTAAATCCCCGACATAGTAGAAAAACAGCCAATTTGTGATGTGGTAAAAAAGTCTAAAAATGCCTCTTTTTTTGTGTAAGCCTTAAATATGCCCCAAATATGCTCACAAAACACGAATTTCATTTTAAGCTCAGCTTAATACATTACCCTTAAAGAAAATGTAAAGGTAAACCTGTATCCATACTGTACAGTGTACACTGAACTGCTGTCTTCCGCAGTGCTAGAATGTTGAATACCAAGGTTACCCCTGTATAGACTGTACTGTAATTCATACAAGTGTGTTTTCTTTGGTATAAGCAGGTAAATGCAGTAATACATTTAATTTTCAGTAATAAAAATACAGGGATTAAGAACAAAATAAAATTCCCACTCCACTAAAACTTCCTGTAGTATTTCTGTAATGTTCATATATATTGCATCTGCAGAATAGGGTTTGCAATTACCTAGTTGTCGGTAATGTAGGCCACCAAGACCGACCATGCAGCACTCTGTTGCATGGGAGGTCCACTCTGTGGTTAAAGCAATGAATCTTGCAAGTCCTCCAGCAGTTTAGGCTTTACTTAGTCATAAAGTTTAGCCAACGCATTTAGACTGAAATGCGATCTGCTCAGCACTTCGCCATTCCCAAACTGCAGCCATGGGCATTTGTATCGTGGTTTCGTGTCAGAACTGTTACACTCTATATTGTGAAATTTCTAGTATTGTTACTGTTGGATATTAAATTTCTTTATGGGTTTGTGTTGCAGTGATTTCAGTACAGAACCAGAGCTCATGCCCAAGACTCCATCGCAGAAAAGAACAAATCGCAGGAAACGGGTCTCTATGGAGCTCAAAGAAACTCGAGGCAAAAGACGGTAAGAATATTTAGCTTGTTCAAAATTTTGTTCTGTTGAAGGGTTCACATGATTTCAACTATTTCGCTTTTTTATTTTATTTATTTATTTTTTTTTAACGTGAACATATCCCCCATCTCTTTCCAGTTTCTCTAAGGGAAAGCGCAGTAACTTGCGTCGTTCCTCTGTCCAAAGCACCCTAAATTCGATCTCTGAGCTGGTAACTGCACATGCTCCCAGCAACAGCCCGGATACTGTCACTGAGGAGCCTGTTCGACGCACCCGGCGTAATAAAGCTGCTGCGGCGGTGGCAGACGGTGAGCCTGTCAAACGTAGCACACGCACCAAAGGAGCTGCCAAAGCAAAGGAGCAGGCACAGGTGATTGAGAAAAGAGGGGAGATGGCCACAGTTGTTGATGCACCGCAGCCACCTGATGTCCCTGAGAGTATTCCAGAAGTGAAGGAGTCACGCAGATCTTTATCCCCAGTGCAGACACTTGTGTCTCAAGCTGTAGTGAAAATCCCCTCTACAGATGGTCTTTCTGTTGAGAAGCCACTAGAGTCTGTTTCCTCTCCAGGCCGCGCTGCAAATAAAATATCTATTGCAGCTGCTGCGTCCCAGGTTCAGGACTCCTCAAAGGGCTCAGTTCGATGCTCTCTGGTTCTGCGGCGCTCCCTGGTGGGTCTCAGACACAACATGACACGGGAAGCAGTCCGCAGTGCCTCACGACGCTCTTTCCTTAAGAAGAAGGCCAGACAGGGTAACTCCACATGCAGCAGCTCTGTCAGTGGTGAGTCTGCGCTTGCAGAAAAAGGACCAGTAAAATGAAACTATTTACCATCATGCTGCCATGATCAATATTATGTAACCAAAACAATTACTCATGGTCTTTCTGTTTAAATCATTTCGACTGATTAATTAATCGTGGTTTACAGGGATGGGAAAATCTGTTCTCTATTACTAAGATTAGTTACAGTTAAGGATAAAGCAGTTAAGAATAAAACTAATCAAAATCAGGATAATAGAATTTCAAATTATGAATTTGTTACTTTCAGGTAGTTTCAGCAGAAATATATATTTTACACTATGACACATTACTGCCTATAGAAAGTGAGGAATATTCATTTTATCTCATTGCAACTGATCCATTGCAGATGTAAAATTGAATAGTAATATACAACAACTGTATGGTAGCTAGTATGGATTTTCTATATACCTTTACTTTCCTAGGGGACATTTCCATGGATGTGGAACCAGAGGAGAATGACATGGTAATAGAGGACAGGATTGAACAGTGAGTAAATTTACTTGCTTTCCTTAAGTTGACTTTGTCTTTACATGTAATGCTTCTGCTTTATGTGTGAGCAGTGCTAATTTGTCAGTGATTTAATCATCACCCTGCTTTCCAGAATTGTTACTGAGGAAGAGCCAAGAGAACCAGCAACTGAAACAAGCACTGAAACACCAACAGCTGGGTCTGAAGTAAGATAACCACAGAAGGTTGCTGCAAGTTAAACTGCCTTAATTCTCTTAGGAGGAATAAGTATTTAGGTCTTATGTAACTATAAGTTTAAATGTGCTGTATCAGGAGTACAAGCAGCCAGTAGAAGATGAAGCACTGGTACAAGATGTGGATCAAAAGCAAGCAACTCCCACTGCTGAAGAAAATTGCCGTTTCACGCGGTCCATGGCTCGGCTGTCAGAAACAGGTACTGATGTGACAAATAAGCAAGAACACCTCAGGCTGGTGGAAAAATGGCCAACGAGAACAGGACCTTTAACCCTTCCATTGTTTTTGCCATTCAAACTGTAACATGAATCACTTTACAATTGAAATCGGAGCCAGAATCTTTTACTAACCTGGTACAAAACTGATTCAGAAGTCGTGATCAGCAGTCATATAAGACTTAAAACCTGTTAAGCTCAAGCAAGAACACCACAAAAGGTTTATGAAGCTTTCTTTATTTAACATAAGCTGTTTTTATGTTGTGCGTTTGGTTGTCATGTTGTAGAAATTAACAGTATAGCCCAAATTGGAATTATATTCCCATTTTTCTCTGATGCTAGTTTGCTGCAGCTTCGTTATTCTATGTCTGATTCCAAATTTGGACAAGGATAAGAAATTAAGGCTAGTGAAGGACTGCAATTGGACAATCTTATCAGTGTTGTGCTCTTCTCTTTTCCCCTTAACATAGATAACAATCGGAAAAAGTCCCAGGAAGATGTACGGTGAGTTAAGCTTGTTACTACTTTTAGGCTAATTGTATCTTTGATAAATGCTTTAGTCTCTAGACCGATGGTTCTCAAACCAATTCTCAAGCAGTTCACTTTTGTGAGCAAAAATGTGAACCATCTGGGGATACTAAAGGACTTGTTTGAGAACCAATGCTCTAGAATTGTGTGCTAGAGTTTGATAATAGTCTGTCTTTCAGAGCTTCTCGCTCAGGCTCCAAACGTCGTGCAGCAGAGTCAGCAGCAGTGGCACTAAGCACACCCAAGAAGTGCTCACCTCCCAAGAAGTGCATGACCGTAAGACCGCCAAAACAACCTGCCATCTGTAGAGAACTCTTATTTGTGTATACTTTTAATAGGAATCCATGTACCAATATCTATCTCTGAGTCAGAATTTTAGGCAGAGGGGAGCAAGGCTGTTCACTAGGTATGGTCTATGAATTATAAACCTATGTACAGTAAACCTTGTTTATCGTGGGGGTTACATTCTAAGAGCACCCGCATATAGTGAAAAACCACCATGTTAAATGCGTAAAAATGCCTGTTTTTATTGTGTATACCCTAAATATGGCCCCAAAACACATAATTTCATGTTAAACTTGGCTTAATACATTACCCTTAAAAAACGTAAAGGTAAACCTATATTCGTACTGTACAGTTTACACTGAACACCCACAGTGCTAGAATGTAAAAATACCGATATTACCCCTATATAGACTACTATAGTTCATGTACGTGTCTTTTCTTTGGTATATGCTGTTTTCTTTGGTGTAAGCAGGTAAATACAGTAATAAATTCATTTAATTTACGGTAATGAAAATACAGGGCTTTAAGAACAACAAAACGAAAAACTCGTCCGCCACGCCCCCTCGTCCTCGTGCAAGTTGTTTATGTCTGGGCTCATTCCGTTCAGGTGCGTCTGATTGCCTTGCAAACCGCCACACTCAAACATAAACAACCAGCAGCGTACAAGGCCCGGACATCACAAAAGCAACACAAAAAAATGCGGAGGATATCTGCAGTTTCCGCGAACAATTATTAGTTCAGTTCTGAGAAGAAATCTGCAAGAGACTAAAATCGCGACTGCTGAACCGCGCATAAGCAGAGGTTATTGTATTCAGTTTTTAAAAACATAATCCTTTAAAACTCCTTATTTAATACTTCAGTTAGTGATCTACTTCCAGTTGTCCCTGCTCACTATGATATCGTACACATAGCGTAGTGGTGGCAAGCTTTACACAACCTTTGTGATGTAGTCAGACACCATTTTGATGAGTTAAACAGACAAATATTTAACACAAATATGTGTTAAATATTTGTAGCTATGTGTTTAAGTATTTGTAAATATTGAGACTTGTAATTGGGCAATATTCAATGTAGTATCTAAGCTGTTTTTATTTTTTGTTTTGTTTTAGGGCATCACGCCTAGCATGCGCTTCCTACAGACAGTACAGAAGAACCAGCTGCTGATGATGACTCCTGGCTCACTGGGCCGCAGCTCCATCATGAAGTCCTTCATTAAACACACTGGAAAAACTGATGTTAAAGTAAGTCTCTGCTAATTTTGCGTACATGTTATGCTTGAAGTTGCATAAAACAAAATACAAGATTTTGGATGCTAAAATACTATTGTAGATACAAGAGTTTGGATTCGGTCAGTTGACGCTTTCAGTTGAAAATAGTCAGCAAGGTAACATGCTTAGTAGAATGTCTTTTTAAATGTTAGCTTTTTTTCTCATTTGGCTGGGTGTGCTTACCCATGCAAGAATTCAGAATTTTAATTGATGGACACGAGCTTTTTCCCACTAAACAGACTGAATAAGAATGAATGTAGAGTTGAGTTGGTAATCCTGCTCCTTTTTGTCCCCTCAGTTAAGCACTGGCTCAGTGGTAAGTGTAATCTTGGTGATTAAGCCACTGTAACCTTATCACTGGCGTTTGAGTGTACGTGTGTGCACTGGGTCACATTCCTTTTGCTGTCTAACTTGTAAAGGTGTGGAATTTGGCTAATACTGTACTCTGGCTCTTTGTATTTATTTGGTAGATTTTGGTGAGGGACTTATTGACTTTACTGATGTTTTTCTACTGTAATACACAACATAACTGCCTAAGTGATGTATGTATTAAGAGGGGGAAAATGCATATTTAATTTTTTCCTTTAACCCAGTTCATTTCCATCCCTCTAACATCTCAATAAAATAACCTGACATTTCTCAGGTTTGTCACTTGGGCTGGGTAATTCAGTACTGCTGTGTTATCGGAAATATTACTTAAGTACCACTGAGTATCAAAAGATTGTCTTGTCATCCGTAAGCCCATAGGCACGCTGTTCTAAAATCAAGACTACTGATCATCTGTCTTAATTGCATTATGTAGGCATTTTGTTAACTTACATAATTGTATTACATAATGCTGACAATGTAATTATTCAGATAAATTAAGTGTACTAATATACTTTCAGCTCTTATTTCTAGTTTAAGCCACACTCAGTTAAAAAGGATGTATTGAATCGGTTTTGGTATTTATATCCATTATTTGAACTATATCCAACCATGTGTCATTGTGTGTCTTGGAGCAAAACTACTGTTACTAGTGAAGTTCCAGCCTTACTAAAATATCCTCTGTTTCATTAGGAGCGGG
Source organism: Bryconaethiops microstoma (assembly GCA_037577275.1). Lineage (NCBI taxonomy): Eukaryota > Metazoa > Chordata > Actinopteri > Characiformes > Alestidae > Bryconaethiops > Bryconaethiops microstoma. The sequence continues at coordinate 12,493,729 of JBBJLS010000128.1, forward strand.
AGCGGCAGAAATGGGATGCTCTAAACAAGAAGATTGAACATGAAAATGAAAGAAAGAAAAAGATTGAAGAGGAAAGAAAAAAGAAACAGGAAGAGATGAAAAAGTGTGGAAAGAGAAAGCTTTGTTTCTATAAAGATGTGTATAAACAAAATTTAAGTTACTTTCTAAGCTGTCAATTTTGTGGAGTAATAGGGCTTTTGTTTGTTTTAAGAAAACGGGATGAACGTTTAAGACGAGTCGTGGAAGCCCGAGTCAAAGGAGAGAAGGAAAAGGAGCAGGAAAAGAAGAAAAAAATAGAAGAAAAAATGGCACAGCTGGAGAAGAAAAATGACATGGTTGGTGTTTGATTTTCTACTTGATGTGTTTTGATGCTTATTTAGGATACTTGCATTTAAACTATATTTGCATGAAATGTAAGTGAACCTAGCAAAAAAATTTATTTATGAAATGAAAGAAAATTTTGGTAAAGTAAGCAAATCCAAACACATCCAGTTTAGTGATCTTGTTACAATGGAACCTATAATGGGATGGGACATGTCCAGTATGAGGCAGTCTGTAATGGTTTTCTTGTCTTCATATACTGAACAGACAGAACATTAGTAAATAACACTGGTAATCTCTTTACAATGTCATCTGTCAGGGGTTGGAATAGAGCTATTGGGCAGCAAGTGAAAAGTCAGTTCTTGAAGTTGTCGGAAGTCGAAAAAACTTGACAAGCGTAAAGATCTGAGTGACTCTGACAAGCTGAATCCTGATGACTTGATGCGTCTCCAAAATAACAGGCCTTTGTGGGGTGTCCCCGGTATGCTGTGGTTTGTACATTCCACAAGTCGTCCAGAAAAGGAGAGCTGACAACGGTGTGATCGGTGCCCAGATCTTCCTGATGTTCACATGGAGAAAAAGCTAGCCGTTCTGGTCCAATCCCACAGAACAGTTACTTTTAGCATGAAGTACAGTGATGGAAAGGTGTCAGAATACAGTGCAATGCAGCTTGCCGTTGGGGCTCTGTGTACTTTTCAGAGTGCCTGTGCTCAGTCCTGTCCACCTATAAGTACCTGCAGTACCCACTTGACCTTTAGAACTTGACCATGAACCATGAATCTTTATCCGTTTTAAACAATGTGAGGACGACCATTTCCGTTACCTATGGAAGAAATGGCACCAGGCACATCATGGGAACAAGACAAGTTGCTAGAGGCGGTGAGATCCTCTTGGCAGTGTTCTGTTGAGAAACATTGGTTGCTAACATTCATTTGGATGTTGATTTGACACACACACCACCTACCTAAATGTTGTTGCAGACTCTTTCATGGCAATGTCTAATGGCAGTGGGCTCTTTCAGCAGGATAATGTGGTCTGCCACACTGCAAAAATTGTTCCTAGGAGTTTTGAGGAACTTGACTTGGCCTCTGAATTCTCCAGATCTCAATCCAAGTGAGCATCTGTGGGATGTGATGGACAAACTAGTCCAATCCATTGGGGGCCCGACCTCACAACTTACAGGGTTGGATGCTAATGTCTTTGGTGCTAGGCAGAACACACCTTTAGAGTTCTTGTCTTGATGTGTCTGCTGTTTTGGAGACGTGAGCAGACCCAGCACAATATAATGTTGGTATTTTAATAGAGGTCGACTGATTATCGTTCTGGCCGACATGTGGCAATTTTCACATAATCGGTCTATGTCAGTACATATTAAGACTGATTAATAGACATGCGCATTTATGGGCAGCCCCATACCCCATCCCTCACACACTCAGGCACTGCAGCAGCATCCCAGTGCTTAAAGACAGAGTTGCTCAGGATGATGTTGAAAACTAAACGCTTAAACGCGTGGCTGCACTTAACAACGATTGATACTGTCAATGCCGTTTATAAATTAATTTTTCGCTTGTGAAAGTGGAATGGTTTGGCGACATCTTGAGAAATATCCACACGATTTAGTCCAGTTAGCTCTTCGCATTAAACGTGCCAGGCTGTGTGGGTTTGTTTTTTGTTCTCTCCCCCACCCCCCTTCTATCATTAGATTATAACCATTTGGCATGTCAAACATTATTATTATTATTATTATTAATGACCAAATATCGACCCATCCCAACAAAAACAAAATCTGTGTCACATATCGGCCATCAGTTGAGCCTGATATCTAAATATCGGCACCAGCCATAGAAAAACCCGTTTCGGTCAACCTCTAGTTTTTAATGTTATGGCTGATTAATGAATATTGTTTGAGGTAGCACTCTCATGCAAGTCAAGACCAAATGAAGGATAAAGGATTAACTTCTTGAAGTAGCCTTCTTGTGGACCGCTGTTGTGATGTACATGTTGTGGTTTTGATGACTTGTGAATAAGAACTGCCAAAATTTGCTCAAGACAGAATACGTCATTTATCTAAATGTCTTTCACTTAGTTGCGTGTGGAGCGCCTGGCAGAGGAGAAAGCTAAGAAAAAGGTGGCAACTAAACGTCAAGAGGAACTGGAGCTTCGTAGGAAACAAGAAGATGCAGCCCGGAAGAAGAAGCTTCAACAAGTTGTAAGCTACATTTTAAAGACTTGTTTATTATACTAGCATTTATAACCTGTGTGTATATGTATGTGTGTGTATATGTATGTGTGTATGTATGTGTATATATATATATGTATGTATGTATGTATGTTTGTATGTATACACACACACACGTGTGTGTGTGTGTGTGTGTATGTATGTGTATATATATATGTATGTATGTATGTTTGTATGTATACACACACACACGTGTGTGTGTGTGTGTATGTATGTGTGTATATATATATATATATATGTATGTATGTATGTTTGTATGTATACACAC
>JBBJLS010000128.1:12500571-12513530 GCA_037577275.1 Bryconaethiops microstoma
CCTGGTTTCTTTGACCATCATTATAAAGCCCCTAGGTTTCTCCACAATGCACTACTTCACATTAAAACACTTAGTGATAGAATACATAAGAAAATCTGGGCAGGGAGGTACTAAAGACAATGTTTTAAAAAATATTAAACACATTAAGAGACAAGGGACAGCACCCAAAATGAACCATGAACTGTCTACAAAAACTTTTGAAACACTGCAGATACACAGGTCATGCATAATGCTATACAGAATGATGATTCTTCATTTGAACTTTTCTCCAAGGCATAGCCTTTAAGTCCTAACTTTCAAACACCTTGCCTTGTAGGCCTGTTAACAGATTGAGTCATATTTCTGTATCACACGGCTCAGGGGAAAGAAATCAATAAAGAGCGACATTGGATTTTTCTATTTTTTCCTCCCTTAGTTACAGGCACACTGCATGAATCAACAGTGTTGGGAAAATTGGATGGAGATGAAAATATGGTTCAACCACTGATGTATGCTCCGAATTTCACTGCAACTGTCTCAGCCAAGAAACCCAGCTAATATTGACACAGTTAAAAGCGGTTCCTCACTGAGGCTTAAATGCGGAGTGTGTTTATCATACACAGCAGGACAGAAGCAAAAAAAAAAGATCTGTGTGAGCTGATGTTGGGAAGGGATTCTTTTAACAAATGCATTTAAAACGTTGTGAAGACTTTGCAGTGTCTAGCAGTGTTGCTGATCACATAGGCGAAGCTTTGTGTTGCTTCAATCTTGCCGTCTACTTTACTGGAAACACCTACCATGTACAAATAGGTACACTGTATAGTTATAAAATTACAGATTGTAGCCCACCTAATGTTACAATTAATCAGTCACCCATCATTCAATTTTATGACCACAGGACCACTGCTGACCTGATATTATCTAAATCTTAATACTGCTGACCCCATGCGGTGTCAATCAACTTGAAACAGAGACTGCACTGAAGCCATTGTTTTATTAGGAGAAATATAGAACAATTTAAAACAGTCTGTCCTCAGACTGTTTTAAATTGAAACCTCTTCCACACATCTAGACACTGCTACAAATACACTTCACTATTACTCATATACAGTGGTATGCAAAAGTTTGGGCATCCCTGATAATTTCATGATTTTTCTTTATAAACCATTGGTTGTTTGGATCAGCAATTTCAGTTAAATATATCATATAGCAGATGAACACAGTGATATTTGAGAAGTGAACTGAAGTTTATAGGATTTACAGAAAGTGTGCAATAGTTACTCGAATAAAAAAAACGACAAGGGTACCCAAATTTATGCACCTGCCTAATTTTGTTTAAGTAACTATTGCACACTATCTGTAAATCCTATAAACTTCATTTCACTTCTCAAATATCACTGTGTTCATCTGTTATATGATATATTTAACTGAAATTGCTGATCCAAACAACCAATGATTTATAAAGAAAAATCATGAAATTATCATGTGTGCCCAAACTTTTGCATACCACTATATGTACCTGTCACAAAACTGGCCTTGTATTATTGAAAGCACAGATTTTATTCAGACCTTTGATTTTAATTTTTTTGCCTCACTCTCCTAAGCAAGCGAAGGTTTTGCTTCCATTTTTCTAAATCAGACCCTCCCCTCTCTCTACAGATGAATCGTCTTGCAGTGGTGTGCATCTGTCTGGCTTTAGTGGCTTCAGTCATGGCTAAACGAGGAGGAGGTGGTGGCTTTAAAGGGGGTTTCAGTTGGGGCAAAGGAGGCAGCTCAAGTAATAAAGGAACCGGAACCAAAGGATCATCATCATCAAGTGGAACGCGCACACAACCAGCAAATTACCCTCGTCAGCCTCAAGTGCCTAACCAAAATCCACCACCATACCCTGGCACGGGTGGAGGGTACCCAGGAAGAGGGGGAGCCGGAGGATACCCAAATCAAGGAGCGGGATCATACCCTGGTGCTGGTTCATATCCCGGAGCAGGTTCATACCCAGGAGCAGGATCACGCCCAGGAGCAGGTTCATACCCCGGAGCAGGTTCATACCCCGGAGCAGGTTCATACCCCGGAGCAGGTTCATACCCAGGAGCAGGTTCATACCCAGGAGCAGGATCACGCCCAGGAGCAGGTTCCTACCCAGGAGCAGGTTCCTACCCAGGAGCAGGATCACGCCCAGGAGCAGGTTCCTACCCAGGAGCAGGTTCCTACCCAGGAGCAGGTTCATACCCAGCAGCAGGTTCGTACCCAGGACGAAGTGGAGGCTATGGTAACCCTTATCCTCAAGGAGGCTCTTACCCTGGGTACCCAGTGCGTGGAGCATCGCAACCAGGTTCCTATCCTGGTCAATATGGTGGTGTGGCAGGTGCAGGAGGATACCCTGCAGCACCCCAGTACCCGTACTGGAATCCCAACAATAAAATTATCAGCCCTCGTTACGGTGGAAACTATGGATATGGTGGTTATGGGTACCCTGGAGCTGGGGGTTCTCCTTTTGCCCAGTCTGTGCATAATATGGGCATGAGGCCTTCTCTTCAGTCCAAAGGTTTTGGCAAGCAAGCGGTAATGGCTGCTGGTGTTGGTGCTGTCGCAGGCATGGCATTAGGTTATGGCCTAGGCAGTTTCCCACGCCCACACTTTATGTTTCACAACCCACAGGAAGAATATTACTATAATCACTACATGTACAGACGTTACGGCACTAGGCCTGCTGATGGTAACACAAACCCTAGCTCCCCAGGTGGTAGGCCAGGTGATTCTGGATCAAGCTCCACTGGCTCAGAAGTCAGTAATGCTTATGATATCTTCCGGAATCCTCCACCACAGTCTTACGACAACTACATGGACAGCTGCATGAAAAGAACGGACTTGTTGCAAGGGGAACAAGGCAGGAGAAGTAAGAGAGCTGCTGAAGACTTACAGCCAGTGGATCTGTCAGAGACTGAAAAAGTCAATGGTCAAGGAGATGATCCAGGCCTCTCACAAGCCGAGAAACTAGCTGGAGCAACAGATGTTCTGGTATCAGATAGCAGAATGCAGAGTGAGGTCACTGGGGAGGAGGTCAAGACCATCAACGCTACAGATAGCCCATTACCTACAGCTGCAAAGCTTACTGGTGCTACAGAGCCACCCCGCCAACTTCAAGAGGAGAAGGAAGATGATGATACTGTAAGCATAATGGAAATCGGCTATCCAGCCCTAATTGAGCAGCTGAAAGCACGACGGTGTATTGAACTTTACATGGCTTATGCAGAGCACCATGCTCAGCGGCAGACCCAAGAGCGCAGCAGTGATGACGGGCCCTATGCAGGCGGTGGAGAGCAGCCCAGGCCCCTTAGCCATGGAGTCATACTAGTGCTGAGCAGCACCATATCTGTCATCATCAGCTCCCTGCTATTGCACTGATTGTAAGATTTTTTGTACAAAACCTGTACTGCACTTTCTTGTTGATACAAGTGAGCTACAGAAAGATTTCCTGTTCCCTAATAGGTAGACAGATCAGTTGAAAAGTAATGGCACTGAGGGTTTGTTTTGTGGTTATTGATTGAGCCTAGTCTTTAAGTAAGTTGCAGTGGAAGTGGTGTTTCAGCATTAAAAAATTTATTTAGTCTAGACTTAATCTGGGTCTGGGAAACCAGCCCTATGTCATCAGAAAATCGTCTTGTCTACTTTTAACTACTCGGGTTAATAAACTAATGTCAGGAATACATACTGCTGTCCACCTAAAGCTTTTGCTGTTCTAAATGAAGTTGGTTTAGTGCATGGGACTGTGTCCAAGCCTTTATACCACAAGTACTATCTTGATATTTGGCTAGAATTAAAGTTGTAACATTGTTGCACTTCTCAGCATGAGACATGCAGGTCCTTGTGAAGCTCTATTACTATTGGAAGCTACCGTCTTTCAATCTGTTTATTTATTTTACACTGATTTGAATGTTTTTTTCCTTCACCTGAAACACTACCATTTTGGAAAGACAAGATGTTGTTCCAGTAGTATGTCCTTTTTTGTTCTGAATGAAGGTAAAACTTTATCACTGCCATGGCATCATGATGATCTTTATGACCCTGCTGCATGAGATTCTGTGTAGGCTGCTGTTCTCTCACCCAAAACGAGTTGCATGACGTCTTGATTTCTGCAGACTCCAGTGCACATGGCTTTGGGATGCATTTATATATCAAATGCTTACAAGCAAATATCTATTAACTCATCTGCAGTGCTAAAAGAGCCATATACGACATACAGAAGGTTTTTACTTTGTTTTTTCCTGTTTTCTTTGTACTTTTCATGTGCAGTAATGGACACAGCAATCAAAAATATGACCTGATATGCTGAGGGGAAAAACATGCTTCAGCAAGAACAATGATAGAATTAAGTCCATCTATGAGCTGCAGTTAAAGACAAGGTGCATACAAGCACGGGTGTCAGAAGGGTTTTAATGTGGGAGTGCACTGCACTCGGTGTCGTGCGTGTTTCACTCATACGTCACCCCCTAATATAATAGTTCCAGTGTTCTGATTAATTATGCTACCCTTTCGAAAATTCTCCCTTTAAGTGTATACAGTTCATGCAGTTTATAGTCAGTTTATAACACTGATAATGATGAGAAATAGACAAATAATATGCATAATCAGAGAAAATATATTTTATATAAATGAGAAGAGCCTAGACAGATAGATAGATCTTTAGAGGTGCATAGAGCCAGTTTATGCAGTCAGGCTCTAACACTGAGAAATGCTACCATGAAGCAGGACACAGGCTACTTCAGATCGTGCCATGTTTACGGCTTGTAGTGATTTCTGGACAGTGCTGATGTTTCTTAGCTTCAGATAGCATTCTGCAAAGTGCATTAAAAAGTCATTTTAGAATCAGAATCAGAAAACCTCATTGATCCTAGAGGAAATTGCTTATGTAATTACCGCAAAAACACAGACCCCAGAGTACCGACACACGATCATATGCCCCTGAACTGTGCACTGAAGACAGCGTGTAGAAGCAAACAAGTACATGTAGAAGTCGAAGGTAACAAGTAAAACAGCTTTTAAGAAATTAATCATGGTAAAACAGTGACCCCAACTCAAGATAGCACAGATAAACCAGCTTCCTAAACGCTAGGTAGCACAGGTTTATAAGCATGGCTCCAAATCCCAAGACTGTAGAACTGCACATGCGCAGAAGTGCACGGTAGCCCATCTGGATGGGTAGCATGTTTCGACAGAACACCGGACTGGGTTAAAGTCAAGTGGTGCGATAAATCAGCGTTAATTTTATTTTCACACGTTATTTTCTCTGTGACTAATTGTTCGAAATTCACGTGTTAATTCGACACTCCTACTTTTATATATACATATTTTAGTGTGTGCATTGATGTTTTGAGGAGATTTCTGTTTAGCACTGTCAATAAATATCTCTCTGATGACAGAATGACACATTGTTAACCTACAATGTTGGCTCTGAGTCTGCTTAAAGCATTTAGCTCAGTAAACTGTTTCTGCTTTTTGTCAGCTGTATATGCTGTCCTGCCCTGTACTATTTTATTGTTTCCTCTTGTGTTTTTGCACTTTCTTTTGCACTCAGTGTAGTCTTGTGTTCTTTTTGTGTCACAAAATAGTCCTGGAGCAATGTTGTTTAATTTCAAATGAGAACGGGCAATGTAGTAAAAGAAAAAAAAGAAGACAACCTCTTTGATGTGCCCTGCACTGAACAAGTTAGACAAATGCAATCTTTCAGTGAGATACACAGAAATTCTTTTGAAGAAATGCTTTTTTTTTCTAAAAACATTTGTTTTTGAGCCCTGTATTTACCAAAATAACGAGCCTTTTCTCGCAATGCTGAATGAGGTAGGAGAACAAATAAAGGTATCTGACACAATTGCTGTCACCAAATTCCTTCCAAACCGGGGATCAGTTGCACAGTTCTACACACAACTACCACCCTCCAGGATTAATGAACACAAAGCTGTGGGTGCATTTCTTATTCAAGACCATGTACATATAGCACATTAACCGACTTATCAACGTATCAAGTAATGAATACTTATTTATGTTTTGTTTTACTTTGTTTTAGACTTTTACAGGTAAACAATGATGGTTGATTTACCATGTAAACGCATTCCTTTTATTACTGAGTAATCATCACTAACTCCTTAAACTGTAGGCTTACTATTCAGTAAATAATGTTAAGATTTATGACTCACTGTCTACTGTAAAGTATTTATCAACAATTATAAAAATGCAAGTTATGTAAGTCGTGTAATTATGTGAGAGAAAGTTGTGTGGAGGGAAAAACATGAATGCACGTACAGACCCTTCAGTCAAAGAATGAAGCCTGTCAGTAACGAACTTGCACGTTACCTGATTGTATTAAGATTAATCTTGTTTTCTTGGATGACTGTTCCATATAAACACAGTCCAGTCAAAATCAGCACTCTCGTGCTGGCAGGTGTTTGTTTGTTTTGAAACTATTTGTTACTCCTGGGCCTCATCATCTGTTTTGTTGTTCAGTTTTGAGTTCACCTGATCCACTCAGGCTGACTCAGGTGGACGAAGACCCGCACGCAACGTGGCTGTTTGACTCTAATGATCTCTGATCAACTTTCCTAATTGTTCCCTGGGTATGGAATTAACGGCCCCTAGGGGCATTTTAGCTGCAAGACAACTGTCCTCAAACATCTTATTTTACTGGTCAAAATACACAAAGGTATGAAGCCTGTCACAACCACTCCTCTTCATTCTGCTGTTGTGGAAAACACTAACACCTGGGAGAGGGGCGTCCTTCGTGGAGAGCATCCAGGGAGGAAATGCATTACACGGGTGAGGATCATTACTGTGCTTAAGCAAGCGGAGATAAAATAAAGTGAGTTTGGAGCACAACTCAGCCCTGTTCCAGTTCACCAGTGAGATAATTAGCCCCCCGGCCTCAACTGCACATGATACAACATGCCTCAAAGATGCTGATAGTTATGATGGAGCTAACACACACACACGGACTCCTCTCATTCTAGAACTTTGGTTTCAAACAGAAGACCCAAGCACCTGATAGACGCCTGACCAGATACCACTGAAAGCTTTTTCTCAGAAAGTCTTTAAATGAAATGGTTATAATCATCCTGCCCAAGGCCTGGCAAATATTTTTCATATCTTCTTCTATTTTACTTTTATCAGAAGTAGATCTAAATAATCAGAAGAGATGTAGGTTCACTTGTAGTATTGGACAGGAAATAACATGGTCCTATTTCTGTTGTAGACATCTTGACCCCGTTTCCTATCAATCAATCAATCAATCAATCAATCAGTCAATCAGTCAACCTTTATTACATGCCTAAATTCTAAATGAAGGACATATAACATAACACATAAGATATACACATTATGTAAATTGTATAAAAAGGTACTGGAAATAAAATAATACAAAAATAATTTTTAAAAGATAATTTTTTTTTTTATTTTTTTTTTTAAGTACCAGCGTTTACGCAGCTGGGACTGGCAGTGTTTGGAACTGAACCACAAATTGGATGAACCCAAAATAATTTATTTTGCAGATATGTTCCATCAGATTTCTTAGCACCTAGCATTTACTCCTGCAGCCACCAACACCTCATGAACACCTACTAGGTTTCTTCAGTAATATACTTATGGCATCAGAATATGCTTCTTGAAGTCTCTGTATTCTATAATTTTGGTCGTTTGACCACAAGCACTCAGTGTAGAGTGGTGGACGACACGCTCTGAACAGAGACTTCTGTACATGCACTAAACTTGCGTAAGTGAATATTAGCTTGTGCTGGCATAATGAGGCTTTGCCTATAGGTATCATAATCTATCATTTGACCTGGCACAAAATTACCAAAATATTTTACCTTACCACAGACCCATAGATTATTATTAGACCATCAAAATCAGGAAATCTTTGATGTTTTTTGGTTCTACAGATCATGCCAGTGTTACCGGCATTATATTTGGCATCACGTTTCCACACCAAACACAGATGCTGGAGGCCAGAGCTACTTGGGCAAGAGACCAGAAGGGCTTCTACATACATAATACGGTTCACTAAAGTATTACCAATCACAAACCCGGCATTACAGGCTTTCAATTGCTTTTCGAGATCATCAATATGAAGATTAAAAAGACCAGTAAATAAAATTGCCCCTTGTCTAACACCACTGCTAACTGTTGACACATGATTACCACATGTTACCTGCACCACCCCTATATCTGAGTTTCCCTACAGTTTCACATGAAATCACTGGGTGACTTACCTGAAAGGCCAGTAACTATAACTTATAAGCAATTTGCTCTGGGATCAATAAAGTCTTCTGATTCTGATTCTAATATTTATACTTTTATATTTATATTTTAGCATAGTGTGTGTTCATGATTGTGTTTGTTTGTGTGTGTGTGTGTGTGTGTATTCCTTTTATTTATTGCTCAGAACATGTCAGTTGACTGTTGAGAAACTGAAGCCTGAAAGAACCCGTTTTTTTGCCCTTTTCAAAAAAGACACCCCTACACAGATCTGCATATTGTATAAAATACAATTTATCACAATATGTTATTTTTCATATGTATTGATCTCACTATATTTATTATATTTTCAAATATCCAAAACAGCTCCAGTGAGGGGGAATTAGAATGATCTGGATGAGGCTGGGCCACAACTGAGTTCTGAATGATGTTCCTTTTTTTGGCCACTGCTCTAGAATTCTCTGTCACTGTTAATTTCGCTGTGCTGCACTCTTTAGTGACATGATAATGTTTCTTTTTTATTTCTATGTCATGGCACACTTGCAGTTTGGACTTTATTTTAGTCATTTCTTTTCATCAGAAACAAAGATACTATTCAGTTGTCTTTTATAGCAGAGGCACATGAATTCTAGCACCACAGATCATGAGACACATTTGAGTGTGTTGCTTTTAAACTGAATTAGTCACTTGTAAAGATAAACAAAGTTAATGTTAAACAGCTGTGTTCTTGACATGGACTTCCCCTTAAAGATTCTGCAATGTATTATTAATAGTATTTTTAAATTTAACTTTTTTTTAGAAGCTACCTGGGATTTTCCTGAGGATTTGGTTGAAACAAGGGTCATGTAGTTATTTCTCTCTTTGTCAGTGTGGATTTCAAGAAAGCACCTTTTACTAGTGTGCCTCATTTTATTTATTGCAGTCAAACAAACAAATATATAGTTGCATGAACTTAAGTCAGCTGTGCCCCACAGTTACATTCACTCAGAGAGTAGAATAAGCACACACTGACTTTAACAAAATTCATTAAACAAATTTTAAACATTTCAGTGCATTTTATTTAGTGTACATTCCAATGGAATTTCTTCAAATTAAAACTGAATTTTCTTTGGATCACAGTTAAAAGACTTAATTCATTCTTTGTCATTGTTTTACATGAAACAGTCTCTTAAAGACATCACAAATGTGGACGTAGTCAAACAATCCCATTTGGTTTGTTTTTTGAGTGTGGATATTGCACATTCCAGATTTCCTTTATATTAAATATTAATAGGTCAATTAAATCAAAGCATGAAGGCACATGAGGAATGGTTCTCATGGTGTCCTAGGATTAGTGTTGGTTCAGCGTCTGTTTTATCAGTCTGTTCCAGTATGACAGCATGACTGAATTGGCGCTGTCCATAGTGCTGAAGTTATTCTCATTATATTACACCACATTACAAGCTTCGGGGCAGTGGGAGAACCAGAAGAGAGTTCCAAGTGCTGGACTGGCACAATTACAGCAGCAGTTTCTAATCTGAGTTGTTGACGGTACACAAAAGTAGGCTCTAGCATCTGCACATGTACAAATCCAATACAACAGCTGTTTCTACGCACAGTATGCTGTGTCTTATAGTATATACATACTCTTATTTTTAATTTATTATTAAATGTGTTAGTTTGAACTACTGCATTAGAACAGATACTAACAAATATATCACATTTGGATTCATTCCGGTTTGATGTGCTGTCTCGTCTCCTGAGGCAGGGTTAGGCCTTGTGTACCACGAACACAGCTTGACTGCTGGGTGCGAAGGATCTTTCTCCACTTGCCGGATTAACTCTGCAGAGAACAGAAATCAGTACAGTGGATTAAGTGAACTTTTCATGTAAACTGCTTGTGAGTGCTGTAACGACCCTATAACGCCACTCAAACCCTCAGTGCTCCAAAAACACAGTTCTAGTCCAAGTTCAAGCCAGTGAGCTTTAAATTTACATGACTCAAGTGGGTCACAAGGTAAACCCAGCATATATTTTTGACATTAACGCAGAAACGTACTAAAAGAGAGCAACTGTGTGTATTTTATTCATGCACTTACATTTGAATCACTGACCATTTTTCTGTCTTGTCTTCAAGACTAAACCTCGAATCTTTGGAAATATTAGTAATGTAATGAGAATGTCTGAATCTCACATCTTACAATCTCACAATTTCCAACACATTTATGTAGTACAAGTTAGTTAAATCAGACGTAAGCTGAGCAAAACATCCTTACATAAGATAAACATGGGACAGATAGATAGATAGATAGATAGATAGAGAGAGAGAGAGAGAGAGAGAGAGAGAGAGAGAGAGAGAGTAATCTAATTCTCTTCTGAATAACTCTTGTTATGGACCAGACCTCAGATTAGATAAAAAAATAAAGTGCCAAAAGTTGTTCTTTGGAGTGATGCCACAGAACAACAACTTTTTTATTTCAGTGGAGGTTTTCCAGCTGTGCTTTCGGATAATTTTAATGCTCCAAAACCACTGGATAAAACCATTTAGCTCAGTAACATTGTGTGTGTTAAAGCAGAGAAAACATAAAAATGTGCAGGATAGTGGGCCTCCAGGACCAGGGTTAGGGACCAGGGTTAAAGAGTGTGTGTTTGGTATATTATTATGCTGATTTAATCAAATTTGAATTATTTATCAATCACATTTTACTCATTTTTATTTGCATAATATCAGCTGAAAATCACTGAGTAGAATTTAATAATATTTCATCAGTAAGCCAATGACGTCGAAAAATTATAAAATTATTGAGTTTCACTCGCCCTTTCCGCCCGTTTGCGTCACATGGACATTGATGTCTGTCTCGGCCGTCGTTTTGTTTAAATTTTCTTAATTAAATCAATAGATTTTAATCAAATTTGTGGTACTTAAAATCTATTCCAATTATATTACTTGTCACTTTGTTGCCATAATTTTTTAAGTAGCCAATGGTCAAACTTTTTGAGTGTACAGCAGTCATGTTTTTGAACCAATGAAGCTTTTTTTGCTTCCCGAAACATTTAATGATGTATATTAGTGTCTGCTTACATAAGTGGTTTACACTTTAATGGGGGAGAGATAGACAACTAGAAAGATAGATAGAGAGGGAGAGAGAGATATACAGATAGAATGAGCGAAAGAATCGATCGATAGAAAGAGAACGATCGATAGACACCACTCTCTTTCTGTTTCACTCTTTTTATCGGGAGATAGACAGACAGAAAAGAAGAGAGACAGAGAATGAGGGATAGACCGATAGAGGCAGAGAGAAACAGAGAGGGACAAATGCCCTATCTCTTCTGTTTTTGGTTTGTTTGTTTGTTTGTTTTGGGGGTTTTTACCCCGCGTGTTTGCAGGGTACTCTCCAGACTCTGGTGAGCAGGGTGTGCCGCAGGGCCGTGCAGCCCCGGATGTAGAGCAGGGGGGTGAGGGCCGCGTTGAGGCGCGGCAGCATGCGCAGCGGGTCGGTGCCCTCGTTGCGGAACGAGTAGCACGCGGCGCCCGTGAAGTTGCACACGATGATGTGCAGGAAGATGGGCAGCCAGGCCGCGAGGAAGCACACGGCCACCAGCACGATGAGGTAGATGGAGGCGCGCTTGCTCTCGCGCTCGGCGCTGGGCGGCTCGCGCTCCACCTGGTAGCGCGCGATCAGGAAGAGGCGCACGTTCAGGCCGATCATGATGGCCACGGTGAAGAGGTTGCTGACGAACGTGCCGATGCCCGTCACCGTCTTGGCGACGCCCACCGTCACCAGGTTGTTGACGGCCACGATGACGAAGGCGTACAGCCAGTAGGCCACCACAACGGCCAGCGTGCGGCCGCGCGTCATGCGGCGCGTGTAGGTGAAGGGCGCCGCCACCGCATGGTACCGGTCCGCCTGCGCCGCCAGGATGGCCATATAGGACAGACCCAGGAAGGTGGGCGCAATGTAGAAGGTGCGCGTGGGCGAGTCGTAGCTGTCCCGCACATCCAGCGCGCCGCAGTAGTAGTAGGACACGCCCGAGCACACGTCGCTCAGACACGTGCTCAGCATGTACACGCAGCGGTTCTCCGCGCGCAGAGATCGGCTCAGCAGGATGGAGGCAAACACGGACGTGTTCAGGAACACGATGGCCGTGGCCAGCAGCACAGTGAACAGGAAGAACAACACGTTCTCCAGGCTCGTCAGGGGCACTACGGGCCCCAGGCCCGCGCTCCGGACCGGGGTTGAGTTAGTCAGCTTGGTGGGAAGCGCACAGAAGCCATGAGGGCAAAAGAGGGGGAAAGGGGAGGGGAAAGGGTTGGAGGGGTAGCAGCACGGGGTGACTCTTTTAAAACGACGCGAAGGGTCTCCCCAGGCTGTCCAAGACCCTCGTGTCTGGCTGGCAAAACACCCCAGTGGCCCACGCCAGGGATCACACATCAGACTTGTTGTTTTCATGACAGGACAGACCTGGTATTTTTAGCCCAGCTCCTCATGAGCCTCTTCTAACTCACTCTTTAGTATTACTTCAGTTTAGCATGTAAAATATGGAAATATATTGTTTATTAACCAGGAACAGTTCTCTTAAATAAGTATTTATATATATATGGTATTGTGCAAAAGTCTTGGGTACCTGCAAAAATAACATTGTGCACTAAATCAGTGTCCCTTGTGGAGGCCTATAACTTGTAGTTACCATCAGAAACCTGGTTTGACTCAATCAGGTCTTCATTAAATTAAATCTGATGACGGAATTAGAGC
>JBBJLS010000128.1:12517140-12530067 GCA_037577275.1 Bryconaethiops microstoma
CTCGCACTCACTCACTCGCACTCTCTCTCTCTCACGCACACTCTCTCACTCTCTCGCTCACTCTCTCTCTCTCACTCTCTCTCTCTCTCTCTCTCTCTCTCACTCACACTCTCTCTCTCTCTCTCACTCACTCTCTCTCACCCACTCTCTCTCTCTCTCACTCTCTCTCTCTCTCTCACCCAAGCTGATAATTAGCTAAAGACAGTATAGTGAAGGTAAATCAAAGTCAGAGTGGGATCCATGCACTGATACAGACTGTGTGTTTTGATAGAGCAGGAAACACAAAACTGTATGTGTGTGTGTGTTTGTGTTTATCTCTTTGTGAGGACCAAATGTTCTCATAATGACAGGAATACTGGGAAATCTACAGAAGTGGGAACATGTTGATATTTTCCCCACAAATGCAACATTTTGGGATAAGTTAAAAGAGCAGAAAGATCATTTTTTGGTTACTGAGTTTAAGGTCAGGTTCTGGTTTAAGTGTAGTATTACTGAGATACAGTATTACATGTCAATGGAAGGTCCTCGCAAATATATTAATACCAAAGCGTGTGTATGTGTGTGCTGGGGTGACTCTGAAACCGTAACTCAATTATTATAGCTAATAATTATACTCTGTATTATTTATTTTCAGATTCACACATACATAAAGCATTACGTGTGTGTGTTTGGCTGCTAAGTGTATTTTGTATTGTCAATAACAGGCTTTCTTCTTCTGTTTCAGAGTGTTTTCTTGCCAGGTGAAACCAGGGAAGGGAGCAGTTTTAAGCATCACACAAAGCTCCAAGAAGTCATGAGGCTTTGGAAGTGTACAGAACACTCTGGTTTGCCTTAAAGATGCCAAATATATCAATGTTTTACTCTCTTACACATGGATAAGAACTTTCTCTCTGAGAATCCTGAAAAGCACATTTGTATCCGTCTAATCGGTCTAAAAAACCTTGGGCCATAAATCTCACTGTTTATGTTTGGAGTGACCGTGTACATAAACGTGTCCACTATCCTGGGGCTTTTTAAAAAATTTACAGTACCATACAGTTTGTATTTTAAAATCTATAAGGTCACAAATGAAGCTGAAGTAGCAGAAGTTTGTTTCTTTTTTAACAAGTTAAGTCTGTGACACAGAGCAGCTGTTAATAAATGTGCAATTTTCCCAGTTGACTCAATAAAAGCATTTGATTAGTTTATTTTTATCATACAAAATAAATATTCCTCACAGCAAAACTAAAGGCAACCAGTGCTGGTCTCTTTCTGGACAGTGTGTGGAACTGGCTTAAACCACCTTGTAAACATGTTTTACACTTAAGACAACTGTCAGACGACGCATTACTATGCTTATCCCAGCATATGTTCAAGTAAAGACAGACTTTATAATATATAGCCAGCAATGACCTAAACGTGTTGACTTATAACTTATTGTAAACAGTGTATGTATAATTTGTTTAAAAAGGTCTTTGGATTTAATGAAATGTATAAAACATTACACATGATTTTTGATCCATAAAATGTGTAATCGTATACATCATTCATAAATAATGCTAGATAGGAAATTATCAATACCTAAACTGCAGTACCCTTTATGTACACATCATTGATGCATTTATTCAAACATAAAACAAGAGAGACAATAACACTTTGTATTACTTGGTATTTGCATTGTGAGCTCTATCTCGTATTGTAAAATGTCCACCGCTAGTGACCTGTGGTGGACTTTTTCCACACTGAGACAAAGGTTAAAATAATGTCAGATAATAGTTATTCTGATAAGAGAATAGTTGTATCTGTTAATTATGCTTCAAACATCAAAACACAGAAAACCTAAGTGTATAATAAACAACACAAACACTTCGCATACATCCTAAATTTTATTGGAACATTTTCTTAAAACTGTTTAAAAATATAATTAGATATAAAGATGGTGACTAAATGTTGTGAACAAAGGGGTCAACAGTATTAGACTTATTCAAAGAAGAAAATCTGCTGTACTGAACCCCACACATATGTCTGAAATACACAGGCAACAAAAGTCACTGAAAGAAAAAA
The DNA here is from genome assembly GCA_037577275.1 of Bryconaethiops microstoma. NCBI lineage: Eukaryota > Metazoa > Chordata > Actinopteri > Characiformes > Alestidae > Bryconaethiops > Bryconaethiops microstoma. Next base: position 12,519,184 of record JBBJLS010000128.1, read on the forward strand.
AAACAACAAATAATTGTAGCAGCGACCAGGAATCAGAGAAAACATTCTCCAAAGCCACTTACAGTTATACTGATGTACAAAGGGTGTTCTTTGTACAGGCCCATACTGATAGGCTGTGGAGCTGTTCAGAACTGAGAATGAGGCTTGAAAAGCCCACCAATACCTCCCAAATCAAAGATACAGTAATGTAGATTCAACTTACATTAAGGAAATTAGCTACTTTCTGTGAAATCTGTAAAATATGATGCTTTTCAGCTCCTTTGGTCCATAAAATCAAAATGTATGTATTGTGTTTTCTGCTGGGGGAGGAGTCTTGTTTTAAAAAATGTGGGATTTATGATTCAGTGGTAAAAATACTGCCTGCATCTGTGCTTTCACGGCAGCAGCAAAGGAAGAAAGATGATGCTGTGCCTTTCAACAAAACAAATGTATATATCTGGAACATGTGGTTAAACAAGGAGAGAAACTGTGTCTGAATATGCAAGAACATTGCAGGATGGGCAGATATGGGGAGATCGCCGCAATGTTTCACTCGCCCTTGGTGACCAGATCTTCTATGTAGGCATCCAGTTCGTCATCACTGCTGATTTCAATATCCTACAGAAAAACACCCAGAAATGAATCATTCCAACAGTCATGATAAAATGATCTTAAAATACAGAACAGTGACCCCTTATACACATATTGTAAGAAATGCTAAATTTTAAGTGTAAGAAATTGTAAATGTGGTCAAGTTTCTCTGATGGATTTCGTTTGACATCGATACAATCTTGATCTTAGAATCTACTTCACTTTGCAGTACATTAATCCTCTCTGTTCAACAATAATGACCTCTTGGGCTGTGTGTTAATGCAAAACAGGTCATCAATCAAGAGAAATGTAAGGTGCTGTAATTGTAACCAAAGGTGACCAAACTAAAGCAACTTTATTTCTGACACATTATTAGAAGAACCAAATTACTGGAAAAGACTCAGAACAATGCTCAGAACAACTGAACTATGCTCAGAACAACCGAAGGTCAAGAGACAGAGCTGACTAGCATGTGTCTCTAGACGGCCACAGAACAAGCAAAATCAAGGGAAGCAGATAACATTTCAGAAAAGTAATTCTTGAAGAAGTACTAGTTCACTGAGCTCTCCTTCAGTTAACACCGAACCTCGCATGCGTTTGCCAGTTCATACACAAAATGATTTTGAGTGCATCATTTTGTGCCGCCTGGATCAGTTCTTAGTTTAGTTTCAGCCAGATATAAGCTTACAGCAACGCAGCTGTTATCATAAACTGCTGCACAATTTTCAGAATTGAAACATTTTCTTTACAATCCTATTGATTATCATTTTAAAGTTAGCACAGATTTCTTCATTTTATAAAAGTAACTTTCCTATGTCTCTGAGAGCATGTCTTCTATACATGTAGGTTTAGTGGTTCAATAGAATGGTGTGTGTGTGTGTGTGTGTGTTAGTATGGAGTAGCTCAGACCTCCTGGACTTTTTGCAGAAGTGCAACGATGTTGGTTCTCAGCTTGCGCAGTTTCTCTTCAGACTCTCTAAGTCTGGCCTCTGCTCCACTGCTCTTCTCCTCCACAGCACGAGCTCGAGACTCAGCACGACTTTGATATGAGTTACACAGACTCTGTAGCCCTGCCTCATATTGCTGAAAATACTCTTTCTGCAACACACATAACCACTCAACAAAGTTAGTGCTGATGTACACTGAATGTTATGTTAAGCTTTAATTAAATTTACTAATGATCACAGTACACTTAATGATGTTACTAAACAAACATATATCTTCCCCTTCCCCTGGCTGTGGGCAAATCTTTACAATTCCATTTCAGGAATTATAAGGAGCCCTGAGACCATTTTACCAAACTGCTTTAAAGAACCCAGCAGAATACACAAATATATATGTGATTTACTCACAATTGGAAAAGCAACAAGATCTTCAGCACTCATCGTGTTCAGAGTGTCTTTTGGAATTCGGAAATCGGGCGGGAAAAAGTATCGCAGCAGTGTCCTAGAGCCAGCAAACATGACACAATGCAGTCAGTGTAAATACAAAAAACCTGATAACGCACTTAAGGCTCATTTTTAAAAAGGGAACTGAAACCAGTAAAACTGGAGCTAAAAACAAACAAAAAACAAGTCATATCGTTTCAACAGTTTCACAAAGATTCACATATATACACCCACACCTACCTCATCATGGTGACAAGGCCTTCTGTAGTTTCCCTGCTTGGCCCGCTCTGGGTCGTGTCAGGTTCAGCTGTGGTGGGCGGAGTCACAGATCGTGCTGGGACCTGATTGGTGTCCGGACTCCGTGATTCTGGTGAAGCAGGTCGCATAAGGCGAACTTCATCACTGCCTTTAAACACCCTAAAAGAAAGTACACAATTGAACAAATAAAAATATGTGAAGCCCAAAAAATGCAACAAAAAATCACATTTTTAAAATAAAATCATAAATTACTAAAACTTGTGTGTATGCCCCTACCAGCGGTCTCGTGGAGTGTTCATAGGGACATAATCAAATTTCACTTTCCAGCGGACACTCTCTTTCCCTGTCTCTACTGCAGTCACTCGGCCAGTGAACCACTCTCCGTTCACCTTTGCCTCCACTTGTATGCCTTTATCTAAGATGCGCGCACACGCACACAAAAAGGCACATTTGATGCAGAACAAGTATGTTATGCTAAGTATACTTTGCAGGTTAGTGGATTTGTGAAGTCAAGAATATATTAATACTGCTACCTTTATGTGCATTTTTCACCGCATCTTGTTTTAAATCTTCATCAGTGCTATTACTGACTCTCTGAAAAAAAACAAAACACTCAAGATTAATTAAAAATAATGTTGGGAATAATAATAATAAAACATTTTAATCGCAATTAATTGCATGGGTTTCTGCAATTAATTGTGTTACATGCAAAATTAAATAATTAATTAAAAAGTAGTGCATGGCGCACTTTTATTTTTAAAAGTACTGCTATATGAACAAAAATTGAATAACATCTGGTTTGCAAACGTTTTAAACAAGCTTTTTAATAGCTCCCTTTAACACAGTTACACAGCTACTGTTCAAATATTTCCAAATCACTTAAACAGTAATGCAATCAAATCAAATACAAAAAAAAATATCAAAGCTACTTGCCACTACAGGGCATTCACATTTTTATCTAGTTTGTTATAGAAAAACAATTTCCCCTCAGAGTCCAGAGCATGGGGGGCAGAACCATTATAGCAGCTGTAAAGGGGGACCAACTCCATATGAAAGTTAATGTATCTGAATACTGTGTCATTAAAGTCCCTGTTGGTTTAATGGCCAGGCGTCCCAATACTTTTATAATATGGACAAAAGTAATGGGATGCCTGACCCCCGCGAATTCCACCCAAGACCTAGAGCTGCGTGCTCCGTACACTCACAAGCCCAAAAAAATGAAGGAAAAAAGGAAAGAACGAACTTTAAATAAAAAAAACAAAAAACAAAAATAAAAATACAAAAACAAAATGGAGTTAACGCGTGATAAGTGTAACGCGTTAATGTGCCCAGCCCTACTTAAAAAATAATCAAATACCTTACTTATCATATTTTTATGGTTCAGGAATATATTATCGACAGTCGCTTCTGGTGTTTGGCAGCAAAGTGAAAGTACCTCTGTGTTGTTGGTTTGTTTGGTTGGCAGGGCCTTCTTCTCTACGATTCCCTTTCCACGACTCTGAACATGTGCTGCTAGCTTGGTTTTCTTAGGCTGTGGCTCTTCCTCCTCTTCACTCTCTTCTTCCTCCTCCTCCTCCTCCTCCTCCTCCTCTTCTTCTTCTTCCTCCTCCTCCTCCTCTTCACTTAAATCTTCATTGTCATCTTGTGCTTTACCCTTCTTAGCGCTTCCTCTCTTACTGGCTGGAGTTTGTCTGCTGGATGTTTTTGTGGAGGATGGCTGGAATCACAGACACACCACTCAACACATGCTTTTACCAGCACAAAAAGCTCAGCCACTCATCTATACCACTCATGACGGTATAAATAAGGGCAGGCCTAAGCTCAGTTTGATGATTTCCCTGATCGAACATACCTACTAAACCTGCTTATTAATTGTGGAGTCAGGTGTGTCTGAGAAGTGAAATCACCAGATTGAACTGCAATAAGGTCCTCCAGAACCTCCAGCATCTTAGTGGGATGCTTCTGACATTTTAGAAGCCTCCGGGGAGTGAAATTATGCTGCATAACTCCTGAAATTCAATATGACATCGACTGAAATAAAATCACTCACTGTTTTGATTCAATGCTTGTCTATACTCACTGTAGTGCGGGTCTGGATTGCACTCCTGCGGGCTGGTGGTTTTGAAGGTGAAGGTGCTGTCACAGCTTTAGAGGGGTTTTTTCCTTGTTTGGAAGGAGGCGTGGGTGGTGGTTTGGCTTTGGCTGTGGGAGAGGGAGCAGTTCTAGTTGCACGTGAAGATGAAGGTTTAGGGGCTGGAGTTTTAACTGCTGGAGATTGACTGACAGCCCTTTTGACCACAGCAGGAAGTGGGGGTGACCGGGGTCGAGCTGCTGTGCGTTGGGATGACCGAGTAGCAGTCTAGAAAAAACAACAAATAAAAAAGTTCCATCTCCACAATTCATTTAAACAATCACTCTCTCGCACCCACCAGCCAAATGAATGGTGAAACATAAAAAGCAGTACCTGAGCTGTACGTTCCTCAGCAGGCCTGCTGGTGACCTCTAGTGGAAGCTGTTTCAAATCTGCTGAGGACTTTATAGTTGAAGTTTTCTGAAAGGAACATGTTGGATTAAACTGGCTGACACTACAAGCCACAGTGTAGGACTATATTTGACAAATTGATCAAAAAGTACCTGTAAAGCTTCTAATTTCTCCTGCTGCTGACGAATTTTCTCAGAGAGCTCTTTCTGTTTGTCTTCTGAGGTTTTGGTGTCTTTCTTCAAAACACCAACAGGTAAATTCTGCTTCTGCTCAGAAGCATCACACCTGTGAAATATGAGGAAAAACAAAGGCCTGAAGAAGGATGATTTAAAACTGGAAAAGGATCATCTAAAACTGAAGAAAGGAGAGGAGAGTCTACATCTAAAATGTGTTGAGAACACTCTTCTTTCTCTTTTCTGTACCTGTCCTGCAATCCATCAGGGTTCATGAGACAGACCCAGCTGTCTGGGTAACGCTTATCCACAGCATCCATCTGAAACGGCAGCGTACGCCACTTCAGACATTTATCTGAGAGAGAGAGAGAGAGAGAGAGAGAGATTGCATATAAGGGAGAGACACAATGAAAGAGGAAAGGAGGTAGAGAGTAAAAGATATAATTGTTTGTAAAGAAATTTACAACACTAAGCAGTACGTGTATAATATTGGACTGCACTGTTGGCTCATACCACACTGTATTGTCACAGGAATCTCCATGGCCCTGCGTCGGCGGAACCTGAGATCGTTTGAAGGTGTAGCATTCCAGTTTGCGGACAGATACCCAAACTCATCCCAAAACTTCACTATGCCTTTCTGGGCTGTTCAGTGCATGAAATAAGATCGATCAGTTTGTGTCGTTCAGGCTAGATGAACCAATATTTTGACAGAAGAAGCTAAAAATTACAAGCACACAGACACACACTCACCTATACCAATGTCTTTCCAGTACTGGGCAAGATAGTCTCCCATTGCTCTAAGTAAGTGCCTGTACTCTTTAGCGTCTGCAAAGTCTTGTTTGTTGTGTGTTGGCTCCAATACAAGATAGGGAACATCGACCACCCCTACAACTCCACCACATGCCCTGAAATATTCAGACATAGCAGAGTCAGCTAGTACCCAAAAATGCCAGTTTTGCTATTGCTGTTTCATGTTTCTTTGCCAAATTAACTAATCGAAGTCTGACAGACCAACACCAAGAGGCTAAATTGTCACATAAGTCTTTCTCGCATACTCACATTCCTCCCTCCAGCTGTGGCCCTGTCTTCTCATACATCTTAATGAGCCGACTGCAGTTGTAGATGAACATGCCATCCTGGTCTCGCCTTTCAATGTTCACGCCAAAAATAAAATTCAGCTCTTTGGGCTCCTTCAATGCTCTGCCACATAAATGAAAACAGTGAGTGAGATTCAGTGCTTTCTAGTGTTTCAGTTAAAGACAATATCAGATAAAGGTCATGCAGATTGTAGCTACATAAGAATGTAGCAAAGAGCACTTCACGTAATGCTTTCAGTAAAAAGCCTGTTTGTGCCTTACTATGTATATTACTGTGGTTTCTATGTATGAGTAAAATTTGGACTTGTGTATACATGCATTACTTCTGTTTAGATGCGTATATGGCTTGTTTTCTGTTAGCTTCTCCTCGTAATGCAGAAGCTGAGTCTTGGGCCTTCCTCAATGCAGCCTGAGAGCAAATGAAAAAGAGTACAAAAAGTGGTTTGTCAAGATAAACTACTTCTCTCTACAGGGAGTCAGATAAGTTAACTTCAGGAATATTTCTTTCCAAGTCAGCTGTGCCTGCGAGAGCTGTGAACGAAGCAACCCGGTGCATTAAAGTGTATATATATGGCTATCAAAGTGCAACTGACAAAATTCTAACAGCTGTGGACATCTTAGACTTACAACATATATAATACAATGTAATATATTTAAGCCTCCCCAGTATAAAAATTTTGTGGCCAATTTAAAAGGGCTTTAAATTCTGATATATGAAAACACCAGGCGATGTTTATATAATGGGTATAAGAAATACCCCACACATTACAGAAAGTATATCTAACACATTTTTTTCAATTCACATTTGGGAAAGCTGGTGACCTGGTGGTTAGTGATCTGGCCCTGGGACTGAGGTAGCACCCCCACACACTGTATCGGTGTCTGCCCACTGCTTCACTTGGTAAATGGATTAAATGCAGAGAGACAATTTCACATTGTTTACACCATGTGCTGTGCTGTTCACATGTGACTATAAAAGGGCCACTTTACATGACATTTCCACAGCTTTAGTTTGCAAAACGTGGGGCATAATGATGCAAAAAATACAAAGCTCGCAAACAAGTATGATGAATATTCTAACCCCATAACCTGATGCTGCCACCACCAGACTTCATTGTTCATGACTGAAAACCTTCATAGCAGAGCACTCGTCTGATTGTGCTCTTGCACACCGCTGTTCCGGCTTTCTGGATCTCTGACCTCATCATTCTGAGACACGTTGTCATGTTAAAAATAATAAAGCTGGGAGAACATTCAGAAATTTTGGGAGGAAGACTAGACTGAGGTCAACTAATAATGGAACCATTACGTTACCCCAGTTTATATTTTTCATATTTTGCAATATGCATAAGTTGCTCAAATTCAACAATAAAACCACCTACCATTGTTTAGGTCCCCACTGTGCCACCAAAACGGCTTTGACCGGTCAAAGCACATGTCTTGGTTTGATATCTGGCAGCAAGACATTAGCAGCAAATAATTTAATTCTCATTCATTGCTAGATGGGGCCTCAAAGGATCAGACAATATTTGGTCTATCACATCCCATATATACTTAATCGATTTGAGATCTACGGAAATTGCACGTTTATCTAGGGTAAACACATAACTCAACTGAACATTTTAAACATTTTTTGCAGTGTGACAAGGTCATTATACTGCTGAAAGAGACCACTACCATTACAGAATATTGTTGCCATAAAGGGGTGAACTTGTAACATTTCCCAGAGCATCACACCTCCCCACCAGCTTGTTGTCTTCCATAACTGATCATGGTGCCATGTCTTCCACAGGTAAGAAAAACACACACACACACACACACACACACACACACACACACACACACACACACACACACACACAAACACACAGAGACACACAGTTGTATCTTGTGATTCTGGAATTTAAAATCAAAACATTTTTATAATGATTATCATACACAGTTTAATATGGTCAAAATATACTAGAGCTATTTTGGCTAAGCAGTGCTTTACTGGCAGATATCATTATCAACTGTGAATTGTTAAATATGGGTAAACAATTTTTTGCACATAAACAATTTTGAGCAGGTAGCACTGGTATTAAAAAGTGTTGCACAAATGAAATACCATAGCACTAAAATAAAAACAACAAATGTGCAACAATTCTAAAATTGTATTATAAAAAATGTATTTAAAAAAACAAGCAAAATTTTGAGTTTTGAAAGTGAATCATCATTTTATGAAGAATAATTCTTTTTCTGTCCAATAATTCAGATTCCACACAAAAGGATGATTTCAATACTCAGGTAGCACTGCTGAGAAGAGAATTCGAAACAGGAAGCATTACCTACATTTATTACCTTAAGATAGTGTGAGACAAAACTTAAGATAAGTTTTAATGCCAATTTTAACTGAATGTGTTCTAGGCAACAGAGAGTAAGGGCACAGTAGGATGTGCCTCAGCTTCTTAGTTTTTTATCTTTGCCATAAGAAAAAAAGGCTTTTAAATGAATCATGAAACGTTTCGAGGCATGTGTTTACTGCAACACCATACCAGAGCTTTATTAGCAGGACACCAATACTGATAAATGCTCAGAACCTTAGTACTAGACATCTGTATTTGCCAGGCAATGTATCAGACAGACCCTAATGCAAATCTTATTTGAAACGAAAACATGTTGGCTGTCTCCCAAACAAATCTAAATCACAAACCCTCACGGTTTGAAAGTCTGAAGGATGCAGCAGCATCAGTTGATGGTATGCTGTCGGAACCCAGCTGCCTGCTGCACCGTGGCTATTTTCATCATTGGCTATAGGTCACCAGGCAGTCATGCACAGCAGTGGCAGATGGTTGGAAACCTTCGGGAAAGAACTGCGCAATGACAACTGAAACGGCCTGGCTGATGAGGACAGCAGCATAGAATCTGTAGTACACACACTCACTGAAAAATAACAGTAATAACGTGCTGTAAACATGGACAGTACATGGCTGGCTTGGATGAACAAGTTGGTACATATAAATATACTACGAATGTGAATTTCAGATATGGTTTGGACATTTATAAAGCTTTGAGTGCTGGCATCAGAGGAACTGGATAAAATGTGTGGGGACTGGCATTGTTTCCAAGGCAGTACCATCACAGACATTGTACCTAGTGTTTACACAGGATATTGCTTTCTTCAAAATAAACCTGAACTCTTAAAAATAAAGGTGTCAGATCCAGGTTCTTGGTAGCGACACAATAGAAGAGGCACCTTCAGTTCCTTAAAGAACCATTTTAAAGGAATTCTCTATTTGTATGTTCATTTCTCACAGACAGACCAGAAGACCTGTTGGCCTCAAACACACTTATAATAAAAGGCAGCAGGCAGCTGCTGAAGCGCAGGTTTCTGTTTCTGAGAAAAGCCTGTGAATTATTGTCCACTGCAAGCAACAGTACGCCACAGATGTGGCAGGTAGAAATTAGGTTGAAAAACGTTGGCATATTATCTTAACAGCAGTGGTCCTGAAGCTTGGAGGCATGCCTAAGGAAGCTACACGAAATTTTCAGAAGCTGCATCCCTATATATCTCTATATATCTTTCCCCTTTCGTGTTTTTGGGGCATTTGGTGGCCTGGTGGTTAGGGAGTTCCCCCTGTGATCAGAAGGTTGTGGGTTTGAATCCCAGGGCTACCAGTGGCACCCCTGAGGTATGCCTGAGTAAGGTACCATCCTCACACACTGCTCCCTGGCTGCTCACTTGGTGAATGGGTTAAATGCAGAGAAGGAATTTCATACTCTTCAGACTCTATGCTAAGCTGTGTTGTGTTCATGTATGACTATAAGGAGCTGAGCTACTTAATTTACATTACAATCAATTCATGGCCATCCAGGGCCTGTAATGGGAGAGTGGGGTGCAGGGGGTGTGCAGTGAATTGACTGATCTACAAAGATATACAAAGGGGGTCTTGGACTAAAAACTTCAAAGCACATCCACTGAAAGGTTCTTACGGAACTATCTGTGGTTCTTTAACAGTATTGCTCTTGTTATCAGTTAAGAGTGTTTTTAGTCTTTAACATGTTAAAGACCCCCTAAAAAGGAGAAAAAAAGGAGGGAAAAAAAAGACAAAAGAGTTTAATGTACTATGTCAAAACAAGTCACAAGTCACTCCTCTGTTCATAAAGTCCCTTTATGAAAGGTAAGCGGTAAACAGCACATTTTGAATGCATGTTTGTGGTATCAGAATATCATAAAGTCATAAAATTAAACATTATTGCTTTAATGAACAAGCTGATACCAATGCAGTTGATACCAAGACATGGTTTAGTATACAAGTGATACAAGTCAATACATCTAAAGTTCCTGTCATTGTGCTGCACGGTTGCTTATTTTCCATCTTTTTTTTAAAATCTTATTAGCTTTTACTCCTTGTTGCACAAGAATTTCCCTCAGGACAATTAAAGCTCTTTCTTATCTTATATAATCTTACATGGTATGGAGTAAATGTATAATGAGCTTCAAAAGTGAACAGTTTTATTACCAAAGGCCAAAACAAGGATGGGTGAATTGGTAGTGGCTTAGCAGGTGACATTGGCAAAGGTTAAAATGGTAAAAATAAATCACGGCAAATCCATAATGCCCTCAGGGAGAAGGAAAGCAGCTATTTCCTGTGGAGAGCTATCCTATTTATACATTCATCTCTGTCTGGATATGAAATCAAGAGGCCCCTGTGCATGAGAACAGTCGGCGACAGAAATAAAGAGAAGATTCTCTCTTCCTTCTTCATGAGAGCAGCATAATCTGACCTTGAAGGAACTGCTTCCGGGATCACTGACTGCCCTGCTGCTTGGGGGCCTGGGATGAGTGAAGGGAGGAATCTGTGATTGTGTGTGTGTGTGTGTGTGTGTGTGTGTGTGTGTGTGTGTGTGTGTGTGTGTGTGTGTGTGTGTGTGTG
>JBBJLS010000128.1:12530167-12562614 GCA_037577275.1 Bryconaethiops microstoma
TTTCTGTGGAAAAGCACGGCACTGGTTCCAAAATTGAGAACCGGCACGGGAACCAGAGCAGTGGAAAAGGGGTATATTTAAATGAAGAACTGTAGGTAACATTAGTGAACTGCTGAATACATAGGTAAAATAATGGTACATTAATATATATGACTGAGTGATTTAGGGTTAATATGCGGAAGGTGGCTGTGTGTCTCACCCTGGCCTCTTTGGATAAATCACCACCTAACTTCAACTCCAAAGCACGAGCTTTACTCTCTGCTTCTCTAGCCTTCTCTTCCGCTGTAGAAAGAAAGAAATATGATTTACAAAGTTTTATTCATCACAAATCTATGTACAAATCTCTTTTTGAACTAATTCACAGAGATTGGACAACTGCTCTAATGTGCTGTAAATGTGTCTCTTAGCATACTCACCAAGTTTTGCAAGGTGATCAGCTTTCTTCACTTCTTGCTCTGCACGCGTTTTAAAACGTGTTGATGTGTATTTGTACATCCTGCAAGAAAGTGAACACTGTGTAAGCGCACAACATATTTTTCATATCCATAACATATGAGTATATGTGTACTGATATGTCATGAGTACCTAGGGTTATACAAACAGCAGGACAGTCTCTTGGTCCTGACTTTGTGTCCCTGAATGAATATTCTCATCCTAGGATCAATGTAGAGAACAGCAGCATAGGCACGGAACGACCGCCTCTCAGGCTTGCTGTTTCAAAAACAAAGCACAAACTTCACTTCAGTAAAACAATGATAGAGAAAGATGATGTAAAAGGAGAGGGAAAAAATATATACAGATATATGTACTCACACTCCCTCCACAGGTGTCCCTGCCATCAATATATCTTGGTGATCTGTCTGCACATCCAATTCAGGCTCTCTGTTGTCCATTAGCTTCAGATTATAAACTATAACCAGAGTACCTACAAAACAAGTTTTATTGACCTGGTTTATGTTCAAAAACATACATCCTAACGACAATACTGTAAATTATGAACTTTGCGATCATACCACTGGGTCCCTCAATTTTCTTGAACTGCTGGAAGAGCTGTTCCTCACTCTTGAACGGAGAGTATTTGAAGATGAGCTCTGTCTCAATTGCATACTTCTCTGGGTCTTGAGTAAGAGGCTGCTGTGTCTTCAGATCCCAACTGGGCAATGGAACAATAACCTACGTTTGTAGGTTATTGTTTCATTATAAGGATAAGAAGACAGACAATTTGTTTTTTCATGTTGTGTATTAGTTATTCACTATTAGCTTCACCTGTCCATGGAAATAAATATTTGTGACTCTGACATTTAGCACACAGCAAAGTCAACCAAGATGTTTCAGATGTTGGATTTATTCTTACCTCATCCAGTCCCTCCTCCTCGTGAAAAGTACGCGACAAAAATAAACATGTTAATTTCTCGTCTTTCTTCGTGAAGAGGATGAAGTCTTTGCCGATACGCATTGAGCCACTAAAAGAAATATTACCAGAATATAAATGAATGAAATATTTCTGAAGATACAAGAAGTATAATGGCAAATTCTTTATTTTTACTTTCTTTCACGATTCCTTAAAAGTCATAAAAGGCACTCACGACTTTAGACCATTTCCATATTGGCCAATATGAGTGGACTCAGGGAACCTCTTGCTAGATTTGCCAAACTGAATGACATGTGTTGCTTCACCTAAGCGAAGGCAGTTGGATTTAATATTGATATCAAGATGAACGTAGTATGGATGTTTAAAGTTTAATGGATCAATCAGATTCTACTATACTCACCGGGGTCCATGCCAGTTCCATCGTCCAAGAAGCAAAGCATAAAACCTCCACGAAGGTCTGGTCTTTTCTCTTAATTTCCAAGACAGGTGAACAAGAAAAGAGACAAAAGTGGTTGGCAAAAGTGACACCTCCTTTATTTGTGTTAGTACAGGAATTCTTGAGTGTGATGACAACTATATACATTTACCTGTATATATATCAATCCTTGTGGCATTTGCATCTCTGTAGATGAGGAAAAACAGTGTTGATTTGCTGTCAAGTTTCAAAACTGTACACAACTCTAAACACTTGCAACGTTTTTGTTGTAACTATATTTATAAATTAACCAAAGTAGAAGAGGGCTGATACCTTGAGTTGTCCACAAGCTCAGCCAAAGCACCAAAAAGAAACTCATGTGTTGTCCTGTTGGCATCAGTCAGACAAAACAATGTTTGAGATGTTCATCTGTGCATCTAATCTGTGGTCTTCTACAATTCAAATCGTCACCTTGCTAAAATAATCACCTACGTCATTTTTTGGCAAAACTGACTTTTTTGCCTAAATCATCTCCTCATGATGCCGGTCATCTATGGTAAAATTGCCTACACCGTCAGTCAATCAGGTAATACCACTTCAGGACAATGGCCTATCTCAAGAGTGCGACTTAAGCTGATTTATTATGCCTAAGTCAAAATAAAATGTGACTTTAGAAATTTTAATAGCTTTTCAAGATCACTTCTTTGACAATTTGCCACATTCATAGGCATCAGATAAGAATCCAGCAAAAGAAGAGCTGGAGGGAGTTGATGTTTAGTTTGTCTGTTTTATTGTTGACACAAACATTACTGGGAACACATTACTTGAAGGTGTTTACATAAGAGTGACATGAGCCTGTTATAAACATGACATGACATGTCATGAACATTAATGAAACTTTTTTTAACGTTCATGACTGTTGTCAGTAAGTGCCATTCGGCTTTTGTAATGTAAAGTTGACACTGTTGGGGATGTAGACATAAAAACCGAATGACACTTAATGACAACAGTCATAAACATCAGTGAAGTGACATTAACGTTCACGACACGTCACGTCATGTTTATGACAGTCTCATGTCACTCTTATGTAGACACCTTTAAAAAAGTGTTGCTATATATGCTTAAGTCACAAAGGCATGTTTAAAAAATTGCCCAAGTTATTTATTTCTCTTAAGTTACATAATTCACACACACACTGTTATTACTATCCCAATCGTCTTTGTTACATCCTTTTTGAGCGAAATTATCAATAAATGTCTTATGTTCAATTTTTGGTTAAGTTTTCTGTGTTTCCTGAAAAACTTAATAAATGAGTTAAGCGATTTTTTTAGCAAGGTGTCGAAATGTTAACCACAAAAACTTTTATTGCACTGGAACAATGTAAACATTATCAATATGCAAAATAAGTGGCATCCATGTGTTCTGTTGTTTTCCTCCACCATTTTTTACCAAGCAATTACATCATTTTTGTGCTGCAGAGGAAAAATGACCTACCTCAAACTAAACCCAACCTCGAACTCAACTCAACTATGGTATAGGCAGAGTCAGCTGTTTAAACACCAAGACAAAGAGTCATCTAGTTCAGGTTACCCCCTGCCTGACACAAATAGCACCTGTGAGAAGCCAGCAGCACAGCTGAAGGAGATAAAATGCTAGTCAAAGCTATTTTCCCTTGACATGCAGGCCTCTAACACCTTGGTCAGAAGCAGTATTCAAGCTTCAATATAATTCCCAGCAGTGTGATTAGGGAGAAACCTCTGCAGTCTATGAACAATGTGAGGTGTGTGAGATTGGTCCTTAAAGATCTAAAGTCATCATCATATGCAGAATCTTTTAGTACTCTTGGGAAATTCTTGGGAAATTAGAGCCTGGTTAAAATTCCATCACTGCAGCAAATATGAATTCTCCTCTGTGTCAAAAGATTTCCTCATGAGAACTTAAAGCCATCTGTTATCCATAATCGAAGTATAGGCAGACCACACAGGCATTTAAAAATGTAAAGCTATAAATAAATACAAAGTTTTAAGCCCAGATATTCTGCCTCATGCCTTACAAATTCTGGAAGAGTTGGCCAGAATTCCTTCACTACAGAATGAGATATTAATTATTAACAAGAATACGTTCTGGCAGCAGGTTCTGGCAGCAGGTCTTACTACTAAAAGAGGTTGTAACCAGTAACAACGGGGGTAAATTCTTTTTCCAGATGGGGTATTGGGTGTTCATGGTAATATTTTTACAATAAAGGTTACACTTCCACATTAGAATGGTTCATATCAAAATTGGATGCAACCGTCCCCTTTTTCATGGGCCCTTATTATTTAAGTCATAAACGCATATGTAGAAGGTAAGAACAGAACAAAAACATGATAAGACTGCCTTCCCGTCAGTGAAGTCTTTTTTCCTGGTGCTCACAGAGACCGCCAATAGATGTTCTTGAAGTACTAATGCTACACAAGCAGAACTAGGAAAACTGAGTTCAACTTATGATATCCTGGATTAGTTGAAAATTTGGAAATAATTACACACAATAATGTGAAAATCAAACAGGCAAAGACCTTTTCATGAAACGATTTTTGTTCTATTCAATGTCAAGCTTCAAAGTTACTCATAAAAATGTTATACACGTCTTATAAATGTGTCATAAACTTTTTAACTCGTTACATAGGCATAGTCTTTTATAGATGTTTACTGTTGTTTAAATAAGAATATAAAAAGTTTTAACTGTACTTTCCAAACAATTGTCCACTTGGATTAAATTCAGTATTTTTAAAAAAGAAAATAAACAGTCTTTGGCTGAAGATAAACAATCAAATTCCTCCCCAATTTAGTCATGTCCAATTCCAGCCACTAGACTGGACTCCCACAATCTCACACCACCGTCAACATAGGCAGGGTGAGGGCTCGGTAATATTGTAAAAACAAAATAGATTCTCAGATTCTAATCGATACTAAAATTTAGTATAGAGTTTGATATCAACTAGCACTGGTTACGATACTTAAATGCCAGTTTTGCATCTGCCGGTTCACAGAAACCACCGGAAGACTACAACAATTTTCAACAGGCATTGCAGTGGGCAGCCCCTCCCCCGGCTACCTGGAGGACCCAATGTTTACATGACAGCCAACTCGGGACTCATTTAAAGGTGTGTGCCGCTTTATTTTTCTCCGTAGAGAGCCAGGGGGAGCTTTGAGGCTTTGGAGGCCCGAGGCTCTCCCACTGGCTCTCTACGGAGGAAAAAAACAGTGGCACGCACCTTTAAATGAGTCCTGATCCAGCTGTCATGGAGCATTTTGCCCTGTAGCTCGGTCGGGGAACAACCTAGTGCGGAGAAATTTTACAGGGACCCTCAGCCTCCCGAGACCTATTGAACGAAGCCGGTCGCCACGCTCTCCTCTGCAGAGAACCGGCAAGACGGTCTCGTGAGCACACTTTAAATTATTTATTAAAAAGTTCCTGTGTGTGTTACACTTATTCACAACCAAGAAGAGTATCTTGCTTTCTCTTCTGGAAATATAATCCTTACAACCTAAAGTAAAATTAGAAGATCAAAACGATCATTTTGTCTCTCCACTCACAAACGAGTAGAGTTCCACAAGGTCCAATTCTTGGTCCAATGTAACACTGTTGTAATAGTTTAGACAAGCTTACTTCTACTGATCTTCAGCCTAATTTAGTTCTTTACATAGATTTTTACAAAAATATGACAATGATCAAAACACACTTCAGCAAACAATCACTCTTTCTCTCATTCAATCACAAAACACAATAATACTTACGAGTTTGTGTGCAGGTACTCAAAGGTGAGCTGAGCACGGTTTAAGGTGCTATAATTTGAGTAGGCCATTGTTGCAAGCAAATAATAAACAAAACAACTCGGTGAACTGCGGACACTTCTCTTCGTTACATTTTTTCCAAATGATGTGCCTTATTTGGAACTGTGGTTCTCCAGCACCTTCAACAGGACAAGACAACAGGAAAAACTTGGTACTGTGGTCTTACATAGATCACCTTTAAATACATGTCTGCTCTACGCACAAAATATGACTCTATATAACTGACCCTTGTGCTTATTTGTGTGTATAGGTCAAAATCATGTAGTTACAGTTTAGATACATAGGTGTCTTTCTGAATTTCAAAGCCCTGTTTCTGACATGCAGTATAGGACAGTATGAGTTAATAAGGTAAATGGTACTTGGTAAATAACTTTTTGTTTACTTTGGTACACTATCTTAATACAAAACCCCTTCCTGACACAATGCCAACATGAGAAAATAACAGACCCCCTCTACAGCATGGCTACTACATCAGACCTGTCTACATTTTTAAAAGACTGTAACACTTCACTCATGTTTAGGCCCATATTCTAAAGGCAGGCTCAGCTCGACACTGTCAACATGCGTTCACATGCAGCTTCTGCTGTCTCACAATGATCTTCAACCAAATCATTCATGAAGTGTTCCTGCAGACGCCTGTGCCTTAGAGCTGCATGATGGCCATATTTAGGCGGGGTTAGTGTTGCATGGCATTTCTGAAGCGCCTTCTGGAAGAAATGCAGGCCATGCAGCGGGGCCCTCTAAAGACACTTTCTAGTGACTCCCTAAGAGCCTTGTCTGAAAGATTCAACACACAATTAGCTCTTAGAGGGACTAGGCTACACTGCTACTCGTGAGTCTCCAAGACTAGATTTGTATCTGTCTAGATCGGAGAGGCGGTTGGTCAAACTGAGGGTCTGCCATGTCTATTCTTGTTAATGGCTATTCCTCTCTTTGCCAGTAGCTAGCTAGCTAGCTAACGTTGGCTAACAATTGTACTAGATGCCTGTGTGAGACTCGGCAGGAAAAAAGACATTATTCAATAGTTGCAAACCATTTAATCAGCCCGGGGCCCTCCGTGTGTTTGTATCCAGTGATTAGCCTGCTGTGAGAGGTGGTTCTGGTGTGTTCCTGCTCCGTAGGCCGCTGTGTTCGGCAGGCTCCCTCTCCTTCGTTGTCCTGCACGAAAACGCGTGAGAACGAAAACCAAAGACCCGCCCTCAGACCGCATCTCCGCAAATCAGCGTTCACCTCCATGGATCCGATTATCCCGTGTGGCTGTCACTCAATATAACGTGACGTAAGCGGATCGTTGTCATGATGGGAGAGGGCACGATCCGGTACGGAGAGGAACAAGCACGAATTTGATCAGTTTACCAGTTTTATACGGTGTGGGGTTCGCTAAAGGGATTCTCGAGCAGGTTTG
Source organism: Bryconaethiops microstoma (assembly GCA_037577275.1). Lineage (NCBI taxonomy): Eukaryota > Metazoa > Chordata > Actinopteri > Characiformes > Alestidae > Bryconaethiops > Bryconaethiops microstoma. The sequence goes on from JBBJLS010000128.1 coordinate 12,537,194, forward strand.
TGGTATGAAGCACGAGCGAAAGATACGACGGTATGATGTAGCAGACTGAAAGCTCTGCAGTGTGATTGTGCAAGACAGTATTTTGCTAATGAATGTTTATTTGCTTTTTTTGCACGATTTGGCGAAGTTAGTGTTAGACATGCCTTTGTCGTTGCTGTATTATGATCAAAGACGTGTGCTTGAGGTGTAGACTCGGAATCTACTCTTGTCCGTTTGGTTGAATAGCGTTTCGCTTTCGGGGTTGTTTGGCGAGGGGAGCAGAGGTGCAGAATACAATGCACTGAAGGTGCAACGGAAATTCATGCTGTGATCACGTTTTGAGACTCCTATGAATGCATGTCTTTGCGATAGCTTTGTACCAAGAGCTTTTAGAAGCCAATATACACTATATGGACAAAGGTGTTGGAGGACAGCTGTTTTTCAGAGTTTGGGCTAGGTCCCTTACTTCCGGTGAGGGGCAGTCTTAATGCTTCAGCAGACGAAGACATTTTGAACACCACCATGCTTCCAACTTTGTTGACACAGTTTGGGGAAAAACCTTTTCTATTCCAGCATGACTGTGCCCCAGCACACAAAGCGAGCGCCATAAAGACGTGACTGGATGAGTTCGGTGTGGAAGAACTTGACTTGCCCGGACAGAGCCCTGACCTCAACCCCATCCAACACCTTTGGGATGAACTGAAATGGAGATTGTGAGGCAGGCCTGCTCGTCCAGCATCAGTGCCTGATTTCATAAATGCTCTACAGAACGAACGGGCACAAATTCTCACAGGAACTCTCCAAAATCTTGTGCAAAGCCTTCCTGGTAGAGTGGAAACTGTTATAGCTGCAAAGGGGGAATTAACTCCATATTACAATATGTATTTGAGTGGAATGTCATTGAAGCCCCTGTTTTTGTAATGGTCAGGCATCCCAATTCTTTTGTCCATATAGTGTGTGTACAAAGAGACTTGGATATTCACAAAGGTGAGGTTGGTGTTTAGTTGTAGTTGGGTTTTTTTTTTGTATATTGCTCTCACAATGTGTTACTATTTGACTGCACACTGAACACAGAAGACCAGGTAAGCACCTCACAAAAAGCCAGTGAAACTTTTTAATGAAATGAGTACACCTGCCCCAGTCTTGTATTTTACAGTAAATTACTCTGGGTAAATTAGTATTTCAAGTATGTGTTATTAGTCCACAGATGTTTTTCCATACATTTTTGTTGATTCTTTCTCCCAGTGACTTAACTTCCATCAACTTTCAGTAAATCTTGCACTGCTCAGGACCCCAGGAAAGTCTCCTGTAATGTGAAATTGCATACATCAGTAATTGCATACTCAACACTTCAAAGATTCAGTGAACACAAAGAAATATAAAGTGTTTATCCATAAAACATCAAGTTCATTGAATTTAGATATGCATCACCTTTTGGGAATGAAGATCCTTTGCAAGGTGTCGTCGTGATCTGGAGCAGGTAAGAGTTCCAGTGAGGCCCATCATGCTGCAGACTGCCAGCAGCACCACGCTGACCAACATCAGATGATACTTGGCCAGTGCTTTCTCTTCCTAAGAGAGTGGGAAGGAGAGTTTGACGCTAAGCATGGTATTACAGCAAATGCTAGAACACAACATGAAAACTGGAGAAGGCAACTTCTTATGGTACACTTCAATGCTGGGCTGGATAGTGACAAGCCTCTCTGCACTGTAGTCACTTTTCGACATGATCAGATATGAAAACATAAGTATACTGCATTTTAATCCAACAGCATTTAAGAACCTGATTTAGAGTGCTGTTTCCTAATTCTGGTCCTGAAGACTGCCTTCTCTGCACATTTAGGTGTATTTCCTACTCTCAACAAACCAAATCCGAATAATCGGCGCATTACAATTTTCGCCAGTGATTCCTACTGCACCTATAATTTTTCCTATGACCTTAACTGGGGACCATTCAAAAAATCCATACTATCATTATTCACAAGGGACTAGGTTAAAAAGGCAAGCACATTTGTATATAAACAATAATAGCAATTTAGGATACTCCACATTTATATCAATATCTGGTCTGATCGGCCACTAAACAGCTGCTAGAACACTCACTGTAGAGAGATCTCTCTGAAGAGACGTGAGCTAATCAAGCACAAGAGGCACTTTTCCATGAAACACAAACACTGTTTTTCACTTTAGTGGATGTAAAGAGTAATTAAAGAAATGAAAGACTTCCTGCTTCAATGAGTGGCTCTACATGTCATGTTGATATATCGGAAGAAAATACATGAAACTGCACAAAACAAGCTAGGAAATCAAGTTTGAGAAGAAAGAACTACATATAGCTGTATGGACAACACCTTAACGTACGTGGTGGCATGCACAATTTAGCCTGATACAACAACTGCAGAATATATGTCTTACTGTTTGATAAACATCAAATGCTAACTTATGCTGTAATTTATACCTGAGTGAGGAGGACAGTCAGTGTGGGTTCAGGTGTGAACTCCAGGCTGAGACATGGGGATGCATTGTCTGACTGCTTGTACGATTCTACAGCAACAGCCCTCACAGGAGACGCATCTTTCTCCAACTTGTCATTTGCAGGACATACTGGTGGGCTCCTGTAAATAATATCAACTCAGCATACACAAAAACTACCACTCCGTCTATATTACCGTTGTCTTGTGGAATATTCTCTTACGTGGTCTGAGGAAGAAGGTGACCTGGAGCAGTAATCCTCAAACAAGACCTTGGCTTTGTTCCGGAATCAGTGGGTACTTTTGGGTCAAGGCCAGATTTAGTTGTTGATGACTGAGTTTGTATATGCAAGAACAGTGAAATATTGAATAACGCTTTTCCACCAGCATCTATGGAAGAGTAAAAAGATAAGGGGAAATACGGCTTGGCAGTTACTGAAACACGGCTGTTCTGTTTTGCGAGGCAGTTTACATATACACACCTCTGAGGCCCAACTGGCTGCCCAGTAATGTGGCACTAAAGCTGTTGTGACTCGGTTCATCTCCGAAATGCACCAGCGGTACCAGCAGGAACACCTGAACAACTTCGGTAGTTTTCTGGGATGCATTTATGATGGATTTATCCCCATGATATAAGAGTGGTGGTGAATCCTCCTCTTGTTTCCCACTCAAAAACTCTGTGCTGTTTAAATGTGTGCAGAACTTCAGACTTGCAATTGATCTCAGCATTTGGTTCCAGTCCTGAAACACACATGCATACAAATGACATGTAGAAACATGAAGCAGGAGACATCTGGTATGAACTGTATTTAGGTTTAATTTTACAGCTGAACTTCACCGTTTACCAATATATTAGTCTAATTACCATGCTAATGTCTGGGTTCTTGATGTCATGGCTTTGAGAGTATATCCCAATGCCAATGAAAGCTCCAGAAAGGACCAGCAGGCAGATGAAAAACACAACCACAGGAGGATGATGCACAATGTTTGTCCTCAGATTTGTGACCGGATGCCACTGGGCCATAGTGTTTTAATTACACCCTACACAAAGTCTGAAACATGTTCAAATTATTTTACACAACTACGTCTTTATCCAAAACGAAAATTGGCACTGAACCCGCACAAATAAGATGTTGTGGTGTCTTGTAAAGCTAACACCACAAAATGGTCTGCTAAACATTAAAAAGCAACAACAACTCCTAAGAGTACAAGAATCTTGCAGAAGTACCGACTTCCTCAGGTAGACATGAACAGGGCTTTAGCTGGGATTTCAAAGTAAAGGCTCTTCGAGACAAATTATCATTATCTTTTTTTCTCTTGTTGTTTTGGGATAATTGGACAGGATATGCTTATTATTTTAAAAGGTGATTTTTTAGAAAAATATGTGTATATCTTAGATGAGGATTTCCACACATTTATAATGAGACTTCTTTTCTAGCGTATATGTGAATTCACCAGCAGAACGTAGCGTCCACGCTACTGTGGGATTTATAATCAGTCTTTACGGTTCAAAGCTGATAAAAGTTTGTGGGAGGTGAGAAATAAGGCTTTGTTTAGTTTTTTTTGCGATGTATAACCAAATGAACTTAGAAATCCTGCGGAATGTGAGATTTGCTGTGTTAGCATTAGCATACGCTACCAACCTTGAACCAACAGCTGGATTAATCTTTGTATTTAAACAATTCTGCAAATGTCTTTAAACTTACTCTGTAAATGCCAATAAACCTCACCGTGCGAGCATCTTAGCCGACAAAGACTTTGTGTTTACAGTTTTAAATAAAATATTTTTTAGAGCTAATACCCGGTTTAGTTAACGTTAGCGTACTTAGCTGCTTCTTTAAAAGGTAAAGAAGCACCTATTGTTTACCTTCTGTCTAATTTGAGGCCAATATTTGGTTCCACATTCAAGTCTCCTTGTTCTAAATAGTTCTCTTCTTCTGAAAACGCTGTAAACAACACGGAACCTGAATGGCCTCATGTTGTCTTAGTATCTTTTATTCTTTCTTGTTGCACTGAGCATGTTAATGACAAAATAATTTCACTCGAGATAAATAAAGCGCCTTCTTATTTTCGTATCTTAAAATCTTATTTAGCATGACTCCTTATACAGCTCCCCAATGTCAATATCATATAAAAGCACAATCAAGTATGTGCATTTAATATTTATCAGACATTCATCACTGATAGTAGCTACCACTAAAAGAGATTACAGTCCTACATTATATTTAGTGTGTTTAATCTGTCCTGTGCTGTTTCTGATTCCAGCAATGTCTTCTGACACACTGAAAAAACGAAAGGCCAAAGTGATCCGGAGTGATGGTGGGACTCCTGAGACTAAACGTGGTCGGGGAGAAGGGGAACAGGTCTGCTGACTCTTCTTTTACAGTAATCTTAGTATTCGATAGACTGTCTAGCCACAGCCTTAAAACCATGACCTTCAGGGACTAATGACCTTTGCTTAGCGCTTATGTTTTGTATGGTAGCCCTTATTTAGTAGATGGACTTCTGTGAAAACGTGGGAGCTTTACCGTACAACCTAGTTTGTTGAGTAGGAGTGTCGGCCAGAGGAAGAAGTTGTCAGTGAGGAATCAGGTTCAGCAAAAGTCTCTCTGCTTTAGTCTCTAATCCAGACTCACACATGTTCTGTACACACACCTCTCTCTCTGTATCTACACTTGGGTGAAAAATACGTCAGGCTGTTTCTTTGCATCAGGATAGGGTAGACTTTAGGAAGATGTTAGTTAGAAGTTATCAGAATATGTGAGTAAATACATGCTACTTCTATGTACAATACAGGCTACAGGATTGGGCTCACCCTTGTATCAAAAAAAAATAAACGATATACTACTTTTTCAAAGTATTCGCATAATAAACCATTAGAAGAACTTGCTGACAGGTTTTTCAGTATTTTGACCACAAAGGCTCAAACTATTGGTTTTGAAGAAGACAAATCAGGTGAGTCTTTAATTCACTGGGGTTTGAACACAATTAATTTCCAAAAAATTGTTGGAAAGGATGCAGCAAATCTGTGCTGCTGTGATAAAGGCAAGGGAATTGTGATAAAGGATTGTTATTTTGATGAAAATCATACATAAACTTTCACATTCCGTACATCGCACTTCAAAACCAGTCAGTTACCTTTGTTTTAAATATTTCTAATGATGTCTTACAGTAAGATTTTGAAAGAGCAGCATATCAGCTATAAAACAATCTGAGGGTGGGTTCAAACTTCTGGCCTGTAGTACATGTATGTGTATTTATATATCTGAGTGTATGTCTTCATCAGGATGTGCGTGTGTATAATGAGGAGGTGGAATTGGAGGGCAGAGACCCTGAACAGGATTACGTCCTCTATAAAAGGACTTGTGAAGCTCTGGGTAAACTGATGGCTGAAATCCAAGAGCTTAAAGCTAATGGAGCTAAAGAAGGGGTGAGAATCCTATGTTGTTGTTTATTTTTTTTAATAATACAAAATACCGGAAACCGTAATGGTAAATTTAAAATTGAGTTAAATCTGTGTTCTTGAATTCAGAGTGTGGAGATTGAGGAGAGACGCAGGCAAAGCTGTGTTCATTTCATTACTCTGAAGAAGCTGAATCGGCTTGCGCACATGAGACTAAAAAAAGGACGAGATCAGACGCATGAGGTACTCCTCAGAGACACACTGCTGTCTTTTTCTTTTTTCTGATCTTCTCTGTGTATTTACATGCAGTTCTCCTTGCCCCTTTTCTACAGGCAAAGCAGAGAGTGGATGTTCTGCACTTGCAGCTTCAAAATCTTCTTTATGAAGTCATGCATCTTCAGAAAGAAATTGGCAAGTGCCTTGAGTTTAAGTAAGTGAAGAGATTTACCCCAAATATACTGGAATGCGACATTAAGGAGACACACTTTGTTTACATTTAAACAACCCCCACCACAATTGCATAAAGCTCAAATGTCCGTATCCATCAGTTAAACTGAATTGGTCAGACACTACATCCTGCCTGTGTGGGTTTTTTTTAATTATTTTGTAGTCCATGAGCTCACTCACTATAAGGACAAAACTGTCTGGCATCATTTTCTAGATGGGGGTGGATCAGGCAAAATCAAGAAAAGCAGAAAATTGTTTCAGTAAGTTTGCTATTTATATACCACCAATGTGCTCTGACAGAATGTTACAATTAGCTGCAAGCACTTCATTTTACGGCATTTAGCAGACGCATTTTATTCAAAGCGACTTCGCTAACTACAGTGGACAGTCTTCCTGGAGCATCTTGGGGTTAAGGGTCTTGCTCAGGGACCCAATGTTGGTCTGCTGCAAGTAAGATTTGAACCCATGACCTCTTGGTCGAGAGGCAAGTATCCTACACACTAGGCCGCCGCCACCACCACCCCTTTAGTTAACCCTGAACAGTTCTCTGTGTCACTCATGTCACTGTGTTCTTTTCATGTAGCACCAAGTGCTGTCTGTAATTTAAAATTATTTCAGTCTCGTGTATAGGTTTGTTTTTGTGTGTGTGTTTAGGTCCCAGCATGAGGAGATTGAGCTGGTCAGCGTGGATGAGTTTTTTCAGGAGGCTCCTGCTGAAATCTCTCGCCCTCATCTCACCAGAGAAGATCCCCATCAACTCACACTCGCTCGTCTTGACTGGGAACTAGAGCAGAGGAAAAGGTGAAGCACATGCACACACACAAACACAATACAGTAAACCCCTGTGAATTTGTGGTTCAGAGTTTGAGGTTTCAGTCATTCGCAGATTTTTTCTTAGAACCAAACTAAGAATTGTTTGCGGAAAACCCTGCAAATTTGAGAAAACCGCAGGTATCCTCAGCATTTTTTTGTTGCTTTTTTGTGTCAGTATATAATTTTTCATGCATGTTAGGGGCTAAATTATTAAGAAAAATATGTTTTACTAATTTTGTAATGTAAACATTAATGTAAATTCAGCTACATTTCTATATAAAATATAACTGCATAAATTTGTTGGTACTGTCCAGAGAACACAAAGAAAGCGTGTCTTGGGATGGTGAAATACCCTGTGCTCAGAGGTGGGAGGCTTGAAAGTAGCCAATCCTAGAGTGTTATTAATTTCTCCTTGTTGCTGCCCTGTGTCACATCTCTGACAGCTGCAGTCCAGCATTCCCACATCAAAACAGTTTCCCACGTGGAGTTATCTTGAGTGTTTCTCTGAGTGTTCATGTTTTTCGTTTTATTCTTCTTAAAGCCTTGTATTTTTATTACTGTAAATTAAATAAATTTATTACTGTATTTACCTGCTTATACCAAAGAAAACAGTGCATACCAAAGAAAACGCACGTGCATGAATTACAGTACAGTCTATACAGGGGTAACCTCGGTATTTTACGTTCTAGCACTGCGGGAGTTCAGTGTAAACTGTACAGTACGAATACGGCTTTACCTTTCTTTAAAAAATTTTTTTTTTAGGGGTTTATGTATTAAGCTGAAACTGTTTCGGGGGGACCTTTTTCACTGCTGCACCGGCGAAGGCGACTTTTGATTTGAGCGAGCGGTAAAGCTCCGTTTGAGAGTTATGACATGTCAAATAAACAGCATGTGGTTTGTAGGTCGTAAAGTATATTACTTTTAGGGAGTGTGTTTTTGTGCAATTTCTTATTTTTAGCTTTTTTGTGCATGTGATTTCTCAAAAATACTTTCATATACAGTAATATAAATATACCTGCCATTTAGTTTGAAGTTGTCTGTTTCTGATGATATCTGTGTGATTCTGTACATCAGTGGGTTCAAATGGGACACAGAAAATCCAAACTAAGGGCTAAATAATCTCAGAAGTATGTTTTCATCTCAGCATTACAAAGCCTTTAGCGGGTAGCTCTTCATATCACGGCGCTGAGATTTATAACATTTAATCCGACAGAGTGGATACATTAGCCAAAAATATTTTAGGCAAGTAATAATAACAACTTTATTTATACAGCAGATACCTGGACCCCATTCCAATATAGAACACAGCAAACCATACAAATAAAGTTAAAAAAACACAGTGTAAAAATCTAACACACACTCCCTGGTTCAACTTCCATGAAAGGAGTTGTTTTTCTGTGCAACGACCATTTATGAGAGATCCATGCTGCTGGAGTTCTGAAACCAGTATAATTTTGAAAAATACCGTCATGATCATTTTTAGTCATAAGGCCAGCTCTAGTTCACACTATAAAAATATTTGTGATATTTAGGCACATCACAAATTCGCATTTTTTCTTGCAATGTAACCTCGCGAATGTCGGGGGTTTACTGTACATGCAAACTCCTTTGTTCCCCCAACACACGCTGATACTCTGCCAAAGGTGTGTGGACACCTGGCATTGCATGAGCTTGTTGTACATCCCGTTCAAAAACCATGGGCAGTAATATGGAGCTGACAGATACTGAAGTGTGAGTCATCACTCTAGAGAACACATTGTCATTCCTCCAGAGTCCAGTGACAGCATAGCTTTGTGCCTGTTGCCCACTTGTTAGCAATAGATGTGGCTGAAACATCTGAACTCAATAATTGGAAGCAGTGCCCACATAGTTTTGGCCATGTAGTGTACATAGTGTGTGTAGATATATTTCAGTAGATAAGCATATTTGCACATGCATACATCCACACATCTGTGCATTTGTCCTGTTTTTATTGTCATGAAGTGTTATTTTAATAAAATGGCTAATGACTGTAATTTGCAATTTAGGTTGGCTGAACAGTATAAGAGCTCGCTGTGCACTAAAGAGAAAATTCTGAAAGGAATCGAAATGAAAAAAGAGTATCTCAGCAGCCTTCAACCAGGCCTGCAGGCCATTATGCAGGTAATGCACAAACATTTTACTGGAACAGTCGGTTTTGATGTGGCCTGTCATGATTATTACATTTTAGTTATAGATTATTAATGATTTATTGCGTTATACACTAATCAGCCATAACACTGAAATCACTTAACTAATACTGACTCCAAGAGACATCTGAAGGTTTACTCTGGTATCTAGCACCTAAAAGCAATACATTGTCATAAAGGGCCTAGTCAAACATGGTCTTGATCTGCAACAATGTTTAGGTTGGCAATGTCAAAATAACATGAATGCCAGTACCTGAGGTTTCCCAGCAGAATGTTGGCTAGAGCAGCGTTTCTCAAACTATGGGCCATGGACCGGTGCCAGTCTGTGACAGGGTTCCTGCCGGTCCCTCGCTTCTGCACCAATCAAAATTTAGTCAGATCAGGTCTCATCTCAGCGCTTCTGACACTGCGTGCCCCTCCCACACCCCCTTGACTTCATGGCCTGCCCCTTGTTTCAGCTTTCTAGAATGTTCAGCGTCCCCCCCCATAGATATATATCTGCCTATGGGTACGGGATCCATTCACCTATCCAGAGATGAGTGATCTGCCACCTTTGGTCCAGGATAAACTTTTGGAGCTCTCGTGTGATGCTGGGTTACAGTCGAAATTCAGCTGACTGTTTCTGTCCGAATTCTGGCTGTTATGCTGTGAGGAATATCCCAGCTGAGTGAGATGGCAGTTAAAACTATCTTGGCTTTGCATTCCACGTATCTGTGCCTTCTGTGCGTATCTGTTTCTTATTTGACAGCCACGAAAACAAAGTACAGAAACAGGCTCAACACGCTCCGGGTGGTGTGTCAGCATGCCTGCCTCACTTCGCCCAGTTAGTGGTGAGAAAGTAGGCACACCAATAGAATGTTGATTTAAAATTTTTGTTGCTAAATTATCCCTATGGATGGCTAGTCTTGCAATTTAACTCATGTTAAAATTCAGTTTGCACATTCAGCACCATTTGGCGCGTTGGCTCCCCTTCTCCTCGCACGCAGGGCAAGCACACTGACACCATGGGTAGTCAAAATGCATCATATTGGTATTCTTTATTTTAACCAGAAAAGGACAAAAAACAAAACCGGCATGAGAGCCAAACTCTAGAACTATGGTTTACTATAACTGAGGGAGACAGGAGAAGACAAGAACACATAAGCGGGAAAAAGACTGGGGAAAAGAACCGGGTTGACCAACCTGAGTGCACAAAACCGCCATAATTACTCACAAAACAAAAGACAAGAACCAATAACCAAAAAGGATCACTCAACATAAACTCAACTCAGCTGTGACTAATAACTCAATATTACTTCAAAATAAAAGTCCCAAAACCCCAAAAATACAAACTTAAACAAGGCCACCCACCGTCACCGTGCCCAGGCCTGACAGCAGTGTTCAAAAGTTTAGTTAAAATAAACTTTAAAACACAAAGTGAAAAAATCTAGGTTTCTTGGTTCTTATATATAGGCATTGGTCCATAATAATAATAATAATAATAATAATAATAATAATAATAATAATCAAAACATCAGCCTAATTACTAAATATCTGTATATTTTTTCTTGGCAATAATGTTTATTTGGCAATAATCTCAAAGTTAGCCAGAGTATTCCTGTTAGGTCTTGTTTAAGATTGTTCTAATATAGTCATAAGTCCTTGTAATACTAGTACTAATAATAATTACAGTAGTAGTAGTAGGATGATGATGATAATAATAATACTACTACTACTAATAATTAATATATTACCAGCCATTTTTACTGGTCGTTTATGCAGGGCCCTGCAGCCCCAAATCCTGACGTGACTGGTCCCTAGGACAAATAAGTTTGAGAAACGCTGGCTTAGAGCACCTAGAGCACTGCTCCAGCTGGCTTGTCATATTTTCCTACAGTTCATCCTGGTGCGTGCTCTCTTCCCCGGGTAACTCGACCATCCCCACGATGAAGTGAACATGGTACAGACCAGGCCATCTTTTTCTATTGCTCTGTTGTCCTGTTCTGATGCTCAAATGCTCGTTTTAGGCACTTTGTGCTGGCTGGCATGGGCACTCTGACCGGTTTACTGCTACACAGCTCTATATGCAGCAAGCTGCTTTTCACTGTGTGCTGTCATATTTCTGTCATAACCAATATATGCGTTTTTAGCAATTTGAGCTGTAGTAATTATTTTGTGGGACTGGACCAGATGGGCTAACCATTGCCAACCACATGCATCAGTGAACCTTGACCCTGTCAGTGGTTCACCATTTGTCCTTCCTTGGACCACTTTTGGTAGATACTAATTACTGCATACTGAATACCCAACAAAAATCTGCCATTTTTATTCACTTCTTCTGTTAGTGGTATTAATGGCTGACTGGTGTGTAATTGTGATTTGGTGATAATTGTTACAAGCCTATTTTAGAGGAACTGTACACTTCAATTTCTGTTTTTGTTTTAATAAGAAGTTAATAAACAACTTTCTTCATAATGTTTTCATTAATGCTGTCTATCTTGGAAGTACTCATTAATTCCTCTTTCTTCCTCTCTCTCCATCTCTCCCTCAGGCCTCGCTTCCTGTACAGGAATACTTGTCCATGCCGTTTGAACGTGTGCAGAAACAGGCTGAGGTTGCACGTCACCTTCCTCCTCCTCTATATGTGCTGTTTGTGCAGGCCAATGCTTATGGACAAGCTTGTGGTAATACACATGCTTATCCCTGTCTTTCAATACTGTCGTAGAGTGATGAGAAAATGTCAGTTGATACATTTAAATTGGCAAGTAAAAACTGATTGTACTGTGTAATGATGAAGAGTGTGCATTTGTATTTCAGATAAGAATCTAACTGTGTTTATCAGTGGAGATGTGGATGAAGCTAAGGCCCTTTCTAGACCACCTGAGGATTCACAAGGTAAAACTGTGTATGTTTGTGTGACAGGAAAAATGTATGTTAGTGTATGTGTGCATGTATGCATTTCTTTATATCTATTGAGTGATTTTTATTTTATTTGCCTGGTTTGTTTAACTCAGATGATGAGAGTGATTCGGATGCAGAGGAGGAACAACAGAACACTGTAAGTCACTCGTTTTTTCCACCTTGTGGCTTGCTGCCTTTAATGCCTACTGTCATAACTTGCTTTACATTACTAAGACACTGAAATGGTAATTAAAATAAAAGTCCTGTGGTTTTCTTCAGAAACGACGGCGAGCTACAGTTGGCGTTCAGTTGGATGACAAGCGCAAAGAAATGCTGAAAAGGCATCCTCTGTCTCTGTGCATCGACCTCAAGTGCAAAGGTGTGCAAGTCTGTTTGTTAAATACCAATGCCGAGCATACAAGTAACTCTGTGATTCAGTTTTTGCTAGCACCTTGTTATACTACTCTTCATGTGCTTGACCATGATCTTTCTTCTTCTTGGTGTAGATGGCAGCATGTTACATTTGTTCTTTTACTACTTGATGAACCTCAATATTCTGACTGTGAAGGCTAAAGTGTCTACCTCTGCAGACCTCTCAGGGGCTGTCAGTGCTGGGTAAGTCTGAGTATCATGCTTTGTTCTCAAGCTAAAAATGGAAAAACTAAAATTGGAAAAATTAAGGTTCCCAAATACAAGAAAATAATAGTTGCTCAGGTAGCTCTTGGAGTGTTTACAGTGTTGTGCAATACTGTAGGGAGCTGCTGAACTCAGAGTCTCTGTTGAACTGCCTGTATGCCTCTGACCACGGGCAGGAAACCCCCAATCCTGCCAACCGCTACCAGTTTGACAAAGTGGGGTAAGGCTAATCTCTCATTTTGACCAAAGCAATTAAGACCGTTATTTATTGTTAATTTTATTAAGTTCCAAAACTCATTAGTAAATTTATATCTATTAAATGTCCAGCTTGTTTATTTTGTAGCATTACTACTTTTGCGGATTATGTGTCTGAACTGGGACATCCATACAAGTGGGTGCAGAGCCTTGGGGGGCTGCAGTTCTCCAGTGATACCCCACAGGTATGAGTGTTGGCATTAAATATTTAGTAATGTTGTTTTTTCTGCATTAAAATGTGTTCAGTATCTTGGTGAGATGCAGTCCTGCATCTGGTTGTTATTACTAATGTTATAAATGTAATAAATTGTTTCTGAAACAATATAACAGGCTGAAGGGGTGCGTAGCTCTCTCAGTGCCAGTCATATGGAAGCTACCATGAAGCTGCTTAGAGGACGAGTTCAGTCTCGCCTAGCTTTACACAAACAGTTCAGCTCCCTAGGTAAGTATACACAAACACGAGACACATGCATGTTTCTTAATGCCTTCGACATGCTTAGGTTGGCGTTCACATTCATTCCTAATCTTGTGCGCAGTACACGTACATTTGTGTGATTTGTTCCTGGTTGTGTCTTTTGTTGTAGAGCACAGCATAGTCCCAGTCTCCAGTGAGTGCCAGCATCTTTTCCCGACTAAAGTGGTCTCTCGCCTTGCACGTTGGACCATGATGAGCTATCAGGAGTTCATGGTAGACATCTGTTTACAGTAGCTTTTGAGTTTTTCCTTCCATATTGTATTGTTGCAGAAAAGAATCTTAAATAAATGTAGATGCAGGATGTTCCTTACCTGTTGATATTGAGTATGACATGGCACACATTACATTATGTTAAATGTAAGATTGAAGCTATATTAAAACGGCCCAAAAAAGTCAGATAATTCTAAAGCGTTTTTGTAGTGTTGTTCAGGTAAACAAGAATTTTCCCTAAATCTATTAATAGGCCTGAAAATCCTCTCTGAAAAATCCGCCCATTTTAATGTTGTAGCAGAGTGAAGAATAATCAAGAAGAAGAGTTACAGAGCTGAATGTTTTGTTAAATACATGGAATAAAGACTGTCCAAAAAATAGCAAATTCTTTGTTTGTGTTCAGGAACTCAGCTTTGTGCATCATGTGGCAAAGGCTGGCCTGGTGAGAGAGACTGACCTGTTCTTCATGGCAATAGTGGAGAGAGGAACTGGTGAGTAGGAAAGATTCAAGATTCAAAACGTTTGTCATATGTACAGTAGAAATTACATTTCTCTGTGCAACAAAATTCTTTCTTTGTTGTCCACGCAAATGCCGAGATTAGGTTTGAGTTTTTATATAAAATAAAAGATGGAAACTGTTCCTTAATATATAATGTTAAAATGTCAGTGGTTATTACGTTATTTGCTCTTATATACTGTTGGATTATCAGTTGGTATTTTACTGAAACAAAACATCTTAACCTTAGTGACTTCTCTCTTTTTGTGATCTATCAGCTCGTCTGCAGGCTGCAGTGGTATTAAACCCTCGCTATCCAGAGATCACTCCTCTCTTCTCTTTGTCACTGCTCTGGAAAGGCGAGCGCAGTGGTCGCACAGATGATAACCTGCGGGTATAAACTGCATCACATATCTACAGTCCCTATTTCTTGGTGTGGAAAAAATGTTTAGTTTAAGTACACATCCATGTTTTGTGTGCAATTTTTCTGAATGGTTCTTGTTCTAACAGGCCATGGAGAGTGAGGTGAATGTGTTTAGGTCTGAACTACAGGGGCCTCGTCCTGGTCTACAGCTCCTGACCAATCAGATCCAGCGTCTGTGTGTGTGTTTGGATGTGTATCTGGAAACTGAAAGCCAAGTGTGTGATGGCTCAGAAGGTCCAAGAGAATTCCCAAGGGAGAAGATGTGCTTACGCACTGCCAGGTAGAAACACAGCAATTAATTGTTGACCGAAATTCTCCATTTTACTTTTTTTTTTTTTTTTTTGGAAAACATGTATAAAACATTGACATATGTTTTTGACTTTTAGGGGTCCAAATCGCCTGAAGCCTTTTAAGTACAATCACCCGCAGGGATTTTTCAGTCATCGCTGAACGCACACTACTCAACTGTTATCCCTTGCCACAAGCATCCCTCCCTACCCTTATTTTTATTCTCTGAATAATTTTGTTTGATTACATATTTTAGTTTTTAAATATGTACTGTAGTTCGTACAGAATATGAAATAAAACATTTTGGTTTTGGTTAACAGTGTGTTTTCTTTGGGAATTAATATTACAGCGTTCAGTGGGTCTTTGTGCAAACAACCAAATAACCAGAATTTTTTGTTGTTGATACGTGTGCTAAAATTTGTTTGACTAACAAGAACAAAACCTGAGTTTCCTTTGCTGCTTGATTGCTTAATTACTTCATATTTGCATTGGTAGTGTCTGCAAAATTATAATTGATGGTAAAAAAGTGATTACTGACTAGATTTCTGGGTAGGTTAAAAATGAAAGAAATGCTATACTGAACAATTAAGAAACTGAGCAAATTTTAAAAGCTTATTGTATAGCTGTTGTACAAACACCATACAGAAGGAGCCCCATCTAAAATTGTTTATCCAAGCAAAGGAGTTTGTCATGCTCGGTTATCCTGAGAGTAGTAATGTCCCACACTGTGGTAGGATCGACTAGGACACTCATATCTTACTCAAGTAGGTTTACTGTCATTTCAGCCATACATACACAGTGAAATAAAACAATGTTCCACTAGAACTGTGGTGCAACACAAGAACAGAACCCCACAAGACTACATTAGTGCAGACAGGACAAAATATATAGTGCAAAGTAAGCATGAGGGAATACAAGAAAAACGTATTTAGTTGTAGCAATAAATTGTGCAAATAATAGCAGCAGCAGGATCGAGAATGCATTATATAATGCAAAGAGCATTATCAGGGTATTTTGTTTAAGGTAGAATACTATATGCATTGTATTCGAAGGATCTGTCCAGGGATGTGTTTTGGTACAGTTTATGGTTAAGTTTCGACAATTTCCCATTCCAGCAATGTGGATGTAGTGTGTGATGTAAATGTCTGGAACAGAGGGGAGAGAAACCATGAGAAGCTGTCCTCGCTATCCTTGGTAGGATCTTGTGATCCGAAACAGAACAATTTCTGTACCACGACAGGATGCAGCTACAGAGAATGCTCTCTATAGTCTCTCTGTAGAGAGTAGTGAGGATTGAGGGGTGGTGAGACACTGCTGGGCCTTCTGGGTATTGAAGCTAGTGCTGAGGGTCCACATGAGGTCCTCTGCAATGTGAACACCAAGGAACTTAGTGCTCTGGATGATCTCCACTAAGGTGCCTTTGATGTTCAGTAGAGAGTGATCACATGTGATACAGGGGATTGGTCCACCTGGTCACACACCTGTACAAGTTCCTGAAGGCTGGGAAGCTTACCTGCATTCTGGTCATCCCTCCAGCTGTCAGTCCTGGGTAACACACACGTGACAGGATCACTTTGTTGTTAACTTAGACTTTCCTGCTGGTGCCTGTTTGTGAGCAATAACCATGTTCTTCTTTCTTTGGTGTCTTGTCGATAAGGGGAAGTTCACCGCTATTGTGTTTTACGATCAGGACAAACTGGCCAGGCATCCACTGAGGAGCCTTTTATGTTCAGTAGAGTGTGATCACATCGTACTTTCCTGAAGTCAACAACCATCTCTTATGTCTGTCTGCATTCAGAAACAGCTTTTCTGCACCAGTCCATTAGCCGTTGCACCTCCTCTCAGTATGCCACCCATTCTCACTGATCAAACCCACCACGGTCGTGTTATCAGCAAACTTAATGGTGTGGTTTGAGATGTGCATTGCTGTTCAGTCATGGAGAGTGGTGTTCAGGCCCAGCAGTCTCAGCTTCCCCATCAGATGTTGAGGAATGATATTGATGGCGTCACTCTCCACATTCATTCTCATATTAAACAGAACAAAAAACTTCAGTGAGTTATAAACCAATCAAATGTAGCTTCCAGTACAGCATATGTACTTTCTCATTTAATAGACACTAAAAAGGGACTGATCCATCACAGACGTCTTTTACAAATGGATTATTTTAAAACACTGATTATGAATGCCTTGATCACTTTTGTTGATATATTTAAAAAGAGGTCGTAGATATTATTCCATATTATCATAATAGCTTATTCATTCGGGTTCAGCGCCTTCTTGTTTCAAACACAGGAAGCATTTTTAAATCAGCAGGTCACGTGACTGTGAGTGAGCCGTGGTTGCTAGGCTAATCCAGGTGACTGATCACAGACATGATCTACAGTCTTCTGCACTTCACTGGTGTTTGACATATTTGGGTAAGTAGTGACACAACATACGGTATTTCAAGGGGTATGAAAAAGGTTAAGAAAGAGAAGCAACCCGAGTCTCTGTCAGCTTATCTTTGTGTTTACGTTCCAGCTGTGTTCCAGCAGGACAACTGAAACTGACAGACCAGTCGGGTTTAGGGCAGTAAAATGCAACCCAAACAAAAATGTCTTACAGTATCGTTTGTGGCCTCTTTCCCTTGCCTGTTTCTTGAAATCCTCCTCGAGTTTGTGGCTGATGGTTTCTAGGTGGAACCTGAAGAGTCAAACATGCTAATCTCCAGAGACCTTTCCATTAGGCCCATTATTTTAATCAGCTGTGCATTCAAACGAATTGACATTTTGTCTAACATTATTTAAAGATGCTCCTAAATTGAAACTGTCTGCATTGCTACCTACAGTTTCACATGAAGCTGGTCTAACCACAAGATCTACTTCCCCCCAGAAGAGGAGAATACACTGAGATGAGAGCTGTTCTGACTTTTCTGTACATTTGTATATCTGTCCCTGTGATTAGAGGCACTCTCTCAAAAACAGATGCCAAAAAGTCCAGTAAAGTGCAGGAGGTGGAGGTAAACAAATCAGTTTTTCATACTGATATACTTTACAGAAGGTTTATGGCTGTAGGTTGTTAAAGTTTTATTTGTTTAGGATTTTGTATGAGTTGTCTCTACCACTTGATGTCATGTTTAAAAGTGTATGAGGTTGGATTTTGGGATACATATGATAGATCATAACAAATAGGATGCACCTTTTTGTTTTGTTTTCATCTGTGTGTATGTGTCTGTCTTAGACAGTGGTAGCGGAGCGGCCAGTGCAAGAGCGGCGTCTGATAGTGTCAGATCCCCAGTGGAGAGATGTGGTCAGAGAAGAAAAGAGATACTGCCCTCATACTATATCAACACGTCACTTCCAGGGAGCAGTGCTGGGCTACATCACACCGGTGACCCCTCAATGCTTATTGTTTTTCTCTCTGTGCTTCTGTACAGGCCTTTTCTGTATTACTCATCTTTATATATCAACATTGACAGGTTAATATGATATTTCTTGTGTCTGCAAATGATAAAAATCTTGGAGTGCGCACACAAACACAATGAACTTGGGTTCAACCCCAGAACTTGTAGTTCTACTCCATATTTCAAACAGCCACCATTTGTGTTACACTATACATAAGAATAGGAACAGCATAGAATGCACTAGCATGGCTGTTTACTGTTTTGTTTTTCCACTCAATTCTCTTTCAGTGGAACTCCCACGGGTATGACATTGCTAAGTTGTTTGGGCCTAAGTTGACCTCAGTATCTCCAGTATGGCTACAGCTCAGACGCAGGGGGCCAGAGAGCTTCCATATCACCGGCCTGCATGACCATGACCCTGGTGGGTGTATCCCTTACAGTGTTTTTATTACAGTCCATACTGTTATGTACAGAGCCTGGCTGGTGCCATCCCTTTTTAATAAAAAAGAAATCACCACTTGATCATAATGATCTCGTTCCTATACCTTACTAAGTTGTGGTTGTGCATTATAGTCATATTCCCATGACTTAGTAAAAAAAAAAAGTTATCAAGAAAAGCTGTCACCAGCCGATCATTTTCATTGTCAGTATGAATCATACAAATACACTAAACAAAGTTCTGTATCTTAATAAGTATTCGTTGATTGTTAACAGGCTGGGTCAAAGCTGTGAGGAAAGCAAACAGAAAAAATAAATTATGTGAGTATTTTCTTTCCTCTGCAGATATTTTTTCACCTAGATTACATTCTAAAGGCAGTTAACAACCCCCTGTTCAACACTCACTGTTTCGTGTAGTACCTCGGTTGTTATTTGATGGCTGGTCTTATCAGGACTACATGAGCGTGCTGGACAGCGAGGATGAAATTGAGGAAATTGGAAGAGAGATTGTTGAAGTTGCAAAGGTATGGTCAAGCATCAAAATACAGCACTATTTTGGTGATGAAATAAATTGTGTTTTTGTAAAGCAGAATGAAATGAAATTGGATAACAATTGGATAGTATGTAGCATATCATTCTTCTGTTTTGTGTTTCTTAGGCTGAGGGATTTGATGGCTACACTCTGGAACTGTGGAGTCAGCTAGGAGGAAACAAGAGAAAGTCAGTGTCTTTGTAGGAGAGAGACTCTGAGAAAGCCAAATTGTGAATGTTTATCAATAAGAGACTAAATGTGTTGACCCTCCTGACTGGATATTTTCAACATTCTGTTAAAGCCGCTGGTAATGGTAGAGCGTCCCTGTACTGAGCACATCACTGAGTGTGTTTTGTCACCTTTGTGTGATACAGGGAATTGGTCCACCTGGTCACACACTTGTGTAAGTTCCTGAAGGCTGGGAAGCTTACCTGCATTCTGGTCATCCCTCCAGCCATCAGTCCTGGGTAACACACACCTGATATAATCGATCTGTTACTATCTTAGTCTTTTCTGCTGGTGCCTGTTCATGAGACAGATCCATGCTCTGCTTCTTTGGTATCTTGTGCATAATGGGAGGTTCACTGCTTTTTTGTTGTTTTATGTTCAGGACAAACCAGCCAGGCATGTTTGGTCAGGAGGACTTTGAAAAGCTGGCTCCCTTCGTGGATGCATTCAGTTTGATGACTTACGATTATTCCAGTCCTGGCAGGTGAGACTCATGGTTAGAAACAAATAAAGGTCTTGTCCTGGTCACTCATACTTCCAGACTTCTCACTTTTTTCATGACTAGAAACCTAGATTTACTTATTTAATAGCAGTATGTGAAATCTCACCAGATTGCAAAGCCTCATAAACTGGTGGTAATATGAGGCTTTGTTCCACTGCCCCTGCTCAGAAGCAGGGAATGGGGATAATTAAAATTATAAATGATTAACAGATGTTAATCTGCTCTAAATAAGCTATTTTTATACCTATATAATCTTTATAAGCATTGCTCTGCTGTATATTGTACTAACTAGTTTCAGGAGTTTGTGGGGGGAAAAATGCCCATTTACAGTCTTATTTTTAGGTTTACATATCGATTACCAAGTGCTGTTGCTCATATGAAGGCTACTTGGGTGGTGATTAGTCTGTGGAAATGTTGGTTTTGACATGTCCCATGTTAATATTTGACTGTGTGCACTGTAGGCCTGGGCCAAGCGCTCCTCTGCCCTGGATGCGAGAGTGTGTGTTGAAGCTTGCACCACAGACCCAGTGGAGGCACAAGATCCTCCTGGGTCTTAACTTGTATGGCCTCGACTTCTCCACCCAGGGGGGTGCCGAGCCTCTGCTGGGGGGCAGGTGTGTTGAATTTGTAAATATTGTAAAATTTGGAAAACTGTCCAAAAGAAATATATCCCAAGTACAATTAACCCAGCTAGTATGGGATGTCCTCTTAACATTAGCAAACTTTTATTTTGGTATATTATTGAATGCCTGTAAATGTTACAAAAAACATGCCCTGTTCTAACTGAAATAGTTTATCGAGGGGATATGTCTTTGAAATTAAATTGCTGCTAAATGAGCTAGTTTTTACTTTCTACAAATTCAGATGTTTGTGTCACACAGGGTCATATGACAATACAAAATTAAAATTGATCATATTATGAATACAAAGTATTTTAGGAATAGAATAGAAAGTAAATTATGATAAAATGTCTGTAGGTCGCTATAAAAATTAAAACAAATTTGTGCACATTTTGCTGTGCATTTTGTCGTACACAAGCTGTTTCTTAAACCAGTTCTTTTTTAAACTACAGCTATGCTTTTTTTCTTGTAGATATGTCGAGCTATTGAAGGAAGCCAAGCCAAAGCTACTTTGGGATGAATACTCAGAAGAGCACTATTTCAATTACAGGAGGTTAGCCACACAAGCACAGGGGACTGTCTGACATTTGACATAGCTTCATGTTGTGAAAGCTCCTGTAGTTACTGTAGAAGTCATAAGTATTTTTCTGGTTGTAACTTCTGTTTCCTATGTCTAATTCACCCTTGTCAAATAGTTTTAATGTAAAACTATTAGAATTGTAAACAACTAATGATTTATAACAGGATTTATAATTTGTGTTTATTGCTTCTTTATATTTTAGGAGTAATGGAGTGAAACATGTAGTATATTACCCAACTCTGAAGGTAAAACAAGCTCTTTTTGTAATAAATATTGGTGATAGATATTAGAACAAAAATTAACTTACATTAACTCTCTCTAGTCTCTCCAGGTACGCATAGCTCTGGCAGCAGAACTGGGAACAGGAATTTCTATGTGGGAACTCGGACAAGGCTTGGACTATTTCTATGATCTTTTGTGAACTGGCCTGGGACCACTATTGCACAAACAAGATGTGTTACAGTACATTGTTATTTATGACAATGCCAGTGCTGAGCATGCCAATAAAAGTATTTTTACTGTTTCTGGTTTATCCAGAATGTGATGAACTGAAAATGATTTCAGACAAATATATTTATTCATACAAATATATATTCATACTTTGTATGAATATATATTTGTTTTACTTAATATAGGGGTAAAGCAATACATTTATATGAAATGAAATGATTTACTCATTTAAATGAATTTACAGTGCAGTCTTTTATATGTACTGCACTGTAAATGGACCACTCGCTACTTCATTGTCACATTTTGAACCAATGACAGCACATCAAAAACTTGATTACATGTCATAAGGTTTAGGTAACCATGGTAATTAAAATTAGTATACAAAGGAATGATCAGATCTGGTTCCATTAACTTCATCTTGTCAAAACAACACTAAATGGTGCAGGAAGAGACCATCAGAGATAAAAATACACGAGGGATCGGTATCTTGTATAGGCAGCCAGCCAGTTATCACTTTTTATATAGAGGTTATAAACTATATTGCCAAACGTAATCGCTCACTTACCTTTACACGCATATGAGTTTAAGTGACATCCCATTCTTAATCCATAGGGTTTAGTATCACGTCGGCCCACCCTTTACAGCTATAACAGCTTCAACACCAAACTCGCTCGTCCATGTCAGGAAGGGGCCATCCCCAAACTGTTTACACAAAGTTGGGAGCATGAAATTGTCCAAAAGCTCTTGGTATTCTGAAGCATTCAGAGTTCCTTTCAGTGGAAGTAAGGGGCCAAGCCCAGCTCCTGAAGAACAGCCCCACACCATAATACCCCCCCCACCAAACTTCACGTATGGCACAATGTTGTCATACAAGTACCGTTCTCCTGGCAACCGCCAAACCCAGATTCGTCCATCAGATTGCCAGATGGAGAAGCGTGATTCATCACTCCAGAGAACGCGTCTCCACTGCTCTAGAGTCCAGTGGCAGCGTAATTTACATCACTGCATCCGACGCTTTGCATTGCACTTGGTGATGTATGGCTTGGATGCAGCTGCTAGGCCATGGAAACCCATTCCATGAAGCTCTCATGAAGTTTGGAGGTCTGTAGCGATTGACTCTGCAGAAAGTTGGTGACCTCTGTGCACTATAATCCTCAGCATCCGCTGACCATGTTCCGTCAGTTTACCTGGCCTACCACTTAGTGGCTGAGTTGCTGTCGTTTCCAATCGCTTCCACTTTGTTATAATACCATTGACAGTTGACTGTAGAATATTTATTAGCGAGGAAATTTCACGACTGGACTTGTCGCACAGATGGCATCCTATCATGGTACCATGCTGGAATTCACTGGGCTCCTGAGAATGACCAATTCTTTCACAAATGTTTGTAGAAGTGGTCTGCATGCCTAGGGGCTTAAAGTTATACACCTGTGGCCATGGAAGTGATTGGAACACCTGAATTTAATTATTTTGATGGGTGAGTGAATACTTTCGGCTATATATATAAATAAATAAGAGGTGTCCAATTAACTAGTTAATTTCGATCAATTAATCACATAAAAAATAACGTGTAAAAATTTACGCTGATTAATCGCATGCCATGGTGAGCTCTGACCCACAGGTGCTCTGTAAAATTGATGAGAACATGCTGCTTGGCTCCGTGAATCTACAATTCATGAAATAAGAAATTTTTGTATCATCGGAGTACATCCAAGTCTAAAATATCACCTCAATGCAAAGCAATTAGGAGCTAACCCGGCAGTCTGAGCCAGCACAGCCCGATCCCAGCGCCAGCAGCCAGCCTCAGCCAGCCTCAGCTATCCTCAGCCAGCCTCAGCTATCATCAGCCAGCCACTCTCGACCGAGCGTACAGACCCAGACCGAGCAAGTCTACCTGTGACTGACTAACTCCATGACAAAATGGTCTCTGTGGCTAAGTTCATTTTATCACTTACAGTATTGGATAAATAGTGTGAAGGGGTGTTATTCTATTGTTACTTCTTGGTTATAATTATGTCTTGTATGCATGGGTGCCGGAACCATTATATTAGGGGGAGACGTGTCCCACCCACTTTTTTAAAAAATCATTAGTTTCGTCCCCCCACTCATCCACCCAGACGTTGTGTGCAGAGCATTTCCAGCAAGAAATGTGTGTGATTAATTTAGATTAATTAATCTAATTATATATTTATATAAATATATACACATGCCGTTTCAAACTTTCTTTATTTTGGTCACTTACGGCAGGAAGAAATTTCCTGAATACTCTAGTCCTTTTAGTACCTTATATTTTCACTACAACTTTGATTGAACACTAGGTACTGACCTCTGCCCAAGAAATGAAGCAGGATTGCCTGGGCCAGCATCATCTGTCCTGCCCTGAGAGTGCAGCCCCATCCACAGTCTGAAGTGATTGCTGAGTCTGGGAGAGGAGCAAACTCTTCCCGATAGGTCAGCCACACACGAGAAGCAAAGTCCCTCCGAAAGTCATCGACATTGCCCATGACAGCATCACGTCCAAACTCCTCGGTGGTGCATCTTTCTGCAGGGCATTCTTCATCTGTTAACAGAAGCAGCATCCCACAGCATCACGGCATGATGCATCAAAACATTTTAAAGTAAGGTGCTGAGTAGTGTGCATTGATGTGTATGCGCTGGGTTTCTTTTACCTTCTGCCTTAAAGTGATAACATTTTCCAAGCAGGAAAACTGGAGAATTGCGGCTGAAGGAAGTCTTTGTTTTTAAAACCCAACCTATGAGGAAAAACTAACATTGTAATTTGCTTAGCTCTTCACCTGTGCCTTATCATCCAATGCAAACCATAAGTCTAATGAAAAGCATCCAGACCTTGCTGGCAAAATAGAACTTACTGTACTTCACATTGTTCCAAGCTGACATGAACTTCGACTTTAGCTTCTCCACCTCGTCGGCCCCTTTAGTCTCCATTTCATCAGCCATGGAAGCGTAGAACCCATCACAGCACACTCAGAGGGGAAAATATCTGGAATGCTATTAAAATATACAACATGTCACTAGGTTAATGACCAGCATAGTTAGGAAGGTAGATGCATACACTAAATTTAAAGAATGACTGGTACACAGCGATTTTAGCAAGGTTATGTTAAATTTTGATCATACAGAAGTGTACTTAGTATAACAATTATTATAACATCACTATTGTATATGTGGCATGTACAGATCTGCCACAGCAGATCAACTGTCTCCATTTCCTTCTAGCCTCTGCCACACCAACTGAAAACTTGTCCTCCCTCACCCCATCCATGAACCTCCTACTCGGCCCTTCTCTTGTCCTCTTTCCTGCAGCTCCATCCTCAGCATCCTTCTCCGTGTCTCTCCTTAGCACATGTCCAAACCAACGCAGTCTCGTCTCTCTGACTGTTCCTGCCAAAGGTCCAATTCGAGCTGACTCCCTAATAAACTCCTGATCCTTTCCATCTTCGTTATTCCTAATGCAAATCTGTACATTTTCAACGCTGCCACCTCCAGCTCTGCTTCCTGTCATTTCATCAGTGCCAGTGTGGTATTTACAGATACCACTACTAATGATTAACATAAATACTTTCTACACTGTCCTACATTTAGCTACTTAACAAATATATTTTAACGACCCAAACACTTCTTAAAATGCCCACACAGGAAAGAGGTAGAGAGAGAGAGAGAGAGAGAGAGAGAGAGAGAGAGAGAGAGAGAGAGAGAGAAAGAGAGAGAGAGAGAGAGAGAGA
>JBBJLS010000128.1:12569010-12589009 GCA_037577275.1 Bryconaethiops microstoma
AAATGATCAAAATCCATGTCAAACTGGCCAAAACACTCAATTTCAGTGGGGGTTGAATAATTTTGAACACAACTGTAGTTCCCCCTGGGGTCCCTCAAAAAGAGTAGAACACTGCGTATTGACTAGTGTGCAAGGGGGTTGAATGATGTAGCTCCTAAACAATGCTTGTTCTCTCCCCAGGTTGAACAAAGTTATTCAGCCAGCCCAACGAAAGGCTTCTTCACCAGGACTCCTGGGATACAGCCTTCCAGTCCAATGTCCGCCCCCATACGACCAAGTACCAGTCCCAACTCCTCAAAGACTGTATTCCCATACCCCTCGTCTCACCAGGACTCCCCTCCCAAATCTCTCCGCCGCTTCAGCTTCAGTGGCATCTTCCGCTCCTCCTCTAACTCCGCCCCAAGCAGCATCAAGATTTTCTCTAGGGCCCGCAAAGGTAAGAAAGTCATTTGAATAACAACTTGCTATCACTTGAAGAATGCTAATCAATCAGACTCAGTTTTTATTTATTGTTAGCAACATTAGCTCTACCTCCTTTCCCCCATTGTGAACTAGATGCTGGTTCTAGGCTGGTGCTGATTCTCAGTTGGTTCTTATGAATTTTGTAAGAACAAGTTTGCTTTTCCACTTGCCAGAGAGCCACCATGGAGCCATGACATTGTTCCTGTATACATCTCTAGTTACCCTGGAACGCAGGCACCACAACATGCGATGCTTCAGTTTCACATCCATAGTAAAGCTCTGGTTTTCTTCCTGGGACTGGATGCTACTCTAACTCTCTTTATTTAAATGGCTGTCTCATGTCTCCCCTCAGCCCCTGACGTAAGCAGTTCTTGGTTCTATCCCAGCAATGTGTTGGTGCTCCTTTTTTGGTGAAACTAGTTTTTCTGGCCAAGATCCAGTTTGCTGGCTGTTGAAAATTAAGAGCTGGTTTGAGATTAGACACCAGCTCTGAACCTGCCCTCGAACTGCCAAGTTGGCATGGGGGTATGAGTAATTTTGTGTTTTGCAGTGCTTGGGGCTGTCCCCTTTACTCAGCTGGCAAAAATGATTCAAATTTACGTGATCAAACAATTAGAAAAATTACAGGGAATCTGTAGATCACTTTAAAGGAAATTTCTTTCCGTCTGTACATCCACTAGGGGAGCTGTTGGTGCACAGATCGCTTTTGTGAGATTCACTGAAAGGGAGGAAACCCACATCAGCAGGATCTTGCTATGTGTGTTTATTTACAGCCACATATTTCTTGTATATGAATTAAAATAAAGAAACTGTTTGCTGTTATGAATGGCATGTATGTAATTATGTGATTAGCCTTTAAAATAATCACTCAAAAATGTAGTTGTTGGGGCAACTGGGTAGCTATTAGGGTGTTGCCCCTGCAATCATAAGGAGGTTAGGGAGTTGCCCCTGCAATCATAAGGTTGTGGGTTTGAATCCCAACTGCTAGTGTCATCACTGAGGTACCCTTGAGTAAAGTACCCACACACTGCTCACCGGGTGCCCTTCGTTGGTGCCTGCCCCCTGCTTCACTTGGTGAATGGGTTAAATGCAGAGAAAGAATTTCACATTGTTCACATCGTGTGCTGTGCTGTGGTGGGTTCACGCATGACTATAAGGGGCCACTTTACTTTAGTTGATAGCTGGCAGTGTCATAACTGGGGCTGCAGCATTTACAACACGAACTCATGATCATGAAAAATGTGTTTTATTAATATAGTATTAGTTTAAAATGAGAAGTGGTCTATAATGCTCTTTAATGCTGTATATGGTTTATGCGGTACACGTGTTATGGGAGAAGCATCTGCTCCATAAAAGAAGTAGTGAGGAGGTCCTACAGGTGCTGCATTTTCTTGTTGTTGCCATCTTGGCGCTGAAGTGGCTGCACAAAGTAGCCCAGTCTGGCTCTGGCTCCAGCTAATGAGGGGGGGGGGGCATTGATCGAACGGCAGTGGCAGTTGATGCAGTATTTGCGAGAGAGGAAGAGTAACACAACCCCTGCGTAAAGCTGTGACATCATTATAACACGATTTCAGCCTGAGGACATGCCTCCTTGTGGTTAGCTTTGTTCACAGACTCTCTGCTTATCTGGGCTCAGCTGCATATTAAAGGCTGAGGATGGGTTTCAGGTCGCAGAAACTGGCGCTAGATCAGCACAATCGGCTTCCTGTTGTTTTGGGCTCTTCAAGCAGCGGGCAGGAAGTGCTGTGATCGCGCTCGTGGTTAACCAGTATCTGATTATTCAAATGGGTGAAACAGAGAACAGCATGTCACAGTGATGCATGGTCTTTTCATCATCTGTAATCAGAGTGATTTTGGTATTATGTTGAATATGCTGAATGTACTGAAAATGTGTTAAAAGCCCAAAAACAAGAAATTTCATCACAACTTAAAATATAAAAAACAGCTATATAAGCATATTTGATGCAGACTGAAGCAGTTGGCTGTATTGTCACTATGTCATTGTTAGTGTGTGTGTGTGTATTTATGTGTATGTATGTGTATATATACAGTGGTGTGAAAAAGTGTTTGCCCCCTTCCTGATTCCTCTTTTCCAACATTAAACAAATCAAGATATTGGTCAAAGACAACACAAGTAAACACAAAATGCGTTTTCTAAGTGAAGGATTTTATTAAGGGAGAAAAAAATCCAAACCTATATGGCCCTGTGTGATAAAGTGACTGCCCCCAGCCCCTGTTAAAACATGACTTAACAGTGGTTCATCACACCTGAGTTCAATATCTCTAGCCACACCCAGGCCTGATTACTGCCACACCTGTTCTCAATCAAGAAAACACTTAAATAAGACCTGCCTGACAAAGTGAAGTAGACCAAGCGATCCTCTAGAGCTAGATATCATGTTATCACAAACGCTTGATTGCAGTTGTTGCTGCTAAGGGTGGCCCAAGCAGTTATTAGGTTTGTCACACAGGGACATGTAGGTCTGGATTTTTTTCTCCCTTAATAATAAAATACGCATTTTGTGTTTACTTGTGTTGTCTTTGACTAATATTTAAATTTGTCTGATGATCTGACACATTTAAGTGTGACAAACATGGAAAAAAAAGAGAAATCACAACACTTTTTCACATCACTGTATATATTAAATGTTTAAAGTTTGTATTCTACATTTTTAATTTCTTTGCAAAAGAACACTCTAGGTTAGCAGCCCCCAACATTTTTGCGCCACGGTCCAGTTTCATGTAAAACAATATTTTCATGGACGGATAGAAATACAACTAAAAACAAAGTGTGTTTGTTTTTCACTCATTTTTTCTAGCTTGTGGGCTTAAGTTTTGATGTACCGCATCACGTGACTGAGACGAGTGGTTTTTTTTTTCTTCCCCAAAATAAAAGATTTTCATACTCTGATAATTAATAAAATATCCATTTTTTCTGTGCAGCCCGATACCAGTCCGCTGCCCGGTGGTTGGGGACCTCTGCTCTAGGTCATGTTTTATGTGCAGAACTACACTGTAGATGCCAATCTTAACTTGTTTTTATAACTCTCCTCATACTCCCTTCATTACATAACTCTTACATCCTGCTGGAGTTTATCCACAGCTCTGGTGATGTGCTCCTCCCCAGGACGCTGATACTTCTGTACCATGGTCTCCTTCAGGTCTGCTCTAAGCTCCTCATTCAGCTGTACAGAGATACGCAAGGGCTTTACATATTTGCCATTAAATATTGTTTCCAACAACAGATTTATGTATTATATGTATTATACACAGACTCGCTATACTCCATATATTGTATTTTATATTCAGTGTAGATATGAAATTAAGAAAACTGCAGTGGAGGTTGGATGAGTATAGAGTGACAAAGAGAGAGAAAGAATGGGTTCTGACAGTGTAGTAGTGGTTTACCTTATAGCAGAAAGGGAAACACTGGAGCAAGAGGAAGTGAAGGAGGAAGAAAGATAGGGTTTATGATGACGGGAGAGGCCAATGGAAGGCATGCAAACATTGTCATACACTCTACAGCAGAAATCTAATTTTATAAACATGTTAATGTGATATTCACATAACATTGTGATTATAACCTATGCAGTGTTAACAGGTAATGTAGCTTAAGTTACAACAGTTTAGTTTTAGTTTGTCAAAGTTATGTTAACTCTCACAATATAAAAATTATGTGCAATGCTACAGTACAGAATCCTAACTTAAATGCGTCTATAAAGTGTTTTTGGAAGGTTAGAGGGAAGATAAAGAAAGACATTTAGACACAACAGAAAAAATATCAGCATAACAAAAAGAAACACAGCAGAATCAAAAGGAAAGGACAGAATGCCTTAAACGTCACTGCATCTTTCTGAATCAAACTGTAACACAGTGCAAGGACACCCTTTACCTCCTGATAGTACACATAGGCCAGGACTCCAGCAGTGATCTCCAGCAGGAATATTAATAACAGGAGAACAAAGAACTGCAAAAGAAATGTCAAAACACACAGTATATGCTAAATTATAATAAACACCAAAATTCACTATATTTCACAACACATCTAAAATATAAAAATTAATAAATAAACTGACACAATGTGTAATACTCTGGTCTTGTAGGATTTCATGGAGTAATAAATACCATAAATTAAATTGGGCATGTTTTTAATTTCGGATTGAGAGAATACTGTACGTTCACAGGCACGACCTTGCTTTCAACAGAGAGAGACAGACAGGTGTCTATCAGCTGTTGAAAAAAGTAAAACGTTTTTTTAAAACTAAACCTAGGCATTACAGTGTAATTCACATAACACACTCTCTCTCTTTCCCACACCTCACTGAAGCTCACTTCTCATATGGAGACTGCTCACTCAGTCCTCTCCCCCTCATTCCTCTACCCGCCCCCCATGCCCATCATTCCTCAGCTGTGACTCAGTGCTCTTAAAGACACACACCAGTTTATTTAAATCACATATGTTGACACTCTCATGACAAGACTTCCCACACATGCATGTGATTTAATTTAGAAAGGACTGACGGGTGACGTCATTGTGCCAAACACAATCAGTAGCCTTTACAGTAACAGTAATGTTCATACTAACACTAGTGTTTGCAGACTGAAAAAGTCATGAATTCTTCTAAAAATCACTTCCAGCACCAAAGTATTAGTCAGAAAGAAAAAGGGCAAGGCTCCTTATGGTTTCTTTGGACATAACAGTAAAAGGAAGTGTTGAGCCAACTAAAAAAATTTCCACAGCTATATTTAGAATGAAGCTTAGGACACACTGAAAAAAGCTTTTGTTTGAACTTCTGTCCCACAGGGCTTATAATGTTCATGAAGTGTGGAAGAAAACGTTGTAGATATGTGTAATTTGAGTTTGAATAAATGTGCAACTGAATACAATCTTTAAACTGTAGTGTTTGAATAGTGCTTGTTTTTCAACACTAATGCTGCATGAACAAAAGTAACACATGTTCAGGGTCAATATGATTAAAATTTTAATTTCATCTTTGAGATTCTGCAGAGCACAGATACAAAAACAAAAATAGACATTTTATTTTAAAACAGATGAATAAGAATAGACAGGATGCACACAGTTCATGGGCTCAATGGGCTCCAAAGACAGTAAATGAAGATCTCAGAAGAGCGATATATTAGCTATTAGGTTATTAGCTATTAGGTTTTAAATGTTGGAAAAATGGTTCAGATGTACATTTTTCAGATATGTTTGATACTTTATTGTTTCCTCAATAACTACATTATGTTCCTCACTCACCATAATCAAAAGTCCTCTGCTCTCCTTAATGGTGGCGCAGCATCCCAGGATCCCAGTGAGCATGACGATGGCTCCTGCTGCGATGAGGATATAGGCCGCTAAAGAATACGTGCTAGAGGAGAGCAGACTGATGTAGTCACTCTTATCCACTAAAGTCCAGAGTCCCACTGCCATCACAGCACCTCCAGACAACTAGGAGAGACAGAGCGGAAAATCTATAGCGTAACATTCGCAACCTGAGACAGTTACACAAGTTACTAAATTCTCAAAACAGTTTCCAGCTTATTTATCCCCAACAGATCAGTAGTGAACAGATGGAGAATAAAATATATGACTGTGAATTTTATATGAAATTCAACAACTTCCAACTTCAGTGTACCAAATTCCCAAATCCAGATTAAGTATAAGCATTCACCTAAAAAGTATTTTCAGTGGAATTCCATCCTTGGCATTGCAGTTCAACCAAGGACTCTGAACTGGCACTGAATCGTCTGTGAGACATTTGTGGACAAATAGGTGATGTTTCAGTGAAAATTCATCATAAAGGTGTTTTTGGACACTGACCCAGAAGAGCAGGTTAAAGGTGAACAGCAGGTACTTGAGACAGATCGTCCCACAGGTGTTCGTCTTTTCCTCGTCTCCCGCCATCCTGGAAGGAGGCAATGAAAAATATGTATTCACCTAAGACACTTCAATAGGCCTAGAACATAACGGCTACATTTGTTCATACTTTTTATGTTTAGTCATTAACCACTTTCATTATGAGAAAAAAAAAATATTTTAAATTAACTTTACAAAATTCACCTCTTTATAAAGTGTATCTCTATTGCTTTTTTCCAGTTTTCTCCCTAATTTAGTTATGCTTGCTAGGCATTCCCAGATCACGGTGCCACCAATGCAGAGAGTGTGAAGGCTAGAATGTATATCCTCAGCAAATCTGTATCGTTTCGAATGGCCTCTAAAGCAGAATCATAAAACGTCAAGGAGAGAAATGTCAGTTGTCCTTTCTCAGGTTCCCGGCCATAGATGGCTTTGGCTTCACCAGGGTTCGAAGTCACTATTTTCTGATGATAAAGGCTTAGGAGCCTGACTATGTCTAACACTTATAATATTTAGCGCTTACAATAATACTTATAACATTTTGAGGGTTCATGAGGACACATTAATAGAAGAACATGCATTATGAATGTCAACTAATGTTTTTAAAAAACGGAGTGCTGTATTAGTGGCTACTGAAAGGTTCAGAGTCTCTGGCACTTAAATAGCATCTTAAATACACTGCTGCTTAAATACAAAGATGTGTAATACACAGATAAATGTTTGCTTTTACTCTTGGTGCCTACATCTATTTAAAATGCATATATTCATATTCATCATCTGAAAATATATATACACTAACTTAAGTAGTGTATATATGCACCTGCACACTTTTGGATAAGTACATGCAGCAAGGCGTAGTTTCATCAGAAATCACTTGCAAATACAACGCTTTGCAAAAGTATTTGGCCCTCAGATTTGCCTCGCAATTACATCCATACACAGATTACACTGATTTCCCCAGCCAGTATTTTTACTGCCATCCAATATGCTCTTTCAAAGAAAGAGTCAACATTCATTATTGTTTAGATCTTTAAAAATAATTTAAAGCTGAAAATACTTTTTGCATAACCAGCTTTCAGTCTGTGAGAGTAAATATATACCAGCTTTGCTCACTGTTCATTAGTGTTTTTTGTCCCTTCGTCTTGGCAGATGCGCTCCGGGATTGTTCAGGTTGGTTTGATGACGCTTGTGAACATGATTGCTGGATTACAGCAATATTTGAACTTTAACTTGGCCACTGTACAACATTTTTGCTCAAACATTCCAGTGCTGTTTTTGCTTTGTGCTTTATCCTGCTGAAAAACGAAGTTTCTCCCAATCTGTATTCTTTCAGCACACTTAGAGGCTTGTCTTGCTGTATTTTGCGCCACCTATTCTGCCTTCAATTTTAGCAAGATGCCCAGGCGAGGCAGTGCATGAGATTCAGCTTTCATTTCCTCACAGTTGATCAAACAGTACTCACTGGGATATCCAAACGCTTGGATATTACTTTGTAGCCTTTCCCTATCTTGTGCATATCCACTTTATCACTAAAATCCTTAGAACATTCTTTGACGCTCGTTCTCGCAGTTTTCCTTCAGATTCACAATCTGAGGAATGAATTAAGGAGGTGTTTTATTCAGAACAAATAAATGGTTTTAATGATTCACAGGTACAACCCAGTTGTGTCCTTCATTTCATCTCGGTAAATGTAAAGTTTCCATGGCAGGAGTTGAATACTTATGAAAACAGTCATCACTTAAAACTTCATGCAATCTCAAAATAAAACTCTACTTAATTAATTTTGAGGGTCAGTTATTTAAAACAAATGATGTCAGTGCACAAAATATCAATGTGTCATTTATAAATCCAGACAAATCTAACGACTTTCAAGGGGGCTGAGTGTTTTAAAGGCACTGTATGGATGGCTGTGCAGATATATGTCTGCTTTTTCTCATGCATTAACACTCAGCCTTTATGATATCTGTGCAGTCTCGTGTTCTGTTTTTCATCTTGGCCCTCCCGTAGCGTGTGTGTGAGAACGAGAGACAGACGTTTACTACTACATGACCCCCAACCGGGCAGTGAGCCGGCAGTAGGCAGATATATCTGTCACTGTGTGAGTAACACTACCCTGCTGTCTCCTCTGCAGAATGGAAATGAAAGGGAGTCCCACAACTGTCCACACAGAGACTAGTTCAGTGACTCACTGGTGGTTTTACACCTGTCCGTTTACTGGTAGAGGAGCTGCAGGTTATTTCACTGTTAACACTGAAAAGACTGTGGTGTAAATTACAGCAGAATAAGGTGTCTGTTAAAGATGAGTGATTGTAAAAATGGTCAAATGGTTATTTGGCATAATAATGTAGTTAATGACAGCAGTTACAGTAGTCTGATCACCAAACTCTGTGAAACTTCCAGTGAACATGCATTAAATCTGAAGTCGTTCAGGTCTAATTTATGTTTAGGCTAATTCATAATTTAGCCTCAAGCCTCAAATCAACTAAATTAATTTATCTGTATGTCTAACTGTTAATCAATCAATCAATCAATCAACCAATCAATTTATTTTTCTATCGACATTATATGTCCAAATGTTTGAAGACACCGGTCCATCCAGAGTACCTTCTTCAGTAAAGGGTAGGTACGGTTCCTCCTTTTCTGCAGTAACAGCCTTTTTCACAGCAAGAGGGATTAACCCAAGATGTGATAACATTGTTGTGAGGTTTTTATTCCATTCAGCCACAACAGCAGTGAGGTCAGATGTTGAACGATGGATTCTGGAACACAAACTCCACTTCAGCTCATCCCAAATGTACTAGATGGACCCCCAACACTCCAGAGAATGTAACTTCTGTCCTGCAGGTCTAAATACTGCAATTGGAAAGCTGAGAATAATCATTAGCCCTTTAGAAGTGAACCGTCTAGCACCTTTAAAGAGGGCTGATTCCACTTTGTAACCTAAGCACACCTTCACAGCAGGTATGATTTATTTCTGTCAAGCCCTGAAACGCAGTCCTGCCTCTCACAGCTCAGTTTTGAGGCTCTTCAGCACTTTATGATTGTGATGGACCGGAGCCACACCACACCATGTGTGGAATGTGTGTTATCCGTCT
The DNA here is from genome assembly GCA_037577275.1 of Bryconaethiops microstoma. NCBI lineage: Eukaryota > Metazoa > Chordata > Actinopteri > Characiformes > Alestidae > Bryconaethiops > Bryconaethiops microstoma. The sequence goes on from JBBJLS010000128.1 coordinate 12,578,428, forward strand.
ACCGTAATTCAGCACAGACCCCAGTCCTCCACCAGCACCAGCAGCAGAACACACACCCAGAGAAAACACACACTCCAACCTGGAACTGTGTAACTTATCATACCACGCTATGGACATTATTCCACACTCTCTGAAAAATTACACAACAAAACAGAGACTGGTATGTGTTCTGCAACCCCATTCAAAAAAAGAAAGATCCCATCCAGTAACATTTTCATACTTAGTTCACTTGACTTATACCTCGCACAGAAGGTCATTACTTTTAAACTAATGAAAAGTTCTTAAAGTGAACCCGATATTCGCACACAGCACAAGTCCACCTACCTGTTGCTGTCGGAGATACAAAATCAGTAAAAAAAGTGAAGCTCTCTCTGCTCTGCTAAACCACTTCTTCCACTAAACTATCTTTAACGGCGCGACTAGCGGTGCGTCCGAACCACGCTACCGCGCATGCGCAATGCGAGAGGGCTCTGACCACAGAGAGACACGAGAGATTTATACATTACTGACACTTTACCTAGTTCTAGTTCCTACCTCTCTTTAAGTCTGCTGCTATATTGTATTTCAATATTATTATTAGTTGTAGCAGTAGTATTAATATTATCAGTATTAATAAATCTGTGTATTCACTATTTTATTGCAAAATCTTTCATTGTTTCATTTCAGTTGGCAATACTGTACATGCTTCACGGTCATGTCAGAATTGAAGAGAGAGAGAGAGAGAAAGAGAGAGAGAGAGAGAGAGAGAGAGAGAGAGAGAGAGAGAGAGAGAGAAAGTGACTGAAGGGTTCCAAATGTACAAGATGTAGAAGGAAAAAAAAATCAATATTTGCATGCTTCACAATCCTTTCACTGCAGTCATTGTTTTACTGTCCTTTATGAGGAATGTGTTTTATTTACTCTATTGAGAACATAATAGAAGTGTATGGTGGGCTCAAATCTGTCAGTGCAGAACACAGATTATCTAGTACTTCAGAATGACTTCACTAACTTTGGTAGTCACCTGCTACCACATACATACTGCATACCTTTTGGCCCAAAAATTCTATTTTTATCTCACCTTGTCCTAGTAACACTGACATTTTATGAACCCCAGGCACTTTGTTTGAACAGCAACAGTGACTTTAATCCATCAGAAACTTTGCAGTCACGGAAGGAATATCAAATTGATGTTTTGGAGGATTTGACTTCAGGATGCAATCAACTCCTGCAATTGTCTGTGTTCTTTGTGAGGATCACAGTGACTTTTGATTCTCAGTTGTTCAGAGTGAAGCATAGGTGAAGCTGTTTTAACTCCTCCACTGAATGTCAGGATTTTACTTAATTTTTATTTGACATGATTTGTTATAAATGTATCCTGGTTAAATATTTTCCTCATATTTAAAGTATTTTCACCTTTACCAAAAGTTCAGATCAGTTTGCAGGGCACTGTGTAACTGGGGGCTATGTGGGGCTAGATGCCACCCTTGCTACATCTTTGTTCAGCTCTTTTAATGGAAATGTGACTTTTGATCAAGTAACAGTCATTAGTGTCTTCAATGAGAGCTACACTAAATGGACAAAAGTGCTGGGACTTTAATGATCTTGCATTTGAATACATAGCATAGACTTTAATATGGAGTTGCAGTTTGCACCCTTTGCAGTTATAACACCTTCCACAAGATTTTGAAGTTTCTGTGTGAATTTGTATCCATTCATTCTGTAGCGCATTCATGAGCTCAGACACTGATGCTGGATGAGACCTGGCTCGTAATCTCTGTTCCAGTTCATCGCAAAGATGATGTTTGGGGTCGAGGGTCAGTGCTCTACTCAGGCCAGTCAAGTTGCTCCACACTGAACTCATAACCGTGTCTTTATAGATCTTGCTTCGTGCACTGGGGCACAGTCACGCTGAAATGAAAATGGGCCTTCCCCAAAGTGTGTCCACAAAGTTGGAAACATGCTTGGTTTGCTGAAGAATTCAAATTGCCCTTCATTGCAAATAAGATTTTTGCCTATTTCCTTAAAAAGGTAGAAAAGTCATGGTAAGGAAGGCCTCAGCTAAACTATCATTTCAGCTTAGCCACAACACAACTCATTCATTGCAAGTAAAACAGTCACAAGGGGGCAGTACATCCATTCTCTCATGTGATAATCGTAAAAAGCAAACATATTAGTTATACATAATAGCATACACACAGCCAGCTGGCAGAGCATGTGGCACAGATGGTTGGCACTGTAGCACCTGTGATCTCAGGATACAGGGCAGAGCAAAGTGTCCTAGGTGTATCAGCTTCATGTACAGACTATATATAGATATATAAATTAACCACCCTTCTCTTGTCCTACTGCCCTAACTGTAGCTTAGTTAGGAAGTGTAGGGATTTTTAAAAATGTAAATTGTCTAAGAAATAACATGGTCAGATGTAAAGGCAAGAGATTTTTTAATAGTAAAAGAAAGCTTATTCGAAATGAAACCCTGTTTCAATTCCAAATGCCTAAAGGAATACAACATTTTAATGTTACTCCTGTATTGGCATTTTAATAATTTTTGCAAAAGTAAATCCACAAAAAATGTGCACTATGTATTTGACCCATCTGTACACCTAGACAGCATTCAGATATCACATACAATTAGGATGTTGTAGGAGTCCCCACTCATTTTGTATGTCCAGCATCAGTCCTGATAGTGCATTGTATTAAAAGCCAATTAAACAGAACCTTTATCATTACTGCCTTTTAGAACAAAAGGGCCCAAAAGAACACTTTAAAACCAAGTCCCTAAACAAATAAAAAAGCAAATAATGAACAGCAAAGCTGCCGCTCCCCTGTTGTGCTTATTTTCCACTGGAGCTTTTTGAGCAGTTGTTTCAATCGAAGCTGGAGGGGAGGCCAGAACACGAGACGGATGGTGGTCCTCAGTTCAGCCATACAGTGTTAAGCTGCGTCTGGTTCTTGATGCTTGTGTCCATTTTGAGCACCTCTCTGATTGCCATGGTAGCATAAGTAGAGGGAGGCAGTGAAAAGTCCATTTTCAGAGCTCTGTATTTACCCTCTACAGGACAGCATTGGGTGAGCGAGACAAAAAGACAAAAAAAAAAAAACAACACACACTTTGAGTGGTCCAAAGAAAAATGAACATACCATCTGCACTTTATATAACTCAACATACTTAAAGTAGGTAAGTTCAGTGTCAATATAGAATAATATACTATTTAAGTAGCATATCCGCTTTGAGCTTTGGAATAATATAGAAAAGCTGACCTGTAAGATAAACTGGAGCTGGCTTGTTTTCTAGTTTTTCTACATCTGTGTGAATCAGGGGCACCCTGGGATCATCGTACTGGATCACCTCCCTTTCAAAATGTTTGAGAGAGAGAGAGATGTATTTGTTATGCAGGAGTTAAAAAATATAAAAGATTCAAGCAAAATATTCCATAAAATAACAGAGACTGGGTGTACCAGCTGACGTCGCTGGGGCGTATGAGGATGCGGCGGTAGGCTCCAGCCAGAGAGTAATCTCGCACTTTGTGCCTCATATTATCAATGTCTAGATTATCAGCAGTCAGTAGGTCTCTGTAGCCCTTCCCCACTGAAAGAGACACAGAAAGCAGGGAACAGATATTTTAAACTGTGTCACTACCACACTGCTGCTTTGAGGGTGTACAAAACAAAATTCTGAATATACTACTTATTACAGATAACCTTCAGCAGAGACCAACATTTGTTTAAAAACAGTCATAATAAGTGTTTACAGTAAACATTTGCAGAGATGAGAAATGATGTTAGCTGTAAGCGGATAAAGGTGATCCAACTAACCCTCATGTGTGGGGTAGATAACATCAAATCCAGGTAGCGGCATCACGATGTCATGAATGGACTGCTTCTCAGCTTCCTCAGCAGACAGTACATGAGCAGTGCCTGCAGGACATGTATAGCTACAGTTAAAATGAGTGGAAATAATAATTTAAAAACAACAATAATAATAATAATAATAATAATAATAATAATAGTTGCAAGTGGCAATCTGTAGGGTCAAGCACAAATATGGCCACTGAGGCCCATATGCCAGACTGGGGCTGGATCACAGACGGAACATAACTGACAGTTAAGTGAGGCCTAATAAACCAGTCTGAGTCTTTCATACGGAGAGAACAGGAATGCTACAGAACCAGAGATCATCAAAAAGCCTAAATCTGTCTCAACCTTTCAACATGGGTCTTCAATGAAATATACCTACATTAATAATAATAATGCTGCTTATCTCTAGTTTCAGAAGTATGTAAGTATGTTCAGGTACTAGTTTGAAAAGTGGTGTTTAGGAAATATGAAATATTTGACAACAAGTGTAATTAAAACGTTGCTTGGGCCACTGTAGTGCATCATATAGATCAAATTTTTGGCCCACAAGTGAAACTGAAATATAATTGATTTAGAACGTTTTTTTAAAAAACATCATCACCCCCAAGGGCCAATTCTTCTGAATCTTTACTAGTAATTAGAAAGTGCCAACACGGACATTCTATTCAAGTTTAATGATGTTTGGTCAGTGTTAAGCCTGCCAAATGTTTGATAAAATATGATTGTCTAATGGTGGCCATAAAATTTTATTTTTAGTTAGTAATTAACAGTCAGGGTTTTATGTATTTTAGGATACCAGTGATGTGAAGATTGGCTGAAAAAGTAGGTTTAGCAAATTATGTAAATTGGCACAACATTGAATGAGGCACAACTAAATGGTCCAAATAGCAAATAAGTCTGGCTTGATCTAAGGAATCAAGTTAAAAACATGAATCATGGCCAAACACGTTGACCTTCACACACCTTCTGGCTCGTGTTGTGCGTCTCAATAGCGATTTTAAAAATAAACTCAAAAACTCCTAAATCCTATAAAAACAATTCAGAAAAATCCCACCTCCCCTGAGTACCAAGTCTCCTTCCACAGCTTTAAGACCATAGGCCTCCACTCTCCTGCTGACCATGGTGTTCCACATAACGCTCTGATAGCTGTGGATGTACATGAGCCTGTTGTTGCGAGGGATCTGATGGAAAGAAAGGAAAAAGGAAGAAAAGTGTCTACTCTGCAAATGTATGTGCTGCTGTAGCTCAGTGGAGTTGATACCATCCCCAAATACACCATATGGACAAAAGTATTGGTACACACCTGTTTTCAGGGTTTGGGCTAGGCCCCTTACTTCCAGAGAAGGACCATTTTAGTGCTTCACTTTGTGGACACCATGCTTCCAACTTTGTGGACACTTTTTTTGTGGACAACTTTGTGGACACCTTCCAACTTTGTGGAACCTTTTCTATTCCAGCATGACTGTGCCTTAGTACACAAAGCAAGCTCCATAAACACATGGCTGGATGAGTTTGGTGTGGAAGAACTTGACTGGCTGCACAGATCCCTGACCTCAACTCCATCAAACACCTCTGGGATGAAGTGGTTATGGCAGGAATGCGGGGGAGCAACTCCACATTAAAGTCTATGTGTTTTAATGCAACTTCATTGAAGTTCCTGCTGGTGTAATAGTCGGGCGTCCCAATACTTTTGTCCATATGGCGTACATAGAGTTTAAGGCCGTATATGTGTACACACACTCTTCATTTATTTTGTGAGTGTGTGCGCTCACCAGTCCGAAAGCAGTAATGATGTTGTTTTTGCCGTACTTTAGCAGACCTCTCAGCAGCTGGCCCTCTACGCAACGCTTGACCGGCAGTTTCTTCAGCGCTGCCTCAGGATCCTGAGTCTGGGCCCATTCTTCTCTACACTTCACCAGATAGCCCTTCTCAGCTAATGGAGGTCAGTGGGAAAGTATGTGTGTGTTGGAGATAGAAAATGAAGACAACGAGAAATATTAATTCAAGCACTGGATCCCTGAGGAAACATAGAACTTATCTACAAACCCCATTTCTTTTCCACATTAAATGATAAGCGCAGTGGCTAACCCCCAGGACGTGGTTTTAAGATGAGGTCCATCACTTCAGTCCAGTTGTTCTGCAGGATAGCTCTGGAAATAAAGAAAAGTGTTTGCCCAAATTAATTTATTAATATAATGCACTAGTCCATCCAGGCATTCCCAAGCTTTTGTGTTAGCTGAACCTCTAATTTGCTTTTAGTACTTCTTGAAAACAGGCTAGCATACAACATACGTTTTCAGAAAGGTGGCTTTGATTAGAAATATACCACACATGGCTAAGGAGTTTCAGCCACTAAGAATAATTCAGCTAATTATAATTGTATCCAACATTAAACCATCAACATAACGATTGAGTAATTAAAGAGTAGAACATTAATGAAAGCAAATAACCAGTGCCTTTTCATCTGCGAGTTTACAAAATAACAAAATTAATAACAATAAATAGATTTAAAATACATTTAAATGTATTTTTACATTTATTTAATTTCATTTGACAGACTGTTCCATCTGTCTCACCATGCTTCCACGGAACCGTACAGGTTTACAATCCTTGGTAGTAGATTAACGAGTTAATCTAACAAATTTCTAGTGGTATGTGTAAGTATTCAAGCGTGTAGGTGTGTGTTTACCTGCCGACCTGGTGTGTGGGTACGGCTGTGGTGCCAAACCGCTGCATGCCATAGTAGTTAATGAAACCTGTATCCCTGAGTGAGGTCATGGCCTGCTCCACCTGATCATCAGAGCTTGTGATGTTCCTGCGAAAATGGTCTCAATGTTATTCAGTTGTTAGTTAGACATGAGAAGAATATGTTAAAAATGTTCGAGTCCAAAATAACCCTTTATACAGCTAAATATCCAACTAGTAATCACTAATTTGAAGAATAAGACAAAGTATGTTCTGGATGTGTTTAGGGAACAGAATGTAGCCTGTAAAAAGACAAATGTGCATGAACTTGAGGGCCAAGTACTACCTAAAATAAGCTGCCCTGACTAAGTGTGCATCACATTCCACACTACAGTGAAGTATGCCCTTGATGCACCTACCTCAGTACCACAGTGAAATGGTTCCCCTGGAGTTCCCCTAGTTTCAGTGGGTGCTTTTTATAGCTGAAGTTTCCCAGTTTGAAGTTCATCAGGCACTTATTGAGGTGAGCCAATCTCTCTGCAGTGATTCTGGAGAGATATAATGAAAGACATTCTGAAAAAAAGTCATGTCAACATAACATTCAGTATAATCACATATCTAGAACTGAAACACTTGCGCCTGCCAAAGGACTTTTATTATAATCCAAAGAATCAGCATCAGCATTACAAAGATCCAGACTTTAAATGCAACCAAATCATTCGCATACCAAAGGAACGATCACAAATCAGGTAATGGTTACAAAGCCAAAAAAAACAGAATAGACTGCTTTCAGTATAAGCCAGAAACTGGTTCAGATATTCCAGCTGCACTCACTTCAGCACAGCTATCTCCTGCACTGTGACAGCCCTCTTGTCTTTAGTGCCCATGTAAGAGAAGACATTTGGACGAACCCTGAAAACATAAGGGAAGTGAAACAAAAGATAAGAGCGTCTGGTCAGAAGAGAGGAATATAGTTGATTGTAATCAGGAAAAATTCAACACTATTTAAAGTTTTAACTAAAGTTACTAGCAACTGCCTACATTTGACATGATTGTGTCACATGGATTCCTATAAATACACATTAGAACATACGGAAATAAAAATGCGTGCCCAAAATCTAGTTTCAGTGGCTATACTCTTGACTGTATGACTGCGGACGAAAATCTCAGGTCTTTAAACCGTATCAGTTAGCACAGAAACCGAATTCTGCACACACAGAATTCTTCATATGATTATACTAACGAGTTATAGTTACTACCTGTTCTAAAAAAGTATTTTAATGAAGGAGCTTCATGCAGGAGCCAGAATATACCTGAGAAACTTGGAGAGAACATTAATGGCATCCATGGTGTCTTTATTCTCCTTGTAGAGCACAAAATGGCAGAAACTTCCACGGTTCTTCGGCCATGAGTGTTTTCTAGGAGCTTCCATGCAGGAAGACGGACCAAATAAATAAATAAATAAAAAGAGAGAATGATAAAAACAGAATGTGGACTGATAATCTACAAATAAATGTGATACAAATCTTCAAGTTCTCAAAAATACACTGATCAGCCAGAACATTAAAACCACCTGCCTAATATTGTGTAGATCCCACTTGCGCCACCAAAAACAGTTCTGACTGGTCTAGGCTTAGACTCCACAACACCCCTGAAGGTGTGCTTTGGTATATGGCACCAAAATGCTATCAGCTTTTTCAGTAATTTGTGTTGCAGTATCTTTTCTATGGGATTGCACTAGAAGGACAAGACCTCACTCTCCACTTTTATCAAGGAGCCTTAGGTAAACATGACCTTGTTACTGGTTCACTGATTGCCTCTCCTTGGAGCACTTGTGGTTAGTACTAAAGACTGCATATCAGTGCACACCCCAAAAGACCTGCTGTTTTGGACATGCTCTCACCCAGCAGTCCAGCCATCACAATTTGGCCTTGGCCATTTATTCAGATCATTACCGTTGTCCGTTTTACCTGCTTCCAACACATCTTTAAAAACTGGAATCTAATATATACTGCAACCTTTGACAAACATTCACATCATTTGTCAGTGGTTTTAAGGTTGTGGCTGATTAGTGCGTGTCTGTGCATGTGTGGCAGGGGACATTTTAACCGGCAATAGTACTCTATTGCACTGTAATCAGCACACTGTATTAGCTGTATAAAAAAAAAATCTCCTCTGGTTAATACACATTGACTGCAGCTAGGCAATAGTTTTCTGCTTCAGCCACTCATACTCAAAAACCGTAACTCAGAAACAACAGTCAGTGTTTCACCATTTGTTTTACAGCAAACCACCTGAATGCAACAAATCAAGACCCTGATTCCCCCAAGCCCTCTCTTGGAGTTGACTGGAGGGAAAGTTCTTACCTGCAGCTGTTCGAACTTCTGTCCCATGAAAGAGGAGCATTAGAAGGACAAGAGAGTGTTACTGAGAGTGGCCATTGATCATTGAAGGAATCCAGTGATGGGGCATGAGTCACATGCAGGAAGAAGACGTGCTCAAACATTTGTGCACTGCAGGAGTCTGACCTGAGCATTAAATCGACCTGGGACCAAAATATACATCCCTCCAACTTGCTGTACCAAGCCATATGAAAGACAAACAGCCCACTATTACAAATTGAAGAGGACACCACTCAGCTGGGAGTGATCTTTATCCATATGCAAACACCAAACACTCCCACTGCCAAACCGATTAGAAGAAATATTGAAGCTATATCTTTGTACAATCCACCCCAACCAAATATCTGCTAGCTAAAGTAGTTTCAAAGCAACACATTTTAGACACCAGGGAAAACAAAAAAGCTGGACAAAACCACCATATAACTACACTAATAATGTGCCAAATGATCTCTTCACAGAGGCTTATTCAAGTAGTTCTTCAGGTCTTTCTAAAACACAAGTGTTAAGGTAATCTGAAGCTTGCACACTAGTGTCAAAGCAACAGTGTCACATTACTGTTACCAGTACCATTAGCAGTTAATAAGAAAAAAGGGTCACTGGACATCTCTGCAATAGCAAGACCTTAATGGCTCTTGAGACAGAGGGAGTAGGTTTCTATGTGTATTGCAGTCCCTCATTACACAATAGAATACCAGATGCTGAATGCATCCAACACTTTACTGAATTATACAGATTAAAAAATAAACGTTTTTGGTAATAAAAGTTACAAAGTACGAAACTAATATTTTTCAAGCTAACCCTGATCTAAGTTGTTTTTTTGTTTTAGCTGTTACTGCTTTCAGTACAGAATGGACTACATCCCAAAGTCCATATACACAGGAAAAAAAACGTGCACATCAGGGCTACCTAGATGTCCTCTAGGGTGGAGATTACATCCATCCAGTGTAAATATCAGCAAACACATCACACTGATCATCCACACCTAGACTACAGTGTTAAGAACAGTTAACCAAAGGTCACTTGGTGAGTTTTTATTCAAACTTTCTGGTTGGCTTTCACTGCACTTTGAGTAGTTCTACTCTGTTAGACTGCAGATTACTGTACAACATGCTGCTTGTGGTTCCTAATGTCTTCAGAATTAATATATATATTTACACAGGTTTCATAGTACAGAATATAATCATCTGCTCAATTGATTCTTAGTTAAACTAAAACTACTCTTGTTTATTAAAAAAACAAAAAACAAAACTAAAAACAGCAGACTGGTCTCAGGTCAGCAGCTAGGGTCATCTTCTGTTACTACAGTAACCATGTAATCGGGCAGATTAGTGGCCAACACTGAATCCGCTCAGAAACATGCAGAAATGCCTCAGTCATGTTGTTCATGCACCTGTACATGCCAACCGTGTCTGATACATATGCAGTAAATGAAACATGCAGCTTGATGTCGGAGACAGTTTGAGGGATCACCGTAGAAATGCAACGTGCAAAAAAACAAAAAACAAAACAGCCGTGTTTGCTGTGCAAAAAAAGTGTGTGTATTTTTTATTTATATATATATATATACACACACACACACACACACACACACACACACACACACACACACACACACATGTGTGCTCAAAGATCTACATACCCTGGCAGAATTTGTG
>JBBJLS010000128.1:12593726-12611226 GCA_037577275.1 Bryconaethiops microstoma
TATATATATATATACACACACACACATACATATACACACACACACACACACATATATATACATATATATACACATATACATATATATACACATACATATATACACATCCGAATATGGATGAAAGATTCATCTCTGTCAAAACAGTCACTACCTGCCAGTGCTTTTTTCCCAGCTGCATGGTAGGCCACTATGAACTTCTTGCCATCTCTTTCCTCAGTCTTGGTCTCCAGTCCTGGGTACAAGGTCTTCACTGCTTTATGAAGCAAAGTACGTTTCTCTTTGGAGTCATTTTCCACCTGTGCAGAAGATCATATTACACACACACATAGCCTACAAAGGAGTCAGTTGCCTGCACCATCATCTCTAGAGAGGACTTCTTGATGTAAAATTCTGTCCCTTTGGCATACAGCACAAGTTGGAAAAAGTAAGCCAGTGACATTGAGACGCTACTTTACGAACAACTGCTGGATGTTTCAGAAAATTTCCTTACTACCATAAATAAATTATTAACTATTTCTGTCCCCACTATTTCTGTTATCCTAAATCTGTGCCCTTGAATCCCTCATTTAATGTAATTACTTCTCAAGCTAACAAGACCACACTTAAAACCTGCTTGTTGTAAATTTAAGTATGACAATTTAAATCCCTTTAAGAGGGATGACTTTAAATTACTGAGGATGACTTTTAACTATTGTATAAATCTTCTCACCTCGATTGCTACATTTCCCTCCTTGTTTTTGAAGAGCTGCAGATCTGCAAGCTGTTGTTTCTGATCTTCTGTCAGATCCTGACATTCTGTTGGCTTGACCTCTACAGGTGCTTCCTGAGAAAAGTGAATGAGAGACAGAAAACTCAAAGTTTCAAAAAGCAGACAGCTGAATTTAGAATTGTTGGAATCTAACTACACAGCAAAGATCAGCATCAACTTTCTCAGAGCAAAATCTGACAACTCTTGAATTGTGACCAGCAGCACACGTCTTACCTCAGTCTCCACAGGAACTGAGAGGTCATCTAACAGCACAATCTTTCCCTCTTTGTTAATCTCATGAACTACAAAATCAGAATACCTGAGGGGAGAAGAAAGAAAGTGTCCTTCATTCAAACACTGCTCAATAATTCACATTGCCTTTCTGTTAATAGTCAAGACTGTCATCCTGGACCTGTGCAATATTCAGCTAAATTGTAGTGTTTACTGACAGCATGTTGCAGAACTTATGGTTAAAATAGTTGTTTTAGGAAACATTTACCAAACCATACTGACCACAGAAGCAGAAAAGGTCAGACAATATCACAATTATACAGAATTGGGCTGTCTAAACTATGAGTATTTCAAAAATTATGCATAATCCTACATGAGAATGTGAGCTTCCGAGGAAGCAGAGAGGCTCACCCACACTAACCTCTCTTTCAAAATTCCAGAGAATCCTTTATGGTCACTCACAAACTTGTGAATGCCCACATCCACTTCGCTGAGGCCATGCTTCATCATATCCGCAAAGCTTTCTCCCTCTCCATCTTCACCCTCAAGAGCCTCCTCTTCTTGTTCCTCCTCTTCCTCCAGCTCATCTTCATCTTTCTCTATCTGTTTAGTGACACGGCTGCCATTCGCTTCATCCTGAACTCTTGCTCTCTTAGCAGTGTGCTCTGAATCCTCTTCAGGACACGTTCGTTTCTCTCCGATATGAATCAGCTCCGTCACGGGCTCCTTGTCCTCCATTATGATGAAGCTGCGGTCAGTGATAAACGAGGCGAGAGTTTCAAGTTTCATCGTCATATACAATTAATAACTGAGCATCATTATCAGTTATGATATTCTTAAAATTCTGAGCCACATCAATTTGCACAATAGAGAAAAAAACAAAACACTTACGTAGACTAAAAGCAGTAAAATATTAAAAGTATTCTTGCAGCAAAATAATAAGGTGCATAATAGACAGGGCTTAACATTTGCAACTATTAAGAAGAGCTACAAAGTTAGGGTGCAGGATGATTAATGACCAAAAAGCTGCTGTCATTGATGAAGGGGGGGAGAGCTTCCAAGTTTTAATTTGATCATCATATACAGATAAACAGCAATGATATTCCTTAAATTCAGAGCCCTGTATATTTTCACAGTAAAAAACACTTAAGTTGAATAAAAGTAGTAAAATATTAAAAGTACTCTTGTAGCCACATAAATAATACAATTATACGATGTATAATAAACAGTGTCTAACCTTTGCAAATATTACGGACAGGTACAAAGTTTGGTTGCAGGATGGTTACTTATTATGGTGCATAGAGATTAATGGTCAAAAAGAAAAACTGTGCTCTAATTTCTTAGTTAATGAGTTTCTGAAACTTCTTTGGGTCACTTACTCTCTGGAGGAAAACTGTTGAAGAGCTGGATAATATCTCCTTAGGTTCCAGAAGAGTTTTTTAAGGTTATGACTTCTTAGATGAAGATAGTGAGTCCCACCGCTGTGAAACAGAACACATCATGTGGTTAATATCATGTGAGCCAGCTGGTGGCCTGGTGGTTAGGGAGTTACCCTGTAAACAGAAGGCCGTGGGTTCGAATCACAGGACTGCTAGCGGCACCACTGAGGTACCCTTGAGCAAGTTCCCGTCCCCACACGCTGCTCTTTAGGTGCTGTGTTCCTGGCTGCCGCTGCTTCGCTTGGTGAATTAGTTCAATGCAGAGACAAATGGAAAATTTACACATCTCCAGTATCCAATCTGCCTTTTCCCAGACCCAGATAAAAGGAAGCAGCTGAGTGAGGTGGAGATTTTATGCTGTCAATCATAAAGGTGGGACGTGAAGGTGGTGGCAGAAGCCAATCAGAACTCTTCAGTTCTGCAGACGCACAAACCTACAGTGCAACTGCTGAGGCCAGGATATGCATAATAAGCCTCAAATCACTTTAAATATTACCTGCAAGTCTCCCTCTGGGTAAAACAGCTGTCTGTGCTGGAGTCGGACGTTCTGAAAACTGAGCGGCATGAAACGTTCCTACTTTGCCGGTGTTGGTCATATCACTCTGCTCATGCAAATGCAGCACGATTTTTATTATGTCTACTAAATGAAAAAAGGTTTCTCACCGAGTCCAGCACAGTCCTGTAAGCCGAGCTACAGCTCTGATCATCAGAGACGCTCCATGACAAACCACGTGTCCACAGGCCTGCTCTCCTCCGGAAGTGAAGTCTATGGTCCCGCCTGCAGGCTGTTCATTGGCTCAGCATGAAATCCGGGTTTAGCTCAGTTTCACTGTTACATGATCGTCATAGGAATAAGACAAATCTGGCATCTCTTCGTTCATGCACATCTTAACATTAAAGCTCTTAATCTATTCACGTCCAAGAAAATTTAATATGATAAGAAAAAATGCCACAGACCTGGCTCGGATCTGTCCACAAAGGCGAAACTGCATTAGATTGCATTTGCCTATAGAATTAAGATAAGGAAAAAAGTTATGTATTTATCTTGAGAGAAATTCTTGTGCCATTCGCATTCTTAGTGCAACAAGAAAGAATAATAAAATAATAAAACAATAAAAAAATAAAAAAATAGACAGTGAACAATTGTGCAACACAAAGGAACATTAGTGTAACAAAAAACAGCATAACACTGACATCGCTGTGTGTAAAGATTGGGTGTGATGTACCAGCAGATCAGTGGTACAGAATGGTTTATGAAAGTGTCAATGCAATACAAATAAATGCAATAAAGTAGCAGCAGATGAGAAGGTAATGAGATTAACATTCAATAAGATTCAATCAATTCATAGATTAGCTGAGTTGAGTTGTGTAGTGCACAAATCCGATTTAGAACAGAAGGGTTTAAAACTTAAAAAGATCACCTGAATTATACAGTAGTCTGTAATGTTTTTCTCTCACAGTCAAATTCAGTTTCTATTGTCTGATTAACAATCAGTAGCGTTTGCCCCACATTTCAGATTTGTTTTCAGACAGACACAGAATATTTGAATAAGATATCTTTTTTCAAATTTCAGGATTTCAGGATATAATTCGAAAATTCTTAATGTCTGTTCCTATAATCTGAATTATAGGAAATAAGGAAATAAAAAGAAAGCGTCCAAGACATGTTCCTCAGTATGTGAATATGTCCTAATGTGATGTTGTAGCCTTTGGCTGATCTTAGAGGAGAAGCTACCTGTGGGTGACCCACTCCACACACTGGTGAAATTAATGCAGAAATTCTCTCCGGCAGATGGGGCTGTGGTTCTGATGTTGATTATTTAAATCCCTTTCCTACAGCAGGACACGAAATGCTCTCTGTCCTGAGAGTGATAATGTTTTTTCTCCCCTTGTGGGCAAAATACTAGCTATGCAGTTATTAATTAAATGATTTCTATACAAGCCTAGTACGGACAACATCAGTTTCACAGAGGAATTATAGCACAGCCTATTGACTATTCAGTTATTTGAGTGGATTAAGAAGGCTTGATGGGCGGGAAGGTGAACAGATGGATGCACTGTGTGAATTTCTATACATCTCAAATGCGTGCTGCCTCTCTGTAATCCGACTGATGGTCGTGGTTGTGTTTATGTGTGTGAACTCGTTGTGGCCCAGTGAGGAATGACGATGCGCGTGCCCGCGCGGCTCCTCCTCCTCCAGACCGCGGGAGCGCGCCTCCGTCCCCCGGCCGCGCTGGAGAGAGACCCGGGCTGCGCTGGCTCTGAGGAGAGGAGGAGAGAAACACCATGAGCTCCAGAAAGGGTACACTAAACACTCTTCCTTTCTGAATTCAGACAACCGTCTGGGTCCTTAAAACACCGCGTTCAGCCAGGCTGTCGTGCTACGTGACCTTTTTTGTGGCTGTTGATGAAAGATGCTTTTCCCGGTCAGCTAGCTCAACGAGCTCTTCCCTCTGTTTCCCTCTCTTCCCTCTGTTTCCCTCTCTTTCCCCTGTTTTCCTCTGCTCCCCTTGTCTTTCCTCCCCCGGTCCTGCCTTCCTCTTCTTCCTTCAGTGATGGCTATCCAGGCTCGGAAGAGGAGGCCGAAGGGGAAGAAGGATAAGACGGCTCACCATCGAAGGTAAGCAGGGGCGTGGGTCGGGGCAGCCTTCACTTGTGTTTGTATGTGTTGTTATGGATGTGTGTTTATGTGTGTGTTTTTATCTGTGAGGCTAGTGTAACGTTAACCGTGAGTGATGCGTGTTCTCTAAACACACGACCGTTTCTGTTGACAGCCCGGCATGAGGGCTGAAGAAGCAGGCTGTATTGACCTAAAACACACACACATGTGTTCGCACGAACACACAGAGCCCTTTGAGCCTCCCTGGGGGTGAAACGAGGCTCAAACAAAAACGTTAGGCGTTTAAAACGGCCCCGGTTCACCGTTCACGCTGGCGGGCGAGTCTCGAGTTGCTAATGGCAACGGCTCGAGTGGTAGAAGCGTCGCCTGGCTTCTCATCACCGGGCTGAGTTTACGAGGAGCACACTGACTGAGGCAGCGCTGCATTATGTAAGTGAACAGAGAAAGTGTTTAATACATGAATCGAGCGTGTGTGTGTGTGTGTGTGTGTGTGTGTGTGTGTTGGGTGGGAGACAGATGTGGAGCGGGTTCGTGGGCGAACAGCTAGTGTATAGGGTTTGGAGTGTGATGGTGGGATGTGATGGTGGGGTTTGGAGTGTGATGGTGGGGTTTGAAGTGTGATGGTGGGGTTTGAAGTGTGTTCTTGGGGTTTGTAGTGTGATGGGGTGTGTGATGGTGGGGTTTGTAGTGTGATGGGGGGTGTGATGGTGGGAAAGTGTACGGGTTTTTGGTTGTGTAGCCTCGTAACCAAAGCATGGAGAGGAGCTGTCTGAGCAGCAGTGTGGAGGAGAGTGCAGAGGCAGGACGGATAGTGAGCGTTTAGCCGGGGTGTGTGTGAGTGAGTGGGGGCTTCATGGCGCGATGCGATTGGAGCGACGTCAGAGGCAGCAGTTTGGTGATTCCCGGGCTGTAGGCTCGATCAGGAGCAGGAATGTGCTGGAAAAATCAGCGTCTCTCCAGTTCAGGACTTCCCCACGCATCTCTCTCTGTGAGCCTGTCACGAAGGCACAGTACAGAAAGAGCACTGCATGGACACTCCTAAACATAAGACATAGGCATGGAACATGTGGCAAAATATAGCAAAATATATCAGCAGTATATGATGGGGACATTTTCATGATATAATATTTTCTCTGATTTTTGACAAGCTGGAACAATACACATTTTCAGGTTTATGTAATTTTTGATTCTGAGGTCAGGATTTTATGCCTTTTTTGATGTTACCTTTGTTATGCCTGTGTCTTTGTTCTGAGTTACAAGCATTGTGTGACTCAATAGGTTACAGTGAGATGTTTTGATCACTAACAGAGGTTTCCAAAGACGACAAATGAGAGACTGTCTGAATAGACCAGGGGACATATTATGATACCATTTTACATTTCAGCATATTGTTTTGAATATTAATTATTTAGATTGTATAATATTATCTTGAAATTATTACACCCTTAACCAGTATTAAGAAATCCTGTCAAAAACTGTGGTGTGTGCAGTGATTTATTTTATTGGCATGTGATAAATCTTGCACTGTGCAAAACTCCGTTAATCAAGACAAATTATGTTCTGTTTTCAAAGAAACAGTTACAGTTACAGAACAGTTGCAGTTACAGAAGCATGTCCGTTTTACATTATGGTCCAGGACGTAGAATTTTCTCTGATTATTACTTTATCATCTAGGCAATATGCTGGTAATTTCACTAACTGCTGTTGGTCAGCATTTGTTGGTGCTTTTAGTAAATAACACTGTCCAGATACACGTCATTCACAAACTGTTATGGTTAACAGTGTCTTCACTGAACTAAAAGCAAGTGAAGTAGAAGCTTTACCCAGAATCCCTGCATATCAAGAGCACAACTTCCACATCTTACAGGCTCACGCTATAGCTTGTAATTATTGCTCCTTTGTTTTACGGCTATACATCACATCTCTCATTGTATTAAGTATATATGTATGGGGTCCACCTAAGTCCACCTGAGTCCACCTAAAACGTGCATAACGCTAGGAATAAAAGAGGGCCACTGGGCTTCCAGTAAATTCTGCTCAGACTGAAGGCCTTGTTTCTTCTGGTGAGAAGGTAGTGCTCCATGAAAAAGGATTTTATAACATGCCTCTCACCCAAACCGAGCTTTCAGATGCTGAAATAAAAAAAAGCCATTTAAGTCACACAGAATGCCAGGTTCTGTAACACAACCCCAGCTTGAGTGTGTTGAGATTACGAGACCTTGTGAATGCAATGTTGAGATATCTTTAGCATGTGAATGTTCCCTTCCAGAAACAAATCATCCTTGTCAAAGAAAGTGTAACTTATGAGTCAACGGTTCACAGGCAAATTGCTATTAATGTTGTTGACTTCACAAGGAAGTCGTGAAGTCAACAACTCTTCTCTCTGCATATTGCATGCATGCCTCTGTACCTCATGGTCTTGTACTGTCTTTAAATGTCATGTGTATAGGCCACTCCCTGCCTGACAAAGTGAGTCCTCAAAGTGTACAGCCACAACAAAGCATGAATGAAAAAAAGAGAACCGTTTCAGTTCCCTGCAACAGTACAGCACACACACACACACACACACACACACATACACACAGTAGACAGCTGTAGTGGGTGTGGTGCAGTAGAGAGAGAGAATGAGAGAGAAAGATTGTGTGTCTTTAAAAGAAGGAGAGACAAAAGAGCACACCTAGGTCTCATCTGATGATGGATAGAAGATGGTTTGGTACATCCAGTTAACTGCTACTCTTTATTAATAGAATATACAGAGAGGCCCTTTTTGGAGAGCAGCATGTGACAGTACTGAACGTGTGTATCTGATTCTCTGCTATTTGGTTCATGCTGTCAGATTTCCTGCCTAGACCTTATTGACTGTGTGTGAGTGCTGGTGTGAAACTCTGCACTGGCTGGAGGGAGTGTTCTTGATGTTCATTTTACTTTGATGTCACATCTGTTTGTGCATGCGGGCTCATACACAATCTCTATGTCTTGCTCTCTCTCTCTTTTTTTTCTTAGCTGAGTGACATATCAGAGGCCTCTAGCCTTTTTTGCGCCACGGACCAAAACAATATTTTCATGAACCGGTATAGAAACAACTAAAAACAAAGTGTATAAAAATACGAAGAAGCTCCCTAAAGATGTTTGTTTTTTACTCATTTTTGCTAGCTTGTGGGCTACATTTTTGAAGTACCATATCATGTGACTGAGACAAGCGTTTTTTGTTTTGTTTTTTTTTCAAAATAGAAGATAATCAAAAAAATATTTTTTATTCTGTCTTTCTGTACGGCCCGGTACCAAATGCCTCACGAAACCGATACTGGTCCGGGGCCCAGTGGTTGGGGACCTCTGACTTATATGACGGCTAGAAGCTTCCCTGTGTTCCTGCATTCTGGTCTATTTTCTGTTGATGTTAGATAACAATACAGCTAAGCCTGTCCTGTCGCAATTATGAACTTTTTGCTGGCAATTAATTCACAGATAAATAATTCTAATTAACAGTTTTATTCTTTTTTGTCCATGTATCTGCAACTAGAAAAGTACTAGCTTAAAAATGGACAAATTGGCTGATGTCTCTTTCTAGCTATTATTACCTTGTGGTGCTATACTAAGATGAAATGATATACTTCATGGATGTATACATACAACATTAACAGTTATGCAGGATCATGTAAAATATTGTACTTTTATAACGTTGAATGTTTAAATAAATTGAACGCTGGAAACATTAACAAGTTAAATGTAATCCCATATTTATTGCCTCTTTAGTTTTATGGTGTACTGCAGTTCTAATGGACGTGTGTTCCTGTATGTACCCCAGATGCATGAAGTGCTATGATTATCCCCTGTGTGATATCTGTCTTTTTGGCTGACAGGCACACATCAGAGTGTAAACTGTATTGATTTTTGTCTTCCATTTCTGTAACTGGCAATTACAAATGGTGACACAGCACAGGAGATAGAGGAAATGTGGAGAAAGAAACTCAGTGAACAGATCAGGGCTGATTTTGATGATTATAATTGAGCTGCGTAACATGCTGAAAATATGAGGACATTAGATCTCAAATAACAGATTCATTGACTCTGTATGGTGGTAGTGTGATCTGTGTGAGATTAATTGTGTTCATCACTCACTGACTAATAACCAGCGTAGCATGGACTTATCTGATATGGTGTGGGAATTTAGGTCAATATGATGCAATGCAGCTTTCCAGGCCAAGAATAGAGATTATATGGACCACATCGTGATTCATGGTAACTTTTTATATCGCCATATAGGTTATAAATAAATGGGTATTTAGAAAGTAAGGTGTGTCTGGGTTAGTACAGTGCTGTTTGACTCTTTCTGGAGCTTCCAGATGGTTTTGGAATTCATGCTTATACGTCTGAATTAGTTGGGTGGTTTTTGATAATAACGGGATCAAATTTTTCACTAAAACCAAGTTTCATGGAAAAGAAATCTGAATTCTGTAAGCATATGGAAGGTATGCTGAATCAGCTCAACTTCGAGAACATACAGCCTTTTCTTAGCATGTAGTAGACTCTGTAGCATTTTATTTTATGTATTTCCTGCCTAACTGCACAAGATATGTACAACTGCTTAAATTGTGATTTTGTTTGATAAAATTTTATTGTTTGTTATTAAACAAACTCTAGAACTTAGTAAAATGCTCTTTTTTTTCTGTATGACGTTTGGTTGCTTGCAGCTGAGATTGTTATCAATGCCAAAAAGCGTTGTAAACACAAAACGACATCTTTAATTCTTGATCAAATTAAATGACAAACCAAGTGGCTATTTGCTAAATACTGAGCTTAGTTCATTAAGCGTCTAGAAGAACTATAGACAGTTAAAGCTATCGATGCATTCACAGCGTCACTAATACCATCACTTATAGACAAACTTACAGCTTGGGACTGCAATCAAAACAGCACTGAATGGAGGTCAGTGTCGGAAGGGCTGGAAGGGGGAGGGGAAAAGAGATATAGATATTGAACAGAGACGGGGAGAGCAGACTATGAAAAATTGTGGTACTTTAAGTAAGAGGGAAAAGGATGAGAGTGAGAGGAAAGACAAAAGGGAGGAGAGTGAGAGGAAAGACAAAAGGGAGGAGAGTGCACAATATCACATCTGTTTTGATCATTACTGAGTGAAATCTTCTATTAGGCTCTCCTCAAGCCATGTCTGTTTAGCACAGTCTTGTTTACTGTAAACCATCATGTATGTGTAACTATAAGCTGTTAGCCTGGTTTTCCTGTCTATTCCACCCACTCTCTTGAGGCATCTTGCTAAGATTGGACCCAACAGTTGGGTGGCACCCATGGTGGTCCGTGTGCCAGGGAAAACAGCAGCAGAAGGGAAACCCAGTGTGTTTTCATTTGAATGACCAAAAGTGTTTGCAAGCAAATCCACCAACAGTATACTCCATTCAAAGGAAACAGCAAGAAGTTACATTACTAATTAGTCTATTATAATCTCAAGGTACTGATTCATCTACAAGTCTGTTGCGTAATTTTTTTGTTATTGTTTTTTGTTTTAGAAATGTTTTAGTTTACATGTGTTGTTTTCATTTAATGAAATGTTAATTGTTTCCTGCAAAATGTTCTTTACACAGAACAGTGCACGGAAACTGAGACCTTTATTATACCAGGGTTTGTTGGGATGTTTACAAAGAAAGGTGTAGTTTCTGTAATTTCAAAGGTTTCTTGCTCTTCCTCAATTAAGATTTTTGGTCATCAGAAAGATGTTATGATAATTTTGATCCCTGAAATATTACAGTTTAGGGTAATGGTCAAATGCAAATGCGAATCCTGCATCCCCTACTGCAACAGTAACTAAAAGCTTAATCATTAACTTCAATTTGACATACAAAACACATCTTAGCACATCAGTCTGAAAAAAGCATACAGTGTGAACAAATGTTTCTTGTGACAAAGTTTTTACACCCTATCATTTCCCCATCTACCACATCTCCAGATGAAGTTTTCTCTTCTCCTTCTCATACTACAATCGTATCAAATACCTTGCCAAAATCTGGAAAGATCTGCTAAATGCGATGTTAATGAATTGTTAATAACATAAATAACATAAAGAAGAAAATATGTGTACATGTGTCTTTTAGTTAGGAAATATCATTTAAATTACAGGCAATTTGTAGAAACTTTCTGAAGGCGGGCAGTTTGGATTAATTCTGGGCTGGGACAGTCCATGTAGATCATACACATACAATGTCTACCCAGATGAGACAGTGTGAGCTTGTCTATAGTATTTCACAAAATTCAATTTGATATGATTACATTATGAGTACATTATTATTATTATATTCAGGATTATTAAAGTACAATATTTTATTTGTTTTTTTTTATTGTTCCGCAGTGTACCGATCTAATGCTCCAGCTACAACTGAATGTTTTATCCTTAGAAGTTATACCATGTGCTCATTTGTCCTTTGATGCCCTTGCTTGAGGCCCACAATAAGAGAAGTTTCAATCACTAATAAGGCAAAGAGAGAATAGCTGAAAAATACTCTTTGATGAACCATACAAATATCTGTTAATTTGAAATCTGCATCGATGTGTATTTAAACCCCTTCACTTCTTCCATATTTTGTTATGTTACAGATTTATTCTAAAATAGATTTGAGTATAATTTTTCCACAAAGATCTATACACAGAGGTTCACATTTTTTTTACTGCCAATAGCTTGTTAATCCAGCATTTCATAAATATTCACATCCATGGCTTAATATTTTGGCACCTTTGGCAGCAATCACAAGTCTTCTTGGGTATGCCCCTACAAGTTTGGCACACCTGTTTTTGGGGATTTTCTCTCGTTCTGTCACGTGCGGCTGGGGTAGCGAGGCGCAGACGCAGGGTTCTATTTGCTGGATTTTATTTACAACATGAGACTCAAAGGACATAAAGAACATAAAGGAGACACAAGGGCCATAACACAAGGAAACTACTAAATGTGAAGGACAGGTAGGGTAAGGGCATGTGTGAGGGATAGTGTGATGGTGGACCGACCCAACGGCATGAATCATTACAGCTTAAATACAAACAAACAATACTAGGACGTGGACCAGTGAACAAGCACAATCACTTTAACTGAAACCCAAAACAGCTGACTGAAGACAGTAAACCCTGACATATTTCAAAATAAAAGACCCAGATATACCTTTGACCTCTAGTGGCCGCTGACCGGGAACGTCACACATTTGTCCCTGCAGATCCTCTCAAGCCCAGTCAGTTGGATGGGCAGTGCTGGTAGACAGCCATTTTTAGAGATGTTCTATTGGATTCAGGTCTGGACTCTGGCTAGGCCACTCAAGGACATTCACAGAATGCTCCTAAAGCCACTCCTTTGTTATCTTGGCTGTGTGCTTTGGGTCATTGTCGTGTTGGAAGATGAATCGTTGCCCTACTGTGAGTTCCAGAGCACTCTGGAGCATGTTTTCTTGAAGAATCTCTATATTTGGCTGCTGTCATCTTACCTTCTATGCGGACTACTCCCTCGGTTCCTGCCGCAGAAAAGCATCCCCACAGCATGATGCTGCCACCACCATGCTTCACTGTAGGGATGGTGTTATGGTTGACCTTCTGTAAGGTTCTCCTATCTCCATAAGGGATCGCTGGAACTCTGCCTTAGTAACCATTAGGTTCTTGGTAACCTTTTTGAACTAACTCAAGGGAGGTCCACAGTTCAAAGCTGACAAATTTTTTGTATCCTTCCTCAGATTTGTGCCATGGCACAATCCAGTCTCTATTACAGAATGAGAAAAATGTTGTATAATAGCACTTCCTTGCACCACAGCATTTCAAACATGCTGCTGTCTTTTATGTGCTTGTCATCTGCACAGATGTTTAGCCTTGCTGAAGGTTTGCTTAAATATTCCATTTTCCCAAATCCATTTTCACTTGCAGTATGTAACTAAGTTGGGTTTTCAATATTGTGCTTTTATTGCTTTTATTACTTTTTGTTCTTCTTGTTCCTCATATTTTTGATAGAATTTTAAAACCACCAAGCCTTTCCAAAACCTAAGCTTCAAATTAGTAAGATGTCACACTTACATTTCTCTTTCTGTCCATGTTTTCTTTTAGACTTGGTACAGTTTTGCAGTTGCTGCTGTTTTGAAAAAAATTCTAAAAATCTAAAAACTCCAGACTGGTACTGATGCAGAGTAGTTAAGTATATACAGAATTGTTTTTTCTACACTTCTTACTTCTGCTTTTTTATTGCCTCATACTACATCAGAAACCAGTTAATTTGTTCTTCATTGAAATTCCAAGCAGAAGCCATTAAAAGTCATCAAGGAGGCTGGGAAGAGCTGACCCAGTGGACATAACTGCATTTCATACTGATAGTACTCATTTATCTAAGCCTGCTAACCTCCTTTCCTTCATCCATCTATCCTCTCTTAAAAATCATTTAGAAAAATGTTTTGTATTCAAAATGTTCGAACTCTTGTAATGAACTTTGACAAGCCAACTTAAATTTTGTTCACAAATTTTACTTTGCAGTAGATACATATTAAATGGGATACACACTTTAAAATGGTGTATACTTTACGCAGAAAAAGCAGAATGCTCATATAACATCTTCCACTTTTTCTAAGAAGTTCTTTGGGTCTTTGCACAGAACCATCTGGGCTGTTGAAGCAGTTTTTCATGGTTTCACACAGTGCTCTTTCATCAAAAGGGCGTTTATTGTTCTCTCTGTATTCTAGGTGTTTCATATTCTATGCATGTTTAATAAAAGGTCTTTGTGATGTTATATTATGGTGAGAAATCCTGATAGTGACCTAGAATGATTTTATTGTAATTTCCTGAAGGATTAGGTCTAGTGTTCTTTGCATGAGCTCCAGACTAGGCAGATTAATTTTACTGAAAGTATAATGTGCATGGTCAAAGAATCAAATATTAATTATAATTGTTTACAATTAAAACAATTAAATAAAAATGTAATAAGGTAATTATTTAAGTTTAAATCTTTAGTTTTGTCTCAGATTCTGTCTCTCTCTTTTCTGTGATTGTTGTCAGCCAGTCCACATGATGGATAGTAAAGATTGTCATGAGGTGCAAAAACATTTGAGTTAAGCAACTGATAGTACACAGAGTTATGATAAAACATACTATGTTTCTAAGTGAATGGATTTACCTTAGTTTAGTCTCTTGTTATCAGGGTTGCGTGGTCTGAATTGGCCAGAAGTGGAATCAGACGATTTTTTGCTATAAACAAGCAATCAGCAGCTTTATTTTGATTTTGATATCAACTAATTTGTATTATAGCATAATGAGGTAAATAATGTGAGACAGGTAAGAGCTCTTGCACTGTCAACATTCCAAAAGTTTTTGCTTTTGGAATGTTGTCCCCTGCCCTGCTCAGGGTTCTCGTTTTCCTCGGCAGAACACACCCCTGTGTTTTCTATGTCTTTGTGTGTTCTTTATAAAACTTTCCATTAAAAGTCTGTTACCATTATCTCTAGCTTCTGTGCTTTTGTCTTTGTTAACCCTTGGTCATCTCGTGTTTTTGTATAACTGTGGGATCCCTCATTTTGTTTGTCTTTTTGTTTCTTGCTTGTATATTAAACGTTTTCAAATTTCACAACTGTATTCTGTATACCTCAACCTAATCATTACAGTATTACATATTGTGTGAGCTTTTGCTCTTAAAAAATAACTAATAAAACCTGTAAATAAATAGGAATCGACCATAAAAAATTATGATTGTTGCACTTCTATCAGTTCTGGCCTGTTGAGTGTGGTTAAGGTGTGCTGTTGCTAGTTTACAGTGTTTGTTATTTTATTTGTTAAAAGTTGTCATGACAATATTGACAGGTAAGAGCTCAGCGTAAAGCGGCACTTTCACTTATCGTCTCCCCAGTGAATAATAAAAGTGTAACATATACAAGGCGAAGAATCACCTGTGACATGATGTAGTACTGATTTAAAGTGAATTTTTTTTTTCACAAGTCTGTATGTGGTGTAAGATTTGTGGAGTAGATTTGATACATTTTGTGTGAGGAGAAGGCTGGTTTGAGTTTGATTGCATTCTTTTAAAGTGCACTGGTGGAATGCAGTTTTCCACTGTGATTCTTTAGTCTAGCCGACACAACAAATCAACACTTCATACTTTATTATAAAACTATATAAGATACTATGCATAAAACATATTAAACTTCATGTGTTCAGAATTTGATTAATTATTTGTGTATTTAGGTTTTGCACCTTATGCGTTATCATATTATGAATTCTGTATATTCAAGGACATAGCATACTTTACGTAGAGTACACCACAAAGTTATATAATCGAAACAGAATTTCTTATTATTTTGAATGCCTTTGATGAGAAGATCAAATCCATCTTAGCATGTTCTTTAATGGAAGGGCTAAAAGTTGAGAAAACCTGATCTTTTCGTACAAAGGCGTTAACATGGTCTGTGTCATAAATGTTCATACACTTGAGTAGAAACCCTGAAAATAGTGCAGAATGTTGAATTTCTTCTTTATTTTATTTGTCAGAACTTGTATTTGTTTTAAATTATTCAAAGTTTTGTTGCTTATTTCTTGGTTTGAAAAGAAGGGTAAATTTTCAAACAGGGAAATAGTATACTGATCCTCACAATGTGTAAAAAAAAAGATGATGCATCTGACCAGGCCACCTTCTTTTATTGGTCTGTGGTCCAATTATGATGCTCACGTGGCCATTTTAGGCGCTTTCGGGGGCATGGATACTCTGACTGGTCTGCGATGCACCGTGTTCTCTCATCCTTCTATCATAACCAGCAGCTGGTGTCTTGGTGGTTAGGGTGTTGCCCCTGCAATCAGAAGGTTATGGGTTAAAATCCTAGGACTGCCAGTGGCACGACTGAGGTATCCTTGAGCAAGGTACCGTCCCCACACACTGCTCCCCAGGCGCTGTGTTCCTGGCTGCCCTCTTCTTCATTTAGTTAATGAGTTAAATGCAGAGAAGAATTTTGTACTGTTCACACTGCATGCTGTGCTGTGTTCACATATGACACTTTACTATATGTTCTGATCCCACACAAGAACTACTGCAGCACAAAGTACTGAAAAGTTAGTAAGTCTTTTTAAGTGAGTGTTTGCTCCCGATGCACATCAGTGAGCCTTGGATGCCCGTGAGCCTGTAAAGGAATGTGCAGTACCATGTGATTCCAAGTGTTGTATAGCACCCACACCTGTTTTTAATATAACAATACAGCACAATACAGTCAGACCAGTCACACCCTTTCAACTGCCTTAGTCATTCTTAGACCATAGGCTGTGTGGTCTATAATAGTGGCCTGGTTGTCATGCCTTTGCCTTTGCCTGCATGACTTCCTCTGTCCTCTCCATCTTAATACACCACCATACACTCAGAAAGCTCTTCCTCTTGGACGGCCAGGTTCTTTTGCACTAGCACAGTGATCTTTGTGCCTAGAATTTTGCATGTAAAGATGTACTCGATGAACAGTAGTGCTCACGTGAATGAAATGTACATAGATGACTGGCCAAAATACACATTATTATTATCATTTGTATCTATGAGAAATGTTGAATGTTATGATTTAGCATTTTGTGTGAACACAATGAGTAATGCATGAGTAATGCATGAGTTCAGGCCCTATTCTGAGAATAAATAGTTTGAACAAATTTTTTATTTTATTAAAGGCAATGGATCTACATAATGTATATCACTGCGAGCACTCCAAGAAACATCTGAATGCGTAAGGGATCTTCTTGTAAACAATTCCCTAAATAATTAAACAATCGTTTGATATTGTTACAAGTCAAAAAGTTTATTTGATACTTTAGAGCAGCATTTCTGAAAACTTTCAGCCTAAGGTGCAGTTTGTGAATAGTGAGTAGCACTGTGTACCTCCCATTCACTCATACAAGAGACATGGCACTATTCTATGACATTGTAGATAACCTCTAAAGTGGGTGCTGGGTGGCTGTGAATTGTGAATCATTGGTAAATTTATGAATTTTTAATGTTTTATGCAAGCATTATCATAACCATAACCCTATTGATTAAAAAGACATACACACTTTTCCATGGCCCTTTAGTGCCCCCCTGTGGCCCCAAATTTGAGGACCACTGCTAAAAAGGACCATTTCAATAAGAGTGGAAAGTTATTATAATTTACTCACTTAACTATACTGTCAAATGAATGTCTTTAGCTTCAGACTTTTGACAATAATATGACATTTTCTCATTGTTTTATTGTCCAATGCTTTGCAAGAGGCCGTGGCTCCACTGAGAAACAATATGTAAGATTAAATATATCAGGTGACCATTGTTGATAATGGTGACTAAAATAGCAAATACACAATGCTGCAGTATTATCACTGCAAATAAGCTGGTGGGGACATGTTTATTGTGTAAATATCCCATCCTCCAAATGTGATATTAAAGAGCTATAATTTGTTGTGATTAAAAAGTTTTATAAACATAATAGTAGCTTTTGTGTCTATTCT